>CANSGD010000502.1:4747500-5347500 GCA_947645195.1 Patellifolia procumbens | reverse complement strand
CCCAAACAAACAGCCCCTAAGGAGTATTATTGATGATTAAAAATATTGTGTAATACTACCTTCCAACATGGTTCACAACTTTCTATAAAACTTATAAAAGTACTAAATAATTTGTAACTCACAGACAATACTCAACTTGTTGTGAATTTATACTACTTTGTTTAGAGTATATACTACTTTATTTAGAATATATACTACATTTACACTGACTCCCAATTACATTACACAGTGAGCCCCTCCCGAACCTTCTCATTTGATGATGATAGATGTATTGTTTAGATCAAACTGATAACAATTTGACAAAGCTCTCCCCTTGTCCCCTCCACTTACAAACAAGGGTTTTAGAAACTCTTAACCATATACTTTGACCACCCAAACCACTCAATAATCACCCTTCCACCACCTTTGTTACCCCATCTCCACCACCCTCACGCTGCCTCCACCATCCCCTAAGCCCTAACCATAGCCCCACCACCAAAGTTTCACTAACCACAATTCCTCCCCCCACTACTACAACTATCAATAGAAACACCTCGAAGACCACTACTACGTCGTTTCGAAGCCCAGTTAGACACCAGTATAAAGCCCATCCAAACCCCTCAAGAGTCAAGACCTCCTCATTTCCTCCCGAAAATCAACCGATCCCCTTCCAAAACTACCCTCATCCCATAAAAAACACTCATATCCCTTGGAAACCACCCAACCCCACCGGAAACACATCCTCGCTAACCCACCACCTATCCCAATAACAGACAACCAACCCAGACCCATTAAAAAAGACCCAATGCCCCGCTATATAAAAGTAACTTACCTTGTGCCCCTTTCCCCTCCGGAGATAGTATAAGGGGTTTTGGCAGGAGATAGGGGATGAGGGCGCCTGTGAGCCTTTTGGCTACCAAACAGGAGGAAAGAGGGTGGAAGAAACTTTATTGAAACGCTTTCCCCCTTTATTTATCAAACAAGTGTTTAAGATACTACTCCCTCCGTAACACAATACTTGCAACAAATGGACTAGAGGGAATTCCTAGACAAAATTTGTTAATGATGGATAAAAGTGTAGTTTGGTAAAAGTAGGAGAGATAAATGACATGTGATTAGGAGAAAGAAGAAGGGAAAGTGATAAAAAAACAAAAACAAGTACACATGGGGTGGGGACCATAGGTAGTTCAATGTGAAAATCTTTACCATAAGAAGAAAATAGAGACAGTGTTGCAAGTAATATGTTACACCTATTTTTGGAAAATGTTGCAAGTAATGTGTTACGGAGGGAGTAGTTTAAGTTTCCTTTTCTCGCCTAACTCTTTCTTGATTCTTTTATCTTTACCCTCTTCCAATCAAACGCTCCCTTAACATTTTGGACTAAGGGTCGGTTCAATCACATGGGAAAAAATTAACTCAGCAATAATGAAAACTACAATTTTAGTTGAAAATGAGTGGGTCTAGAAGCGGGTTGTCCTTTCGTGTTCGGACTAAAATTTGAAAATTTAATGTCCACCGATCTACCATCGAGCTAACGAGCTAGTAGCGGACTCGAGCTAAATTGGACCAAGCTCGTGTTCACCGTACGAAATTGAGATAGAAATGACATATATGTCGTCAATAAAAGGAAGGAGATAGAGAGTTGATAAGGGTAATGAAGTAAAATAATCATCAAATCGTATAGGTACATATAAGTTCATTAAAATAAGATGACCAAAAAACAACTTAATGTCAAGTACTAATTAAATTATGTATGATGTGTCACATTGGTACAGCTAAATTAATTAATCATTTTTTGAGTTTTGACAGAGATGCATGTGAAAAGCAATCTAAGCATGAACAAATGGAACATAAATGTGGACGACCATTGGGCCTACGTTTCAGTGAGAAGACAGGGGAGCTATTTATAGCAGATGCATATTTGGGCCTGTTGGTTGTGGGCCCAAAAGGTGGGCTGGCCAGTAGAGTTGTGACAGAAGTAGAAGGTGTACCTCTTGGGTTCACTAATGGGCTTGATATTAATCAGCAGAGTGGGGTCGTCTACTTTACTTCTAGCAGCACCAATTATCCACGAAGGCAAGTCCATCCCTATTTATTTCTTTCTGTTGTTTTGTGTTTGTCCCCCTTTTTTCAACAAAAAAAAAAAAGTTACTAACTTTATATTAATTTATAATTTGTTCGTTGTTCTATTTATCTAATTTAATGCATGTCTGTATGAGTAAGCCTGACAAAAACAAGTAAACAACCTATGCATTGGTATCGGGAAGGAAATCGTATTGCGGATTAGTTGGTAATGAAAGCGTTCTTCAAGTTGACAAATTAATATCTTTTCCAGTTGATCTTAGAAAATATTTGTATGAAGATCTAATAGGAGTGGCCTTGCGATACTTAGTTTCTGTTAGCTTGTTTAATTTTAGGCTTGCTCCTCTTTTGCAACAAAAAATTTAATTATTACCTACATCCAAATACATCTGATTTTTGCTCAACCATTTCTTTGGTGCACATTTTTTTGTAAATGAACACGTAGTTGATTGTTATGCATCTCTTCTACAAGTTAAAACTAGTCCATCGTTTTCTCAACGTCAACAATCAGTCAATGTCTAGTTCGAACTAATTCTTACAAACTTTATGCTTAATTAGATTATTTAGGGTAAAAGAAACAACCATATTAGATTATTTCAAATTAGTACCTCATGACTCGATGTTTTGAAAAAAACCCGACATGTAGAAGCCTACTTTATTAAGTATGTTACGCCAATTAATATGCATGACATAGAATAAAGGATCGTTCAGTTGGTTAGAGCATCAATCTCTCTTTCAAAAGGTCTTGTGATTAATTCTTATTTCACATATGCTCATGTCTCGAACTTTTTCGACGCCTTGAGCAAAATTGTACTAGGACGAAATGTACAAAAAATATGCATTAAGAAATAGATCAAGTATGAAAAATAAAGAGTTATGAAGGAATTAGTGCGAGAAGTTCATATAACATTAGTACAAAGCTTAGTCTTACTTTTTTCTTAAGTTAATTTTTTGATTTGTGAGGGAGACTTCAAAAACTGGGGCCTTAAGCAGTCGGTCGGTCAGTCAAGTTGCTCCCCTCTAAAACCCCTCTCCATACGCTTTATGTCAGAGATATAAGGAAATAATAAATCCTATCCTAAAGATAATATTATCTTTAGTATCCTAATATATCTCTAACACTTTATGCACCAAAATTAAATACTTCCTCCGTTTCGCAATACTCGCAACGCTTCTTGTTTGCACACTATCCAATGCAATATTTTGAACTTTAATATCTCTAATTATTGATAAGTAAAAATTATAAAAAGTTGATATTATAATAGTATGTGTTAAGACGAATCAAATAAGACCCCACATGGCTATATTATTTCTTATACATTTAGGGGAAAATATAATATAAGATTGATGGATGAATAGTAGTTACTATGCTAATGTTGCGAGTATTGCGAAACGGAGGAAGTATAATATAGTACTACGTTACATATGAGTTCATGCAACAACGTGGTGCGATTCAATAGCATTCCAAGGAACATTTTTTGTCCTCGGAAATATATGATCAGAAATAATTGCACAATCAAATGCATAAAAATGGTTTTATAATTACGTTACATGTGATTGGTTGGGCTATTGTTAGTATTGTACGCAATAACTTTTGTCATTTTGATGCGTGACCTATACGTATATTAGTTATGTACTATGCAGTGGAAGATCAGAAATAAGTACTTCTCATTTAGTTTTCTTTTGAGAGTAGAAGATTGCTCCATACACCATGGTGCCCCATGTCGGCGTCCAGACAATATATATGTTTGATCATGATTAGTGGTCCAGAAATTTGTTTAGTGGGGTCAAAGTATAATTATTCAATCTTATCGGGGTCAAATGGTCAATTTTTCAGGATAATTTTTCAAAATTCAAAATTTTTAAAGGTAAAAAATTTTACCAATTCAAATGGGGTCAAGTGACTCCACTTACTCTTAAGTGGATCCGCCACTGTTCATGAGGAAGGCGAGTGCACCCCACTCAAGGCACATGACATGCTCGTTGTATCCTTCTACATGCATGTAGGGTGGGCCTAGGGGCTAGGAGTGTCTAACCGATCTCGTACACAAATCGGTTAGGACACACTGAATCTAGTTCTGAAATGGGATTCTATGATTTTTGGTTTCGCTTACTGAAAATCGGAACATGTTTATATCAATTATGATCTAGTTTCTCAGTTCCATGGTTTTGCAACCAGTTAAGTCACCCAATAGTAATAGACCTCAAGAATGAAAGATTGGGTCGAGAAGAAGAATAGTGTACCGAATATATAACATATACAGGCTCAATAGCATAAAAGTTTAAAATCTTCTGGTCCCTTGAAATAGAACTAATAGTCATTGGTTTTGTCATTCTGGACTCGGATTTACATAACTGTTTGGAACTGATTGTTGGCTGCAATGTTGAAAATTTCAAAATGGTTACTCGCAGTTTCAGTTGTGATTTCATAGAACCAATTGCCACATATTTTTCTTCAATTTTAGAAATTTCGAGCAAATATTCAGTCTTGCAGACTCTAGCACACGGGTTTTGCACGCTCTCTTGAAAAAACACCTTCCTCGTGATATATGATGCACATAAACTATAAGAGTGATTTAGACCCTATCCTCTTGGATTGAATTAATAAAAATTTAGTTCAATATACTACAGCTGTCTTAGTTTTCTCACGTAGTTTTTGTAAAAATAAATTTAGTTCCGTTCATTTCAATTCAATTTAAAAGAATAGAACCTTCCTTTTATATACTTTGCTGATTCCAATATATATGTTCCATCATGGCCCAATACTAGTTGGTATGTAATGGATTGCATTATTAGTACTATAGTAGGTTGATTGCTACACAATGCTTCCTCATTTGGCCTTGATCTTAGGATGCATCTCAAGTATAGACTTCTCTTTCCTATGCAGGAAGTATATGTCATTGATTCTTAGCAATGATAAGACAGGAAGGTTGCTAAAATACGATCCAGAAAACAAACAAGTAACGAAGCTTCTTGACAACCTCACATTCCCAAATGGAGTATCCCTAAGCAAAGATGGGAAATTTCTTCTGCTAATTGAGACAACTTCTTGCTACATTCTAAGGTATTCGCTCGAAAACAGCACGAAAACTCAAGTGTTTGCAGAACTTCCAGGCTATCCAGACAACATAAACATGAACTCAAAAGGAGAATACTGGGTGGGAATTTATTCAAAAAGAAGCAAGTTTTTGAAGTGGATTCTATCATTTTCTTTGATAGGAAAAACCATTGTTAAACTTCCGTTTAACGCTGTCGAATTGGTTAAACTTTTTGTTAGACTAAGAGCATTTGGTTTGGCTGTTAAGATGGATGAAAATGGTAATGTATTGCAAGTTTTGGAGGATAAGAGTGGTAAGTTGAAGTTTGTTAGTGAAGTGGTTGAAAAAGATGGGAACTTGTGGTTTGGTTCTGTGATTTTGCCCTATGCAAGTTTGTATAAGGATTATGATACAAAGAATTAGACTACTTAGATAATGTCTTTAAGGTAGGATGAATTTTGATTCATATATCTTTTTACAAACAAACGATGTGGGTGTAAATACCTTTATTTGATCCACGAAAACCAACTGGTCCTTTGACCCAATTAGCAACACATATTCTTCATTTTGTTGTTTTTCAAGGAGTTTAAAGTGATGCAATTGGAAATTTATGATTTGTAAATTTGTAGAAACTATATCTTTATATTTTACAGTAGTATACACTTAAAATTAAAAGTACTTTTGTATCTCGATCATGAACGTTTTTGTAAATGAGATATGTTTATATCACTATTAATCTATACTATAAGGAAGAGGGGGGTGGACACCAGTATATAATGAAGAAAACAAAATTAAATAAATCAAGGAAGTTAAGGAAGGTTTTAGTTTTTAGTTTTTAGTTTTTCTTTTTTTCTTATTGAAAAAATGTCAATCTTTTAGCCATATTTTTTCATTTCTCCAAAATCCTTATATGTTAGTGTTTTGCATGTGTAGCGTGCACATAAGACTAGTTTTACTATAGGCAAAAGCTAACAAACACCCCGTAGCCTTTGTATAAGGTAGTTAAAAGTGGAAATATTCCATTAACAAAACCAATAATTACACCTACTAATTTATAATTTTGGCATATATTTCAAGATTAACGCCAATTAAGGAAATATTTTGAATGTTAATAAACTTTTCGAGAGCTTTGTTAGCAAGATCGTTTACTATACTTAAACAATAATATTATTACTACAAAACCATATTAATATGATAGGTGATACTAGGGGTGAGAATGAGCATGTCCTGTTTGCAAACAGTTCGGGCTCGGCTCGGTGAAAGCTCAGTCAAAGCTCGGCTCGGTGAAAGCTCGGTCAAAGCTCAGCTCGTAGAAGCTCTGCTCGAATTTGGGCTCGGCTCGAAAGCTTAACGAGCGGAGCTTAGCTGAGCTAGGCTAGGATCGGCTCAAATCTCGTGAACAGGCTCGACTAGCTTTTTTTAGGACATTTTTAAAAATAGTAAATTATTTCCTACAAAAATAGATTTTTTTCTAAAAAAAAATGTTCAAAAACGAGCTTACCATAATAGAGCCGAGCTTGAACTCGAGCCCCAAAATATTTCACGAGCTCGAGCCGAGCTCTCGATTTCCATGCTCGCCGAGCCGAGCCCACTCAAAAATTAAATGAGTCGAGCCGAGCCCAGAGGTGTTCGGTCTCGGTTCGTGCGATAATCACTCCTAGGTGATACATTTAATATACTGTCAAAAAAATATACTTCCTCCGTTTCAAAAAAATAGCTACACTTTCCATTTAAAGAAGTTTCAAATTAATGATTATACTTCTCCTTTTTCCTTTTTTGGTAACTTTTTCTCTCTATCTCTCTCCTACCACATATCTTACCCCCACAATCTCTCACACTAACAAAAAGTGCCTAGGAGTCCCCAAAAAAAGAAGTGTAGCTATTTTTTTGAAATGGGGGAAGTATATATACTCAAAGAAGAAGCTTTTAAGGGGTATATAGGGGGGCGTTCCTCAATAATTTTTTCAATTATTAATTACAAAATCTATATTGTCCAATGCATACATATTAAAGGTTTTATGAGTATACTCATCTTTACACAAGAGGTTGGAGGGTTAAACGCTTAAACCTTAACCTTTTTCAACTTTTCATCTTTCTTTATTTAAGATTCGTCACTCAATATATTGCATACTTCGTCCGTTTTTAAATAAGTGACACACTTCATGTTTTCACGTTTGTCAATGCATTATTTTAAACACTAATATCTACATTTATCAATAAGTAAAAATTATAAAAAGTTGATGTTAAAAAAATTATATTAAGACGAATCTAACAAAGATCCCACATGACTATGTTTTTCCTAAAATGTAAATCACCAAATCTAATTAAAATCAAAAATATGAATAATAAACACTATACAAATGTGTCACTTATTTAAAAACGGATAAAGTATTTCATTTAAAAATCAAATATGCAACATTTATAACTTAATTACAATATTTATAATAGAGAAGTATATATAACAAGAATATGATTTCTAACTTTAGCAAGTAGCAACAACCAAAAAAAGCTACTTCTAACATTTAAGAACCAGGAATTTGTCATCGTTGTCTGGTCATGTTAGTCATGTACTGTCATATGTCTGGTATAAGTTCGAGATTTTTGAGAAAGTACCTTTTTTTATATATAAATGGTAGAAAAAAGGAAAGATGTCAGGAGGCCCTCCGCTCGAGGGGTATTCTTGACGTGTCATTACAAAGGATAGTCATAAGAGAGGACTGAGTACACTGAGTAATATGATAAACATCTGTAAATAAGTGTCCTACTTTGGAGATCCAATCTGCAGCTCTGTTTGCTTCGCGGTAGACATGGCGGACTTCATAAGAGATGAACTGAAGGAGGAGGCGCTGGGTGTCTTCAATAATGTTGGCGATTTGCCACGGGGGAGACCAGACTTTGTTGACGGAGTTGATGACGACTAGATTATCTCCTTCTACGATGATGGAGGTGTGTTGGTGGAGGGAGGCATGCTGAACAGCGCGGTGGAGAGCTGAAGCTTCTGCTATGAGGGAGTTAGTGTGGCCCAGGTTGAAAGTGATTGCGTCAATGGTGTTGCCCTGCCAATCACGGGCAATAAACCCTGCTGCTGCTGAATTGGAGGTAGCCGACCCGTCGAAGTTGTATTTGATGACTCCTCGGGGAGGAGGGGTCCAGGAGACTAGGATGGTGTTTATGTGTTTGTTTAATGTTGGTATGTGGTGAGTAGTGGTGGGAGGGGAGGGGGGTTCCCCCTAGGAGGGAGAGATCTTTGTAGGTCGTTGTCGAGCTCGTTTCTTACCGACCATTCATGGAAGGAGATGGAGGCCCGGATGAAGATTCGTTGTGGCTCAAAGGTTTCATTATTGAAGATGATATGGTTCATTTCTTTCATAGACTCCAAAGGAAGAGTGATAGCTTAGTAAGGTTTTTGTTAGTTTTTCTGGCCAGAATGAGGGTGTCTTTTAGGGGAATAGGTTGTATGGATAAGTTGAGCCAATTGCGAACCTTTGGGAGGTTCCATAGGGTCTGGGTGACGTGGTAGAGGGAGAAGAGGTGGTCTGTGGTTTCTGGATGAGATAGGCAAAGGGGACAGTGGTCGAAGGGAATAATGTTTCTATGGTGGATTGTCTGACGAACGCCTAGGCCGCCCCTTAGCGTTTGCCATAGGAAGATTTTGATTTTTGGGGGGATGTCTAATTTCCAAATCCAGACAAAGGGCCATTTAGGGTAGTCATAGGGAATGTCGTGTGCTAGCCATGTAGCTAACTTAACAGTGAAGGTTCCTTGTGGGGTAAGGCCCCAAATTGGGGTGTCTTCCATGTTAATGCAAGGGAGGGGGATCCCTTGTATTATGGAGACCCAATGCTGGGGGAGGATTTGGTGTAGCTTTGGGATGTTCCATGCATGGGTTGGGAGAATAAAGTCGGACACTAGAAGGTTGTGGTCCACTTGCGTTGTAGTGAGTTGCAGCGTTTCCATTAGGGAGGAGTGTGACGCCCAGTTGTCAAGCCAGAAGTAAATGTTTTTTCCATTTCCTATTTTCCATCTAATTCCTTTCCGTATAATTTCTCTTTGGGCTAGAATTTGTCTCCAAATGTTGGAGTCTTTCTGTTTTGGTTTATATTCGAAGAGGGTGGTATTAGATAAGTACTTATCTTTAATGATTTTGGACCAAAGACTAGACGGATCCGTGAGTATTTTCCAAGCCAGCTTGGCAAGGAAGGCTCTGTTCAGTGGCTGGGTTTTCCGTATACCAAGGCCACCCAAGCTCTTAGGCATGCAAATTTTGGACCAGCTGATAAGGGGAAGGGCATTTTTATCTTTATCTTGTCTCCAAAAGAATTTCCTGTGGAGGTTGTCTAGGGCTTTTGTCATGGTGGCTGGCAAAAGGATGGAAGAGCAGGCATATGCCGGGAGTGCTTTTAGGTTGGCTTGGATTAACGTGATTCTTCCTGCTTTGGAGAGGAACCCTGCTTCCCAGTGTTTAATTCTTTCTTCTGTGCATGTGAGGATGGCGTTGAAGTCTGCTTTGGCTGGGTGGGTTTTTGTGAAGTGGATTCCCAAGTACCTACCAAGGCAGGCTTTAGGTGTCATATTAAAGTGACTAGCTAGTGTAGATTTTTTTGAGGTGGGGACGTACTTAGAGAAAAGGATAGACGATTTGTAAAAGTTCACTAGTTGGCCTGACATAGTGCAGAAGGTGTCTAGAACGTTTTTGAGGTTGGAGCAGGCTATCTTGGTAGCTCGGCATAGGAGAAGGCTATCATCTGCAAAGAGAAGGCACGGGATATTGAAGGATTTGGGGGCTACTTTGAACCCAATACCTGTGCCTTTTTTTTTTACTTTGAATTGCTAGCATTCGGACTAATCCTTCCATGCAAATGATGAACAGATATGGGGAGAGGGGGTCCCCTGACGTAGCCCCCTTGAGGGGGTGAACCATTCTGTAGTCCGACCATTGACTTTCACGGAGTAGGAAACTGTTGTAACACACTGCTTGATGAGGGTGATCCAATGGGGTGGGAAGCCAAACGCTTCGAGGCATGCCCATAGGTAATCCCATTCTATCAGATCATATGCCTTTTCCATATCTAACTTTAAGGCACACCAACCCGTTTTGTTTTTAGATTTCTGAAAGGATGTGAGGACTTCCTGTAGGATAAGTATGTTATCATGGATAGAGCGTTGTGGGGTAAAGGCATTCTGGAGTGGGCTAATAACTGTGTCCAGGATGGGACAGAGCCTTGCTACTAGGATCTTAGAGATGGCTTTGTAGATTGTGTTGACTAGGCTGATTGGTGTGAAATGGTTAGGGGTCATGGGCATTTCGACCTTGGGGATGAGGGTGATGATGGTGTGGTTAATAGAGGCTGGCAGCCTCCCATGATCAAAGAAACTTTGAATAGCTAGTGTGATGTCCGGACCCACAATGTCCCAATACTTTTGGAAAAAGATTGGACCAAACCCATCAGAGTCAGGCGCTTTATGAGGGTTCATGTTAAAGAAGGAGTTTTTTACTTCATCGTTGGTGATACTAGCAAGGAGGTGGTCCTTGTCTTGATCAGAGATCTTGGTACGGATGAAACTGAGGTCCAGCTGTCTTATAGAAGCAGCATGTTGGGTGGTAAATTGTTTTTGGAAGGTTGTTCTAATAAGAGAAAGGATTTCATCATTGGTTGTGGCCCATATGTCACCGGGACCTCGTAGTTTATAAATCGTTGAGGAGGCAAATTTCTTCCTCATTCGGGAGTGAAAGTATCTGCTATTTCTGTCTCCTTGAGTAAGCCATTTTTTACGGTTTAGGTTGCCCCAGTAATGTTTTTTAAAGAGGAGGAGCTTTTCCCTTTGCTTAACTAGTCGTTTGATGTGATCGACTAGTATAGGGTTGAAAGGCTGTGAAGAGAGGCGTTTCTCTAGTTCTTTCAGTTTGTCGTGATTCCGGTTCAGTTGGTTGGCTGAGTTGTGGTATTTCTTTGTTGCCCATGGCTTGAGAGCTTCCTTGATAAGTTTCAAAGGCCGCTGAATTATGTAAAATCTGGATCCCTTAATATTATTTTGCCATTGTTTGGAAATGATATTTTCACAATCTTTTTCTAGAGTCCAGGCTATGGGGAAGCGGAAGTGTCTTGGGGCATTGTCGGATAAGATAGGGAGTCGAAGATTAGGGAGGCATGATCGAAAACCGTGAATGGACCATAATGTAAAGTACCCTTTGGGAAGAGGTCTTGGAACTCGGTATTGGAGATCGCTCGGTCTATCCTTTCATAAATGACTTGGTTGTGAATGGTCTTTTTCCAGGAGTAGGCATGTTGATGGGGAGGAATGTCTACGGCATTAAGTTTGTTCATAAGAGATGGTAAGCGATGTCTTTGGGATGGGGGGACAAGACGACCCCCAATTTTATCGGACGAAGATAAGAGTTCGTTGAAGTCCCCCACTAGGATCCAAGGGGTTTGAATGTGGCTATGGAAAGTTGTAATATAGTTCCAAAATGGGGCTTTATCTGCCTCCTGTGCCGGGAAATAGGCGCCTGAGACTAGGACATCTTTATTAGTTGGTTTGTGGTGTTTAAAGAGAACGATCATGTTTGCAAATGAAGTTGATAGAAATATTGTCATTGTTCCAACAGGCCCAAATCCCCCCACAGTGATTTATGGGGTCGATAATAATTTTGTTGTCAAATTTTAGGGCTTTGAGGATACTATTACTATTTTGATAGTTAGTCATGGTTTCGATGATGAAAATAATATCCGGTTTATATTTATTTCTTAAGTATAATAGTTCGGATAATGCATGTAGTTTCTTGCCTCCCTGAATATTCCAGCTTATGATTTTCATTTATAAAAAAATTTCAAGAGAAGGTGGTGATCCATCACCAGATAGAAACTTATGCGGATGGCTTAGCATCCGGTTCAATGAGATATAAAGGATCTCAGTTCTAGAATGGCCCTTAAGCCTTAATACAACAGATCTAACAATGTTTTGCCAACCAAAAGAATACATGGCATTGCATCCCACCAGGACATGTACCAAGTAGAGCTTGTTCATGGCCAAGGTGGCATTTTGTTGAGGACCCTGCCAACTCCCAGTAAGGTTTTGTAAGGAGCTTGTTACTTGTAGACAGCTGAGACACCACAAGTTAGGAAAATAGTTAGTAAAAACGAGAGTGTGAACTAGTGTATTAACTGAGGTGGAATAGTGGGGATAGAGCACACAATTCCCAAAATTCTGCGTCCAAGTCCAGTTGTTACACCAAATTTGAGAGCCATAGTGCAAAAGGGGGGGGAGTAAAGTAGGCAGTAAGTACATAAAATAGTGCAAAAGGGAGTCAAGTAACTGCTAGTAGGAGCATTGAAAACGTGAGTGTTGATATTAGTAGGAGGCTGTAGAAGTTGGTAAAAGTACCAAGTGTTAAAAAGGTTAGTGGCTAAACACTTACTGTTTGCATGCCAAAAGCCAAATAAGGGGGCAGGAGTTAAGATACTGCAGTAGCCAAACATAAGTAGGAACAAATAGAGGCTTAAACAGGAGGATGGGGCAATGTTGTTTAGAGCACAAAATACCCAGCATGCTATGGAGTAACAACAAGAGAAGGGACCAGTGGTGCCCTATGAATAAGTATGACATTGGCAACAAAGTAGTAAACAGTAAGTAAGAGACTCTTAAGAAGTTAGACACAATCAATAGAAAGAAGCTAGAAGGAGAAGACATAGCATAGGGTAAAATAACATAATCACCACTGATAAAACAACTAGAAGCAATAGTCATAGCATAAGGTAAAATAAGATAATCACCATTAATATAACTACTCATGAGTAGACTTGTAATACAGATGGTGAAGGCAGAAGAGGTTAATAGAAGATTACAACTAGTGATAGCTAAAAAAGGATAAACAACCCATCCACTAAATATACATTGACAAAATAATAGGGATGGGGATACATAGTGAAGGTGGGGATAAGCATAGACAGATAAATCAGTCCAGCAAAAACGAACTTACAGCCTCTAAACTGCAGCAAAATCATCCATTAATGGAAGATGGAGAGGGAGGGGAACCATCCCTCTTCCTCCTTTTGAGGCTGTCCCTTGAAGTGGAGGGCTGATCAGCCTTGGTGAGGGAGCTGTTGTGGCTCAAGTACTCCTGCATATCAGCATCAGCATCAGAGGAGTGGTGAATGACTCCAAGAGAAGCAAGAAAAGCCTTATCAAGATCATCATCCTCGGTCTTAGAAAAATCCAAAGGGGGTCTTCAGTGCATAGAAGAGAGTTACTTTCAGGGACTAGGTGCAAATCTTCAGTAGGAAGAATCTGAAACTCAGCTAGTGAATTGAAAGCATTGGAGAGAGATAGATTATGCTGGTGGTGTGCTTGAGAGTGATTAGAGTGACTAGAGCTGTAGGATGGTGAGGCAGAGGGGGATTTGTGAGGCGAGTTAGGAAGCATCAGAGCTTTGTTGAGATGGAGTGTGTTAGGGAAGTGCCTAGCATTCTTGTTGAGATTAGACCTTGGGTAGTATCTATTAATCAACCTAGGTTTGCCTCTTCTTTGTGGTTTAACAAAGATCCAGTTAGGAGAGGTGGGTGGAGGTGTAGCTGAATCAGTGGAGTTGAGAGAGCTAGATTCCAGCTTAGCTACAACAAGTTCGGTGCAAGGGGCAGGTTTCTTTGGACAGGCCACCAAGGTATGCTCAGAGTGGACAAACTTCATGCACACCTTCGTAGGATAAAAAGAACTCAGTAGTTTCATACTCATTAGCTGTTATGGTGATGGACCTATGTAACATCCCGTCTTTTACCAACTAAGATTTAACTTAAATAAATGTAACAACGATTAAATCAGTGGTAGCGGAAATACCACCGAGACGAGAATGTCACTCTATGGGGTAAAATTAAAACTAAAATAAACAAAGAGTCCCATAATAGTAATCGAAACTCCAAATCATATATATATAAAGAGGAATGAGGTCACATACCCTCATCTCTAACTAAACAAGTCAAGTCCATAACCATAACTATCCATAATCTCGAAACTTAACCAAATTCGAAATATGAAACCAAAATCCAAAAGATCAACTCTAAAACTAACATTCAAACTAACAAAGGTAAACTACTTGAGACCAACTAGAAAACTAGTCCTAATCTCAGACTCATAATGCTAGTCCACTATGACTAGCACAACCTTCTTGCTTACACGGGTAAACGCACAACCCCGATCCATATAGCAATAACTCTAAACAGCATCGTCATCTGCAATATATATTAACAAAAATTCCACAATCAGTGGGGAGTAACTAGCAGTTCTCCCCGCCCAATTTAGGAAACAAATAGTAAACTTAAATGAAGTTAGAACAAACGTCAAAGACAAGACAACACAAATAGCAATAAAAGAAGGCAAAGTACACATTGCAACAAACGTCAAACTTTAACATAAAGTACTAAGAAGGATGCTTTAGATGTTTAAAATAAAGAATTTCGAAAGATCAACATCAAAGGGATCACAGAAACACCAACGATTTGAAAATAAACAATTTAACATAGAGAGAGAGAACGCTAGTGACCCGCAGCCCACCTCCTCAAGAAATGTCAGGTCGCAACCTCCAGAACGGCCTAATGGGTTACGTTCCCTACCGTCTGTGTCTAAGAATGGCCAAACTCCCGATGCGGGACAATACACGCAGTATCTCCCGACCTCTCGAACGACAACAAGTCCTAGGTATCTCCAATGCAGGGTAACACCCAACGTGATGTCCCCTGACCCCTCGGAGTGCATGTTCGTTACCTTCGGGACACCGTCCCTTAGGCTACTCAACTCAATTAAAAACCAAACTTCAAATTCAAAGACAAAATAAAATACTTCAAATCATCAAATTCATCAAATTCGTCAAATTCGTCAAATTCATCAAATTCGTCAAATTCATCAAATCATCAAATTCGTTAAAAACGATTGGATCCATCAAAGTCATTAAAATCATCAGAGTTATCAAAAATCATTAAAACCATTAAAACCGTCAAAATCATTAAATATCATTTAAATTATTAAAATCATTAAAATCATCACATCCTCAAAATCATCGAAGTTAAAAAATCCCAAATTGATACGGTAAATTAATCAAAGTATACTACAAATACAACAAAAGGCATACAAAACATCAACATGTCATCTGAGTTTGGGTACGAAGTAAATTATGATCAAGTCACAATACTCTCCGTACATAACTCTTGGCGAAGTGATGCTAAGGGCAGTGTTATTCTCCCCCATACATTACGACGTCGACAACTCAAACTTGGCATAAGAATTAATAAATGGTATCAAGTACTAAAATTATACTTTCAAACATGCCTTAGGATACTCCACAATACTACCAAAGTCATTTACGAAACACGGAATCATGTTGTAAGCTAACTATGCACAGAATGCACACAACAACAACTTTAAACAGACCTAACACTCAGCACAGATAATATTTTTAGAAAAATCCAATGGGACATTAAAATTTAGCTCGTTAGCTTTCCAACGACTGGTCACAAGCTCAATTCCGATAACAAACGAGTGAGATATGACCATTTGAAAACAGGCTGGCCAATCTGTTCGCGGACGGCGAACTGGGTCGCGGGCCGCGACCACACAGCTTCGCGGGTTTGTTTGACAAAACCTCAAGGCATTGAACATCATACAAAAATCATCACAAGTCAAAACCAACCAATCACCATACAAAATGAATTGCTTAGCATCAAAAATCATAAGTTTCTCAAAGTCCCAAATCATTCACATAAATCAAAATTTAAAGTTTCCATTCATTTACAATCAAGTCATTTCAACAACACAATAACAACGGCAGAATAAGGGAACATTAAATATATGAATTCAAGTAAAAACTTAGCCTAACATGATTTTAACAAGAGTAGTACAAATACAATCTTCTAAGTTCATCCTAACATGATACTAAATTCTCTAACGATAATTCTAACAACCTAAGGTTACTTCTCATTTCCTAACGTGATAGAAAAACGCTAGTTACCTCGATCTTCGAGAGGAGTGCCGCAAAACATAATATAATAGCCTAGAAAACGTGCGGATCATCAAAACCTTCTTCTTCCTTGAAGACTTCTCCTCCATTGAACAAAGTATTCCCCTTTTAAACGATTTTAGGGTCCTCTAAAACAGTCAGTGGTGTTCTGACCACGATTTCCGGTGATATAAAGCTCGGATTAAAAATTCCTCAGGTCAAAGTGAAGGTATAGATGTTAATAACATGCTGTCCAAATTTGAAGACGATCCAACGGTTAGATCTCCGGCGATTGTGAGGGTGTGCAAGGGGAAAACGGGGAGACTTTCTCTCTTTCTTTTCCTTTCCTTTTTCCTTGGTGAATGGCGTGTGAATGGGATGGGGAGGGATTGTTTTCTGAGTTTTAAACTCATCATGAGGGTAAGTAAAAGGGTGAGTGTTAATGGGATTTAATGGTCACCATAAGGGGGGTTTATGAGGGAGTTTAATGGTCATCATGAAGGGCATAATGAGGGTGATTGAAGCGGTGAGACTCTTGACTTACCTTAACGTTACAAAGGTGAGAAGCTACCCAAGAGTTTTGAATCCCCTTAATGCAAAGACTAAAATTTAGACCCCCATAATACTAGGTAGGGTGTAGCGTGAACAAGATCCACGATTTATAAACGCTCAAAAATCAAAATATACGCTAAAAATTTTATAAACAAAAATTATTAATATCAACGTAGTATGGATATACACCTACTAAACTTACACACTTTTTATACTACGCATACACGAGCACTACATTGCCCTTTCAAACAACCCACACGAGCATGAGTATTGAAAATATGCCAAACAATACTACATTCTATTATACGACATAAATATATATATAAATATTCCAAAGATAAAAAAATGTAGGAGTAAATATAAGCTTTATGGAAATATAATAGTAAATATAATTTAGCGTCGAATATATATATAATTTAACGCTCAAAATTAAATCACACAACACTTAAATTTATAACTAACTACATTATAAGATTAATACTCATAATACATTATCCGCCGAAATATTTTTCGGCTTCAAATATGACCATTAATTTAATAGAATATAATTTTATAAATGAAATTATATTTAGAGTTATAAATAACAATGTAAACCATATAAATTAACACGCGAAATTTCTAGTGAAATTACGGGGTGTTACAACCTAGGTACTGGTCTAGTGATGTTGATATTAAGACACACCCTAGCAAAATGAGCTTTTTCATTGTTATTTAAAGTGAACGTATCCAGTTTTATGAGATTACCTATTTTGCTAGTGAGAGCAGCTAGGTGAGGCCAAGACCAAAATTCATGAGGAAGGAAAGGGATTTTCACCTATTGGTCTAAGTGAGTAATACCTTGGAAAAAAGGATTGAAGAGACGCTTCCATGGCAGCAGCACAAAGTTGAGTCCCTGCACAAACCATGGCCTTCTGTTCCAGACTTCATTCTTGTCAATAGGATTGGCAAACTGAATGATAAACCAACCATTGGGCAGGTGCCTAATGCTGAATTCACCATGAGTGAAGGCCCAGTCACGTTTGATCCTATTGATGATAGCTCCAGTAGGGATTGGATCACCCCAAATTTTCCCAAAAAGACAAGTAGTAGACAGTTTTTGCAACTGAGCTTCATCAATAAGGGGGGCTTCAACAGTTACACTTGGGGCAGGAGGATTCTCAGGTTGTGTGTCATGAGCACTTGCACTCCCTGAGGGAATGGGAGTGGAACCAGAAGTGACACAGTGATCATCCACTGAGTTGGAGAGGTTGGTGGTGAGGTGATTGGTCTCAGCAGAATTGAGAACCAAAGGTTGAGTGTTAGAAGTACTAGGTTGGTTACTGTGAGGGGGGATGGGAATAGCAGTGTTAGGGGTCTTAAGTATTGATGCATAGTCATTCTTAGGGGGAATATCAGTCATGGAGTGATGAAGTATGCAGCAAAGAGAAGGACAGGAAGGAGAAGAGGAAGAGAGGAGTTGGTGATGGAGTTGAAGAGAGTGCAGTAGGAGAAGTGTACAGTAATGAAAAAAAAGTTGGTTTAAATAGTACTTAATAGGGGCAGAAATAGGAATTAAAATAAAAATTAGGAATTTCAGTAAAAAAAATTAAAAACCCAACTTCACAATACAGAAAAAAAAAACTAGGTGCATAAGTAAACGCAGAAGAAAGAGGGGAGGGGGAAAATCAACAAAAAACCAAAATAATACTCCAAAATCATAGATATTATGTCAGAATTAGTTATGGGGAGAGGAAGAGGCATGCAGAGACAGATTAATAAACAATTATATATTGGGTTTAGAAGCTGGCCTTTGAGTGGTTGCAAGTTGTACAATGTCATCATTAAGAGGGAGAAGATGATAATTTTACTTTGCAATTTCTTCTGATAATCCAAAAAATCTTCTTTAAATAGCTTTTCCACGCCATCAGTAGGAGGAGAGATGAGGGTAATGATGATATTGCTGCTCAGATTTACTGCTAAACTCTGATAATCGTTGTTCATGTTGCATTTCTCGATGCTAATCTCGCTGCTACAATAACTCTGGAGGATTAAACTCAAGGTATTAAGGGGGGAAGTTGGTTGTGAGCAGTTAATTATGAAGCTTTTAGACCTAAATAGGGGGGTAGAAGGTGGATCATTTTTTGGAAGAAGCAAATACTGATCATTGATTTGGAGAAGAAGAAACGAATTTGGGGATTTAGGGTTTGGCTGGGTTGGATTTCCTTTTTGTTTTCTTTTTTCTTGGGGTCTTTCTCTCTCTAAGAGTTCTTTTTCTCTCTTGATTCTCTCTCATCTCAGTTTTCACTCCTTTTTTAGAAAGTACTTGTGGAGATGCTTAAGTGTCTCCAACCTACTTATCTTACTATGACTATGAACCACAATTCATACAGTATATGCTTCCTTTTCCTGTTCCCTACTCGACTGTTTCTCTATAGACTATAGTGGTTGTCTAGTTAACCTTGTCCACATGGATGTCATTCTACAATTCATGCTTATTTTACACTATTCAATTATATAATTGAAACTTTAATTTAAGTATATATTATGAAAGAGGGAGAATATAAGAGGGGAAATACCGTAGAGAAAAGAGAATAATAAGTGAATTTTTACTTGGTGTGATATTATATTCACTTTTCATTGGTATTTATACACAAAGTATCCTATGTATATAAGTATATATATGAAGTTGGTCATATAAGAGACCGCTTAATTTTAATTTAAAATTAGGCAATATCCCAACACCAATAAAAAGAAGAGAATGAAAAAATTTTTAAAATAAAATGATAAGTTTTTTGAATAAAGTGGTGGACTTAAGGTAGTCTAACTTTAAATATAAAATTAGACCGCCTTTTTTAATAACTTTTGATCTATATGTAGTACAACATAGGTGGTAATATCAATTTGAGTAGTATAATCGGCGTTGTGGCAATTTTCTTTCAATCAACGCCACGTGATGGTTCGTGTTTTGGATTTTGTGTTCGGCAACGCAACGGTTCACAGGTTATAAAATCTCCGATTTTGTTTGTCTAAAGTTGGTTGGCATTGAGTATTTTTTTTTAAGGTGGAGGATTCACATTCGCTAATTTTGGCTGAGCATTGCTTCATGGTTTTTCTTGGAGTATGTTCAGTTTGTGTATTTCAATTCAAAGTGGAGATTTGTTAGGAAAAGAAATGCATTGAAAAATCTTAGCATGCCAGTTTACCAAGGAAGAAAAAGAAGAAGAAAATCTAATATATCTTTGATGGAAAATTTTATCTTTTTTGATATAACTTTTACCCGATTATTTCCTATCTTTCCTAATTTTCTTATCTTGTACATGACGGCTAGTACGAGGTTTCATTAGGGTTTCCTTGTTCTATATAAGGAACCATTAGACTATCATTTATTTAGTACTTTTATGAGCCAAAGACTCATATTTTATAATCCACTAATTTTTCCATTAAAGAAAGACTCACCAGTGGACTAGGTCACATTGACTGACCCTCATTAAATCCCTGTGTTAATACTTATTTTTATTGTCTCTTTTCCTATTCATATTTCATTGTCGATATTTTGTTCCGCACTAATCAAACATATTTCCCCCTAATTCACAACTACATTATATATGTAAAAGCACATTTGTCAAAGTTAATTGGAATTAACAATTATTAGGGAGAAAATGGAGGAGAGGCAAAAAAAAATTGGACAAATGAGTTTAAAATGGAGGAAAGACATAATGAAAGAGAGAGAAAAACTGGTCCCATCCTTCCATGTTCAGTGAAAATGAATTAATGTTTTTTCGGTGTTCGTTGATGAGGAGAGCGAAGGGAAACTTTTTAGTTTTTCCATGTTCTTTGAGCGCATGATCGGATCGTATCTGAGTGTGGAATTCCTATTATCTTTCACTTATTTTCATGCTTTTCTATAAACATGTGCTCATCCTCTGTGTTGCAACGAAAAGGAAATATAAGCATGACCACATTTCTAACAAGAAACCAATGCAAGTTTTGGTGGCTAGGAATCATTGTCACATAGGCATATATCTACCAAGCAATGAGCCTCTTGATTAAACTTTGTATCTTGCAATTATAAAGTTGTGGGGTCAAACTTATCAGAGTTACTTTTATGGTTCAAATTTCTCTTGTCGTTTCCCCTACTCTCAATCGATATTGCTTATTTAGGTGATACCTAATAACTTATAAGAGATTTCGGTCTATTAAAGCACTTCAATTTCATCTTAGGCCCTGTTCTTTTGGCTTGCAAAGAACTTAAATTAAGTTTAGTTCAGTTCTATTAATTTCAGCTCAGTTTAGTTCAGTTCATTTCAGTTCAGTTCAGTTTTACTTCATCTTTGTTTTAACACTTTTTTTTATCATTTATTATTATTAAGTATTATTGTTGTTGTTGTTGTTGTTGTTATAATAACAATAATAATTATAACAATAATAATAATAATAATTATTATTATTATTATTATCATACAACAACCTACAAAAATCATACAAACTACAAGAAATTAGTGGGCAATCGAGATACAATCTGGGCACCCACTCCTCTAACTATAGCAAACTTATTCTACTGAAAATATGGGCAACAGCACGTGCCCCTATGTCCTATGTATTCGAGAAATTCTGAACCCGCTTTAACAACGCAACAGCCACCTTATCCAATTCCCCAAGAGAAGAAAAGGAAAAGGGAAGGAAGCCATACCCAATTGCTCGACAACGAGCTTTATACTTGACCCGCTTCCGATGAGCCGCATCAGCAACAACACGTCCAGGAACAAAGTCAGACAACCCAGACTGGGTCAAGGTTGAAGACCCTGTCAAGTAGACACACACATCACAACCACGATCCCAAGAATAAACAAGCACATCTGCAGGCCTGAGGGCTCCGTCGTTCCCCCAGACAATCCAATGTCGACCTCCTTTCTTGCCGAAATCTCAAACCGATAGCAAATATCAACAAGAGTATCCCGAACGATATTATGCCGATGTTTAATACCCACAATACCATCACACGACACCGCATGATCATCGAAAACATCCCCAACAAAAACCCTAGAGCAAGCAGAGCACGGCATCGAAGTAGAGAACAAAGGAACACCCAACCGGTAACACAACACACTACGATAAGTCTTAGGGTTCATCGTCTGACCCAACCCCGAAATAGGAACTGCCCGAAGCCAATCTGCGGTGTGATCCCCCTGTTGTGACTTCCACAAAGCTAATTGCCGAGAAGATAAAGAAAAAGTAGATTCTGCAAATGCAGTAACCTTTGTGAAGTATATATCTGCCAATTTCTTCATAAGTTTAGGGGCAGTGACAACACTATGATTACTTAAAATGTCAGACTCCACAGTTCCATTAAAAAGACTCAACGCATCCTCAAAGGCACATCCACAACCAACAATACCTGCAGGACGTAGAAGCTTATCCTGTAAACCAGCAGACTGCAAACGAGACGCGAGATAAGCATAATGCTGAACATCACTCGCACAATAAACACCAAGTCCTCCAAAGGCAAAAGATAGGGTAGCAAGACGCCACTGCCAGGCCCCGAAGCGGTAACAATACGCTCCAAAGAAGACCAAAGAGCCCCATCGAAAGAACGATAAACCTCGTCAAAGTGATAAGGAGGACAAGTACGCAAGGCAAAATAGAGTTTGGAAATGCCCGTACACGCCCTAAGAAGCAGCAACTCACATTGTGGATCATCAAGCTTAGCAACCTTATCCATAAGCGTAATGGTCTTGGACACTCTCTGCATTACAAGCTCCCCACTGAAAATGGAGTCGGAACTGGCGGGACCACCAAGCAATTTTACACCACGCAAAGGCCGTGCAATGTCAACGAGAAATTAAATTATTATTATTATTATTATTATTATTATTATTATTATTATTATCATCATCATCATCATCATCATCATCATCATCTTCATAATCATCATCATCATCATTATTATACAAATTAAATTTTGTTTGCAAATTACCAGTGAAAAATATAATATTAATATAAATTTAAGTATATTACATTCTCCATAAAAATAAATCGTCTTATCCTAATTATCTTGTTCCATACACGTCTTCTTAATATTGTTCTAGACCATCACGTGCATTTTACGGTTTCACATGTTTCCAAATTATCTTAGCTAAGGTCCTTCTTCTTTCGAGCATGGAATCCTTCCGCTCGTCATCAAACATGTCTACATCAATGCTTCCTTAAATATTTGCTTCATTTTGCACAAATGGTATTCCAAGCTTATGCATTCTGATGAAATTATGAGCGCAAGTGGCAACAATAATAGACATTTGATATTTTTCCGACATTTGTGGCATATTATAAAGCACCTTCCACCTTTTCTTTAACTGACCAAATGTACATTCAATGGCCATCCTCAATGATGAATGTCGATAGTTGAAATGTTCTTTCATTCCTTCGGGTTCTTTAGTCTGATATCCGGGTACGTGATATCTAACTAATTTAATCGGGGCCAAATACCCAATAGTATGCGGGTAAACCGAATCAACCAAATAATATTTTCCTATACATCTTAACAAGAAATACATTAGAATTAATTTATTCATGTAAGCTAATTTAAGTTCAGTTCAGTTCAGTTCTATTAATTTCAGTTCAGTTCAGTTCAGATCAGATCAGGCCAAAAAAACAGGGCATTAGTCATCCGTCGGCTACATAAGTTAGTATGTTGTAAACTTGTAATACACTAATACTCATAACTACTCATGATGCTTCTTAATTACAAATGATACGACTCTTTTGATTGTTGACCCTCTCTAGCTAAGAACCACAATTCTGCAAGTACGTTTTCCGCCACTAAACGGCTACTTGAATGTTTGTGGACAGTGGTTGTTTAGCTAAGCTTGTCCACAAATATGTTTCAATAGTCGTTATTGTTTCTCATTTCCATTACTGACAAACCGTTTTACTAATTGTCAAGCTATGTATGATTTATGAGGATCCGAATTGTACTCTAAAATCGGTGGAGGTGACATTTACTTAACAGGTTGTCTTATGTATGGCTTATTATACGATTAACAAATTGTGCGCAGCGCACATAATAACTATTTTAGAGGGGTCATGAAGTGTTTTAGGGCGGTTATCAAGTACTGCAGGTATTGGCTATTTAGGGGGTTAGAGGGGTTACTAACTGTTTTGGAGGTTACCAATTGTACGTTTAGGGATTACTAACTCTTTGCGGATGGGTCACTGAATTTTTTATGGGGGGTGACTAATTATTTTGGGAGGATTTGTTACTGACTATTAATAAGAGGGTTTACCAACTATTTTGGGTGGGTTTGGGGAGTGAAAGAATAATGTATGGATTACTAAATAGTCTCATCACACTATTAGTTAATAGTGCGGCCAGCCGCATATAAGAATCTGTGTTCACTTAAAAATTACAATTTCTACCGTATATTTGTATGTAGGTAAATCTAAAGTCATATTTTTACCCATTGGCCTACTTTGGTGGCTACGAATGTCCATATGTTCAAAAAAAAACTTGGAGTGTACGGTGTATTTACACTCAGGTATTTCATAGATATCCAGGATGTTTAGTAAACCGTTTTTGTATAAACGATAGATAATTAAATGACCGATCAAACCAATTAATATAACCAATTTGTCAAACCACCTAAGAACTCATACACCTCATCCTCTGAAAAAGTAGATCATGAAAATGGATTGGAAGTCATAAGATACTACAAGAATATCTTAAAAAACAATTATAAAAATAAGCATGTAAAAATTTTTTTTGGAAAAAATGATAATACAATTTCGAAGAGTATGCATTATATATTCGAGTATATTATGAGTATGGTACACCCAAGTTTATTTAAGCAAAAAAAACAGCTTTTGTTGTAGTATACTCATGGTGCGCCTAAGGCTATTTGATCAAAAAATAGCTTTAAATATATCATACTCATGATACACCCATATATATAATAAGTGACACATTTCAAATAGTGTTTACTATTCACAGTTTAGACTTTAATTTGCTTAGGTGATTTCTATTTTAGGAAAAACATAGTCATGTGGGATCTTGTTAATTTCATCTCAATGTAAAAAAATTAATATCAACTTTTTATAATTTTTACTTATTGATAATTGTATATATAAATGGTTAAAATAATGTATTGACAAACATGAAAATAAGAAGTGTGTCACTTATTTAGAAACAGAGTAAGTAAAAAATTTACTTTTTTAAAAAGGTTCAAATAGAGCTAAATTCAATTTATAATATTGTATAGCACCCATGGGCCATGTGTTCTATATTCGATGACCACTTCAAAGTGGCAAACACAAATTGAAAGATAAGTCTTAGGATGTTAACCAATCGTATTAATGATTTAACTTTCATTATTTGGTCGTCTATTTTCAGTTGCTATAAGTTAGAACCGCAGCAGATGATTTCATACTAGTGGATATGATCATATCAGCAATGTCATCTACTCATCTTTGGTACTTCTTCTGTATTCTTAACAGTGACATTTTAATAATTTATGCCGCAGCTCAAGAAATAGAAAATAGATGCTTTGTGGGATGGTTTGAAAAGTTATTACCAAAAAAATGACAAAATCATGGGTTTTAATAGGAGATCTCAATGAACGTCTATACTTACAAGTTGAGAAGAAAGTTGGAGTCCCTGCACATATATCGCGTTGTACGAGGTTGCGACACTTTCTACCTTACACTCCAGCCACGGATATCCAACTCTTAGGATACACGTATATATGGAAATGCAAAATCCTGATCTCCATCGCATATAAACTAGCTGCAATTAATCGCAATTTTTTCTGGACGCAAGGTAAAACCAACTCTACTGGTATCCCGCTTATTGCTTGGGATAAAATTTGCAAACGTAAAGCCCTCAAAGGCCTGGGGCTCCGAAAGACGAAGCACATGAACCAAGGGATGTTGGCAAAACTTGCATGGAAATCCCGATGCACCCTACGAATCGGTGGGAAAAACTTATCTGGAAAATGTATATTTTAAAATGTGTCTTTCTTCGATTATAAAACCAAGCTAACCGACTCTCCAATTTGGAAGGCGATCCTTCCAACCCGTGATCTCATCCGACGCGGAATTTGATGAAAAGTCGGCTCTAGTACCGACATTTTTTTCTAACTAGATAATTGGTGCAAACAACAAAGTTTGCTTGGATATCTCAACCTTGATCCACTCAATATTGGAAATTTAAATCTTAAAGTTAGCGATGTTATCCTTCCTGATATGGCATGGAACTCTGTCATATTAGAAACAATGCTTCCACCCCATGTATGCAACATGATTAAGGGCATCTCTCTTCCCTCGCAGCGCCAAAAGGATACTCTATGTTGGGGTTTGACTTCCTCTAGAAAATTTACTGTTAAATCGGACCGCTTGGGCACATCACTCTTTTCTCTAAACAACCAAATGGCCTTATGCATGGATATGGAACATAGACATTCCTCCAAATTACAAGTGTTTATCTGGCAATTACTCCATAATGACATTCCAACAAGAAACAACTTAGTTAAAAGAAATATTACAGTCCTGATTTGCTGCCCCTTTTGTCAATCCATGCTTGAAACTATTGACCATCTGTTTATATCTTGCCCAAACTCCCTGAATTTTTGGAACGATACCATGCATGACCAAAAGGTTTCTGAACATACCTACACGAGGCTTTGTATAACAATGTCTCAAATGTTCATACGTATCCCAAAATGGACCTTGCAAAAGTTTTCTATAGTGTCTTTGGGAAGAAAGGAATGATGTTATCATCTTTTAAAATGAAACCTTTCAAACCCAACGAATCCTTTACGAAGCTAAATACGCAATGAGATAGTGGAACTTGTAAAATGCCCTTGACACAAAATCATTTGGATATAAAGCCTCTATGATAGAACTTCCCAAACCATCCAGATACACTGGAAACCACCATCTCCACGATATATCAAGCTCAACTTCGACGGCTCATTCAACCACACCTCAGCTGCAGCTGGTATAGTTCTTCGCGATTCAGCCCACCTTGATCCTACTCTGTATCGTCTTTCTTTGTTAAATAACTTAGGGGCTCCCCTCAAGAGAAGGGTCCTCTAAATTTTTTCATTGCATCTTTCAAAACAAAATAGTGACATTATAATATTTGAAATTATTTACATTTATGGTTTTGGCCACTTTTATTGTTAATTATACATAAAGGTAAGAATAGTCATGTGAGATCTTATTTATTCGCCTTAATAATATGTATTACATAAAGGTGACATATTTTACGGTGGTGCCTTAACAGCCTGTGACATATGTTACTAAGTGTTGCATTATAAGAGAGTTCATGTGTTTTAACAGTCATGATATAAACCTTCATTTTTTGTAATAGGTGTATTTAAAACATATAGATACCGAGATCAATTATCGAATGAATTAAACTAGTCATTGAATGAATAAAAAAGTTATTATTACTAAATGGGTTAAATTAGTCATTACATTAAGAAAGACAATTTATTGTATCATAAGGTTTGACTTGATCGTTGCCTAAATTTTAAGTTAAAATTATAACCTTATCTTTGATGAAGAGATAAATCTCCTCAAATTTGTAATCCTTATTCATCCATCATCATTCCAAAAAATTAATCAAACAACATACTAACATCAGGGGCGGAGAGAGGGAGGGTTGGTGGGGGCGGTCCAAAATTTTAATATATATGTAGAATATAATGTAGTATTATATCATTAAATAGATTTGGTTTAGTTAGTTTTCAATACAAATAGAGTAAATAACTCATAAAACTAGGTTCGAATCTCCATACCAACATTTTTTTTCCTCTATACAATTTTATTTTTAATTTTGTTAATTTTACCCCATCATCCAAAAATTCCTAACTCCACCGTTGACTACCATGATCTATCTTTTCAATCAATGTTATTAATCTATATTATATTACAAGGCCCACCCCTCGAGAGTCGAGACTAACCTATACATTATTTTAGTCAACTTTAGTTTTCAAAATATAAAAAACTCTTAGCCACCTTGATATTTTATAGAAGTATACTTTTTTAAAAAAGCTATCCACTTAAGTCTTAACCAATCATCCACTTAAACAAACTCAACAAGGCCATTCTCGTAAAATCACTAAATTGTAAGGTTATTTAATTCTCTGCCACCTTATATTATATTCCTTGGAATTTGTGATACCATTTTCTTTTAGCTCTCTCCACCACCCTCATTATTTCCAAAGCACAAAAAAAAACAGGGGAAGTAAGTGAAACTCTAGGTGAATGTGATTATAAATTTGCAATACTTTAGTGTTAAACCTTTGTAACAAAAACAATAATCTCAGCAAAAATGGCCATGGTAAGAAACAAGATAATTTCACAGATACTAAAAAGAAGCACTACTTGTTTTGGACACAAAACATATGCAGCAGCAGCAGCAGGAGGAGGAGTAGGGGAAGTGGGTGTAATAGGATCAAAAACAATAGGAATAAATGGGTTTTGGTTGAAAGAATATGAAGATTATAGGAAATCATTATATGGTGGTAATATTACTCATAAAGCTCTCTTTGTTGATGCTGTTGGTACTCTTCTTGTTCCTGCTCAACCCACTGCTCAGGTACCCCCCTTATAACTATTGCATTATAATTTGGGTCTCTTTGTCTTTCTTGCGAAATACCCACATGCGATCCTATATCTGTTAAAAGAGAGAGTGCACGACACATATATATAAGTCTAATGGGCTATTATATCTATTACCGATTGGTTTTAGGACGGAAGCTCACCTGGGCTAATGTGTAGTTGTGGCTGTGACTCATGTAATAATATGCTGTCATTTTGACTCATTTGCATATATATGGATCTATCTGTATGGGAAATAGTAATTTATTTTTGCAAAACACTACTTTTTTTGTTTCAATTTGGCCAAATATACTAATTTCCTCAGTATTTCACTGTTCTAAAGCTTTTGTATAAGGAAATTTTCCACCTCCTTGCAAATTGGTTGTAAATAAGGAACTATAAATTGTTCATGGGTTGAAAATCAAAAACAAAACGAGGGAAAATGTTCCAATTCTTAATGTTTATTGAGTACCCAATTCATCTGGTTGCATGTAAAAATTGACTTTTTCAAAGGGATTTCGTATCATACACCCGGATGTATAATACAAATGGGATATAAAGTTGGTATTAAAAGGGTGTATTTCACATAAAATACTGGTTTGAAAAGGTAGTTTTTTTTAAAAATGTGGTGCTTCCTCCATTGACTATCTTTAGTGAGGGGTGTGTTGTTAGAATCATCTCATTATATAAGTTTAAAATGTCAAATTTATATGTCTTTACTTGTTTATAATTCAAGATATAAACGATTAAATTATGAAAGAAATGGGTTGACTAAAAAACGGAGGAAGTATATAATGTAGCTTTTTTCGCAAAATAGTTTATAAAAGGGTTTAGATTGATGATGGGTTGTGATGTTCAACAAATAAATGTGAATCATGCTCTTAAACAATAAATTAAAAAAATGTTCATATTGTCATTATCCATTTTTCAAATGCCTGATAATGTGGGCAAGTTTTTGATGGATAAATTATGGTTGGGATGCAGATATACAGACAGATAGGGGAGAAGTATGGGGTGAAGTATTCAGAAGATGAGATTCTTAGCAGATACAGATGGGCATACGAACAACCTTGGGGAAGATCCCGTCTCAGGTTTTTTACTCTCTTCTTTTTTTCTCTTATAGTATTTTGTGTACACGTGTAATTGAATATAATAACGATCAAAAATAAGCATTAGATAGCATGTGTAAGTGTAACCAACAAAAAGGAATGGAGGGAGTATGTTATACTATAATGTATTATTTGTAGAAAAAAAAGTTTATGATTTAGTTATTGGTTTTACTATGTGGGGGTATGTAGCGATTATTTAAGAATAGAGGAAGTATAATATTATGCCGTATTTGTAGTTTCATAGTCTATTTCGAGATTTTGTGTGCTCATGGTTAATGGTATGAGAATGAAAACAATGCATCTTGTCTTATTTACTGGACATACTTGTTTCTTCTCCCTTCTGCCTAATAATGTAGTTCTGCTACCTTTACAGTTTCTTTGCTGTTTAGTTATCGATTTTCACGTTCCGTAATCCTTATCCAAATCCTAAATACAGTACTAGAAAATGATACCGACTGATTAGATTAATTATATAAGTACAACTTAGTGTTCTTAATGACTGCAAATGTATTAATTCGAAGACGCATGTGAACATCTGGACTTGTTTCCTCTGTGTTGTGGTCCTGTGTAAAGTAATTCTTATTACTATATGGTTTTGATTCCTTTGTTGCAAAAACTAAAGGAATCTATCTTTTGTTATAATGTTGATTCCTTTGTCACTTTGGGTAGATGTTGTGCAACTTTATTCCATTTCAGTGTACATGGTGTTTTATGTCTTAAATTTGAGAAGGTTATTAGCCATTTGATTTTTGCCAATAATTCGGCTAATATTCTCTCTGAGTTCACACTTTTAGTGGGCTGAAAAATGTGAAATCGAGCCACAATGTTTGAACAGTAAGAATAATAGTACTTGAACCATGTCTATGCTTTTGGTAGCGCTAATTGAGTGATAATTTCTCCTTCACAACTAAAAGTATGGGATTAGTCACCTAGCAAACTCGTTTCAGTTACCACATATATTTACTCCTATAAGAATTAAGGTTCTAATAGTGCAAAAGGTTGATGCTACGGCTTTAAATCCGAGGTACGGGATTTGAGTCTCATGACCACCAGGAGAAGTTTGGAAAAACTTGGGCTCTTAAATTGTATGTGGGACTATTCTATCTCCATCCACAAATAACTGTCTTTCATATAAATAAACATCGAATTTTTTAACACCCATGCCTATCTCTTTCTCTTCTTATATCATGTAATTTAGTCCCCTTCACTAACTCACTCTTAACACTTTTACACGGTCTATAAAAAAAAACCTGCACCTCCATATGATTTACTTTTTAAAAAGCAGTCTAAACCTAACCGGACTTTTCATACTTCAGGAGTATTAACAATACGTCGAAGAAGTGATTTTTGAATAAAATCATTTGATGCAGGGTGCTTAATCATTTTAAACATCCTTTATGCAGGTATGTCGATGATGGTAGACCATTCTGGCAATACATTGTTTCTTCTTCCACAGGCTGCTCAAATGCTCATTACTTTGAAGAGCTATATAACTACTTTATGACTGATAAGGTAGGTAATGGCGCAGCTGCAAATCAGTTGGTAGCTATCAGCTATACAACTGTATATTGTCTCAGTAACACGTATATTTGTGCTCGGTGCTGATGCTATATTGTTTTTTTTTCAAAGGCATGGCAGCTTTGCGATCCAAATGCAGAGAAAGTATTTCAGGCTGTGAGAAAAGCGGGTGTAAAAGTGGCCGTTGTCTCAAACTTTGATACTCGGTTAAGACCTTTATTAAAGGCTCTGAATTGTGAGCACTGGTTTGATGCTGTGGCTGTCTCAGCTGAAGTAAGAGGCTTTTAATTAGCCTTTTAATTTTACTTAAGTGTATTGTCATTACTGATTGTGAACTGTCTCTAAAGGTTGCTGCAGAGAAACCAAATCCAATAATATTTCTGAAGGCATGTGATCTTCTTGGAGTAAAACCGGAGGATGCTGTACATGTTGGTGATGATCGTAGAAATGATATATGGGGTGCAAGAGACGCAGGCTGTGATGCTTGGCTTTGGGGAAGCGACGTCCATTCTTTTAAAGAGGTACTTGCTCTTCTCATGTGTCAACTTTTTCATTGCTAATAGAGTAATACTCCCTCCGTCCCGGAATTAAGTCAGCATAGGATATTGACAAACATTAATAAAAAATAGAGATAGTGGGTCCAGTGTGGGTCCTAGCTTTTTATCTAATTCTAGACCGAACTTATATAAATTGTTTTGAACTTAATGGAACTTATTTGAATGTATGAGAACTTATTAGAACTTACTTTTATAACTTGTGGGAAATTTTTACCCTCACTACCATATGAAAAAATAGATTTGTGAGAGAAACATTACCAAAATTAGATATGTAGCGAGTAAAAAAGAAACTAAGGAAGTTTTTCTTTTTAAAGGTGAAGAGAATTCACCCTTATCGGTCTGTAAAGATATGATTTTGTACCGGTATTTGAAAACAGTCTCTCTCTACTAGTTTACATTGTTTGTGGTTAAGGATGAATTCTGGTGGGTATCATTGGCTCCACATGATTATAGTTATTCCAAAATTTATAGATTTTTTTTTCAAAGGAAAGGTTGAAATCTACATGGCTGCTATTGGACTCTGATAAGTTATCAATGTGTCCAAGCATTTCAATTTGATGTGACTCATCACTTGTGAAGGGTATGCTTTTTTTCAAAGTGAAGCCTTTGTCAAAAGCTAAGATGAGAAAAGAAAAGAAAAGATGTTTATATGGACCATATGATAGGAAAGCACACAGCAAGGAAATCCACATACTATGCTGCTTCTAATACTGACTTTTAATGTTTATCCAGGTTGCACAAAGAATAGGCATATACGTCTAAGCAAGCGACGAAGGAAGGGCACTTTTTTCCCTGAACTGTGATGGACATCTGGAATAAACATATGCTCTTTCTCGCACGCACTCTCTAACCCTGGTGTATGGGTTGTACAAATTGTGTTCTGTATCCGGTAGCAGGACTGTAGAAGAGTCCAAAAGTTACCAAATAGTTACGGTCGTGAGAGAATACTACTTTGATCTTTTTGTATATTTCCTACGAAATAAACAATGTTACCAATTAGTCTGTGTAGTTCACTAGCTTGTATGTAATGAGTGTTGATCAAAGAGGAAAAGGGAAAAGAGAGAGATAATCGAGGATTTCTTCTGGGAAAATGTTCACATCTTTGATAATATCATGGTCGTGTTTTTGGTTGACAGCGATGGCTGATATTAGAATGCTGTTCAGATGGATGGATGGGAATGGAGATGATGTTCTGCGATCAACTTAGAAGCCTCAATAATGCCCGATTATAAGGGAGGTTCATCTATACTATCATAATGAGAATCTGCCCCAGAAACTGTATGTTTGCAATGTGCAAAAACTTTGTTTTACTAAGGTTGTTTGTATGATGCAACTTACTGGTATCAACCCACATGGGTGTAGCTCAGTTGGTACATGGCCAACTTGGGTGCTAGATTGAGATGTTGGTACTTACTGGTATCTATAGAATTTATGCCAATTTGGTAATTTGACAGTGCAAGATTACTGCTTCAAATTATGGCAACTTTGTGAGTATCTTTATTGACAAGAGTATAATTTAGTATGAAATGAGCAAGTTGCAACTTATTACGCCTTCTTGGCACACAACGATATTTAGACCGACGTGTCTTCTGAAAGTAAACCCAAGTCCAGCAGAAGGCCAAACAAAAAGTCCAGTGTGTAACTATATATACAGATACACAATACATCTAACAAAAGTTTCACATCTTTATGCCCTATATGCAGCTAAAATATTGGTACAGCAGCATCAACAGGTTGGTTACTTGTTCCTTTGTTTACATATTTCGCCACATACTCCTTCCTGCAAACAGAAAGTCCCTCAGTTCAGAAATGAGAGCACGTCTTGTTGTGCCAATTGTCGGCAACTTCAGAAACAAGGAGAAATCTAAATTTATACCTTGCCGGAATATCTTCGCTTGGACGGTTGTAAGGAGTCCAATCTGGATCACCAATAAATAGTCGCACCAGCTGCAAGTATTTAAGCTTGATGTATAAGTATAACATAAGATAGCACTATAACAGGCGATAATCGAAGAGCATGCTAGAGACAATTAACTATCATTAAAAATGTTACGTTTAACAAAATTTGATCCTTCAGAGATGAACTGAGGAAAAATAAAAAAGGAGCGGAGCATTGATGGAAAATGCGAAAAATAGACAATGTGCACCATATTTCTAGCAATTGCTTGATCCACTAAAACCTGGTTGGTTGCCAATAATATGATGATATGGGTTAAGACTTATGCCAATGCTGATGGTGTTTCACCTTCAAACATGTATATTTCTTCATAAATTTCCGTTACCACTCAATACCATCTAAAGTGCTATGGATGGTAATACAATTTATGAAGAAAAATGTATTTGAGGATGGACAAGCATTACCAAGGACATTAGCATGAGACTTGTCTCAAATTACTATAAATTTATTACCATTGTCACCTTTTGTTTCGGCCTACCAAACGGAACGTTAAGTGCACCCAAGTTGAGGGTGGTTATGGATCCATAATCTGGACTGAACATTACAGATTTACGGTAGATAAACCCCAAGAATTGGGCAGGACCACAGGAGAGCAGGACAACCGAAGTGCGCAGATTCCGGTTAAAGTTACATATACCATACAAACTTGAAAATTCATGCATCAAAATCATATACTTAAAATGGAACTATAATAAATCAGAAGCTCCCAACGTCGTTATGATCTCCACTTAATTATGTCAATATAGCTCCACTAATCATTAAAGAAGATTGTGATTTATGATATGCAATTCTCTACTTTTGATTTCAAACACAAATATCCTTCAAACCGCAAAAGAAAGGAAAATAAAGATGATAGGATAAATCATAATAGCATTACCTTCATGTAATCGTTCAAATCCGGACTACCACGATGATAGATTCCTGCAGGCAGTACAATCATTGCTCCTTTCTTCATCCATATACGTATCCACTTGTCATTGATATCTCTCACATCAAAATAACCACTTCCAGCAACACAGCAGCGTATCTCATCATCATTATGCACATGTTCTTCATAGATACGCTTGACCATCTCATCATAATTAGGAATTTTTGCATGGCCCTCTATGCAATCCTGAAAGCACAGATCATTCAAGTTCTTTATAGAATAAAAACTGTAATCCTGTTTGACATTAACGTTCCGTCCGGTATGCAGTCTTAAATGGTGGTAATGGTAACAAGTTCTATAGGCAATTTTGAAAAAATCACAAGTCAATATCCATGGGAACGTTTGTCCATCCCGGTTATAGCTAGTTCTTCATTAAGTTCCATTACAACCTTAGACGTGGTATTGGATGTGTAGAATTAGGCGATAATAAAATGTTATAAGGATGAACACATGATTAGGAATGAAGTTCCATTACTACTGGCATTGACATGGGACTTCCTGTACAAAATTACATACCACCTTTTATCACCATCTGCCAAACCAGACGTCGTTGTGATTATGTTTGACATAACCGTCATATTCTTTAGGCTTGTCTATAAGAACACGAGAAAAGAGAACGGGAAAAATAGGCTACCATGAAAGTATATCCATTAGCTTCACGGATTTCCTTCAATTCCTCATCAGTTTCATAGTTGTCACCATCCAATCGCCTAGTGAGAACTCCAAGCTCTAAGTTTCAACAGAAAGAAAAATCTAATATATAAACACTAATGATTGTACGCCAATGGCATAAGTACTTTTTAAGTTTCAGTTAGATGGGTTTACCAGCAAGTTGTTCGAGAGAAACAAATTCTTTAGGTTCCTTATGATGAGGAAGCCTCGAGTCCTCATCGCTATCATTTATATACCATGCTTGAAGCACTTCTTCCCTGGGATCCTGTGCAGCGTCAAGAATAAAATAATATCAACATGATATAATCCTGGTTATGGAAGGTCAACAATCTTTAAAACATGGTATTATGTGCACTGTCACATAATTCGCTAGGGTGGTGTGCGAATTTCGAATGGGTTCGATCGAATTCACCAATTTGCCTAAACTCAAAGTTCTAGGCAGCGAATCCCGTTCCCCGTTCAGTAGCAATTGTGTGGAAGTGTTCATAAATATCCGATCCGAGAAATCAAATACCCGATTCGAAATTTACTGCTTCACTTATGGAATGTATGAGGCCCTCTAGGTTCAAGCATCTTATCATGAATCTTTTAATGGAGATATTGAGACAAGGAAAATCAAGATCTTGGCTCATGATTAGTCCCAAAAGGCAAGGACACATTCTCGTATAAGCAATGCAAGAGAGATGAATATTTATTTGCAAGGAATAGGCCCAATACTAAAGTATATCCTAGGGAAGGGCCACAAAATAAGCTCGGATTAGATTCCATCCTAAACCAATTGGTAGTATATGGAGTAACGCACAAGCTGATGCGTGCTAGTCATCCTTCCCCTATACTTCTTTGATGTAAAATCACATGGGGTTATCTCCTTAAAAGATCTCTCCACATTGTCAAATAGTAGTATAGTAGTGCTCACATTCGAAGAAGTTTGTTAAGAAGAAAAACCCGTTTTTCAATTATCCCACATTGGGAAGAAAAAAAAGGAAGACGACTACGCCATAACTAACAAGTGTAGCGAGTTTTCTTTTCCTCCTTGCAATTTTATCCATAATGAAACCTCACTTGAATTCGTAAATAGTCAAACTTAGACCTATGATATTTTATGTTGAGGATCATTGAACATATTATCAAACACAAAAAATTAATCAATATCATAACACACACAACGCAATTAGGTGTGCTTACGAGCATGTGCTGCTAGGTAATAAGGCAACGGGGAACTCAAATTTCCTAACCTTTTAAGAACAAGTCATCGAATAGAACATTGATTAAACTACCTATAATGCCCGCATAGGCGCATATCCATCCTAAAACCCATTGGTGATAAGAGAAGTAGCTGAAGACTTTTAAACTAGTCTCCTCATCTCTACTTCAACCGATGTGTCGTCAATTCAACTTGACACTGGACTCGACAAAACTTTGCACACACTTAGGAAATCCTCAACAACCCCTAGTTTCCCCGTGGTCCCCTACAACTTCCATTTCATAAACTAAATTTGTTGATGGTACTTTAGAAAGAAGACTTAAAAAGCAAACCCTTCATTCCCCCCTTAAATCCTTGCCACATTACATGAGTTGATGTACAATACTCTTGGGTGCACCTAATAGTAGGTAAGTTGGGCCACGCTGGGCTGAGTTAAGAGGCGGGCCACTGAGCTATGCGCGTGGACCTGAGAGCCAATTGGTTTAAGGCTCGGTCAAAGTGGGTTGGGTTAAAAAAAGCTCGTCCATAACCCACCCACAAAGTCGATCGAGGTAGGTTGTGTGAGGGTCAGACCCAAATGACCCAGACCTAGGGTGGACCAGAGTCCAGAGGGGTTCAGGTCGACCCGGCCTATGGTGGCGGTTGTCGCCCGGCTCCCACAAGGTAGTATAATGTCACTAAATTGGCTTAGTTGGTTTTTAATCACAAATAGAGTAAATAACTCATGAAACCCGGGTTCAAATCTCCATACTATTCCTAGCTCCGCCATCGTTGGCAACCTGTAAGGCTCTACTCCCACAAATATATCTCCTCCTTCACAAAGTTATCATATCAACAAAATAACTTACAGAATCCAGCCAAGACCAATGAAGTACATACCAAAATCTTCCATGACAATCTAACAGTATTCATTACTGATTAGTCAATAACCATCAACTACTTTATATTCCAAAATCTAATACTACAATCTTTTTCACAATGGCCTACAAATAAGAACTAAAACATTGCAAAGAAACCTACAAATCCAATATCCAACAAAACCCAAAAACCAAAAGTCCTTAAACAGGAAAATAAATCATCAATCAACAAACTTGATCCAAATTAATTACATAAAAATAAGGGATGCAGAAGAAAAGAAGATTGCAGACGAACTCACCTTGCCTAGCATGGCTTATCAAAAGTTTTGCTTCGTTGACTAGATGAACTAAATTTTATGATGCTGTCACTCCTCCACATCCAGAAAAATATCACTGTTTCCATTTTCTGTGTATAAAGAATAAAAGAATTATAATGGTCGTCGATGACATATATGTGGAATCCGATATAAATTAAGCACCATTTTAAGATTAAAGTAGCTTACATACATTTTGAATTAACTAATTCGGAGTATATATCCCAATGGGTAGAATTCCCATGTTTGTTTGGAGGGATTGAGAGTTTTGAGCGGGATTGGAAGTGGGATTAAATACCCCCTAATCCCACTAAAATAAGACATGGGAGGGGGCAGGTATTAGGGGGTGGGATTAAATTTTAGATTAAAATGACTCATTTACCCTTAATGAAAAGTAAGGGAAAAAAAGAAGGTGGAGGATTAGTAAGGGTATTGAAGTAAAAATCATAATTTAATCCCAATCAATTCCCAACTCATACCAGACAAGGGATAGACTTTATTTTATCCTTATCCCACCCATTAATTCTCAATACACATCCCTCCTTCTAATCCCCAAACTCCCATTCCCACATCCCAAACGCCCCGTAAAGGAAATTCCCAAATTGGCTTCTCTTACTGTTAGACTTTCATCTTTTTGTCTTTTTAAAGGTATACCTTACTACCTTGATCATTCTGTCAAATAATAGGTTAATTTAGGGTTAATTAGGATTAGGAGTTTGTCTCGTTTTACGTGCTTTGACTTTTCAAGGTTAAGATGACGTGTTTTCGAAAAACGGACACCACCGTGCATCCTTTATGGATAAGAATTTCGAGAATCCCTACGAAATAAGTACCAATAAGCCGGGTTATCGGACACGTACCTCAAGATGGCTTTTTAATAGCTGAAAAAGCCCCCTCGAAGTATGTGCACGGTGGTGTCCGTTTTTCGAAAAAACGTCATCTTCTCCTTGAAAAAGTCAAAGCACATAAAGGGTATGTTCTCTTCGGCATAATTTAGCTGAACCGAACTGAACAGAACTGAACAGAACTGATTGGAGCTGAACTGAACTGAACTGAACTGAACTGAACTGATTGGAGCTGAACTGAACTGAACTGAACTGAACTGAATTGAACTGAACTGAACTGATTGGAGCTGAACTGAACTGAAAATAAGATGGGGAGAACAGGCCCAAAACGATGCAAATCCCTAACCATAAACTAACCTTGTATTTAACGAAATGTTCACCGTAAAGAAGATTTCAAACTATAGGTATACCATCAAGAAGTCAAAAAAATAGAAGTGTACTGATGAGAGAAGCCAACTCTAGGAGTGTACCATTGGGAATACAATTTCCGTGAAATGGGATGCTGATATCATGGTAATGTAGCCATTTAGGGGGCGTTTGGTTGGGATGGGGGAAAGGGAAAGGAATCAAGAAAGGGGTAGGAAGGGAATGGAAACCAAAACCCCCAAATTAAAACAAGTGTTTGGTAAAATAATCCAAGGAAAGGGTTAAACAGCCCCTTGTCTCCTTTACGCATCTCCGGCGAATCTCTCCTGCACGCATTTCTTCTATAGCGCATCTCTATCTCCAGCGCGCATTTCTCCTCTACCTCGCTCCGGCGCGAATCCCTCCGGCGTGCATCTGATGAATGGTGAGTTACTTTATTCGCAAATCTGGAGTGAATGAATGGTGGAGTGAATGGCGTAGGCTTGGTGGTTTTCGGCTGGGCTTGGGTGGTCGGCGGTTGTTTCGCAGATCTGGAGTGAATGGTGGAGTGAATGGTTGTTTGGGTTATTTTCATTTGCGCAGATCTGACACATTTCTCGGCTGGGCTTGGTAGCTTTGGTAGTTTTTGGCGCAGCTTTGGTGGATTCGGCGGGGTTTGGGAGGTTTTTCAGGGCGGGCTGTTGGTGTTGGTGGAGTTTGGGTGGTTTTCGAGGTGGGGATTGGTGGTTTTCGAGGTGGGGATTGTTGTATCGGCGGGACTGGGTGGTTATCGATGGAAAGTAGGTTGTTTCCGGCGAAGGTAAGTGGTTTCCGGCGAGGGTAGGTGGTTTCCGGCGAGGGTAGGTGGTGGCTGGCTGGTTATTTGCGGTTGTTGAGTAGTGGCTATGGAATGGTGGTTGTGGAATTGTGGTCAAGTTATGGTCAATGATGGTTGTTGTATAGAGGAAAAGAGGGGAATCCAAAACCTTGGGGGTGGGTAGGGAATCAAGTAAGGGTTACTAAAACTGAAAAAGGGGTAAAGGGAAAGGAAAAAAACATCAACCAAACACCATGTAAGGGTAACATGGGGTTTTGTTTCCCTTTCCCTTTGTTGAAGCCCCCAATCCAAACGCCCCCTTACTATAAAATAAAGGGTAATGATATATACAACCCTTTTAGGTTGTATATAACCATTAAATACATTGTCCAAAATAGCATTAAGTTGGGAATTTATTCCACAATCACGCGTGAATCGGTGTATTAATGTTTGCAAGTTACTTAAATTTCCTTATTTAGGTTTTTATATACAACCTTAAGGATTGTATTTATCATTTTCCTAAAATAAATAAGGGTCTCATCGTTTTTTTGTTTTCGGTTTTTATTTTTTTTCCAAAACTAAAAAAGTGGTTTCCACTTTTCGTTGTCAGTTTTAAAATTTATCTTTATTTTAAGAAGTATGATAGAGATTTATTATATGATATACTAGTATATGACTTTGAAAAATAAACAAAAAATCGAAAACTACTGTGATACCGAACAACCCCTTAAGAAAATTGCTACTGATCAGTCAACATTGAAAAAATAAATTAATTTCAGTTTATTTCAGTCCAGATTGGTTCAATTATGTTCAGTTCAGTTTTTGCTTAGTCACAGATTCCTATTCGTTCCATTTTAGTTCAGTTCAATGCACCTTGAATTCAGCTCCATTTAAAAGAACAACGCATACGACCTGTTCTCCTTAACTTATTTTAATTTAGTGCGCTTGTTTTCGTAATTGTGTTTTTTAGAAAAAGTTTCGTGTTGTACTCCTATATATAGCACTTGTTATTCATTATTGAATGCATGTTAATACAATTTTTATATATTTTCTCCTTTCATAAACCTAACATGGTTTCATAGCGAGAGAATCTACAATATTGAATTGATCCTTTTATTCCACGTAGACCTTTCACGCTGGTGATTATCGATTAAAAAACTTACCAAGCATTACCTACGCTCAAATACCTTTTTTTTCTATTATTTGTTCGCTAATGGCTGGTGCTCTTGTACTTTAGCATTAGTGTAAACCCGACGCTAAAAACAATCTGCCTGGTAGATGTTTCTTTAACTTAGTTAAGAAATAAGATGCACTATGCTCTTTGTTAAGTCATGTTGGATGCTGTAATGCATAAAGGAAGTGGAAAAAATGTTGAATCGAACTTCAATTCGATAAGGTTGGCTTTGGACCTGATCTGGTCCGGCTGGCTTCGAGCTCCCATACTCGTGGAAAACAGCCCACGACCATGAGGTGTATTTTTTTTGGAGATCAGGAACTTCTTGATTCTCGTAAAACAGCTCCCCACGACCGTGGGGCTTAACAATGCCCGTAGAGCCCCGCTTCACGGGTTTCGCGACTTCCATTTTTCGACTTCTTTTATTTTATTTTTGGGATATAATTGTGCGGTTTATTTCCGTCCTTATATATACCTTTTCGAAACTGATACAAATTCATTCATTCACTCAAAACGTTGAAACCCTAAACACAAGCCTATCTTCTTTATTGAACATTCAACAGTTCTTGAGAAATTACAATCCTTAATCTAGGTGCACGGAGTTAAGGATCATTGTGTTAACCTTGGAGACGAACGTCATCAAGAATCCGCAGTGGAGGTGGCAAAATTCATTTCTAAGGTAGTGACTCTCACACCATGACACAACTAGTGATCAAATTATAGGTTATTGTTTTGATTTCTGCAAATTTATTTTCTACAAGTCATACGTGGAGGTCAAACAATTTACTCGAATAATGTTGGGATATGTTTTTTTTTTTTTTTTTTGGGGGGGGGGGGGTTCCTCCAATTAACCTCTATGGTTGTCGCTCTTTGAGGAAGAAGATAAGTACGTTATATTTGGGGTTACATATTCTCCTTGTCTCATGAGACAAGGGCTTGTCAACTCTTCTTGTGCCGTGAGCCTAGGCTCATTGACTCTCCTTATGTTTTTGTCTATATGTATTGGAAGATGATATTCGAGACGAGTAATGGCTTAGCCAACGGCAACATATGGAGGTGGAAAGAGGATCTTGACTTTTCTAAATAAAAGGGCGCTCCTTTCTCTCTAGAAAACTCTTTCTAAATAAAGACCGCCTACTTTTAAATAAAAACTAGTATTTAGCCCCGGCGATATTCCGGAATTTTTGTGTATTAAATTTAATGATAGTAGTTTAAATAATTGATGTATTTAATTCAAGCTTAGATCAATTAGTTTTATTCTTGATTTTACATTATCTACCAAAAAACTACAATCCCCTTTCAACCTTCTGCTTGGTTACGTAAGTATCTTTCAAGTTTAAATCAATTAGTTATGTTCTTAATCTTACACCTTCTTCCAAAAAGAACCTACAATACCATGTTGTCAACTATCTATTTGGACATCCAAGCCTAAGATAATGCGTATTAATAAAAAAAGAGCATTTAATTATCCATCCAAAAAAAGTACACAATGACAATTGGCAAAATTTAATACTATTAGAAATTTAGACGAATTATCAAAAGAAAGAAAAGTCATCTCATCTACAATATGCATTTAAAAAGTTTATAACTTAACTCTTAATTTCTATTCCTACATCATTATTGATTTTGATAGAAAAAACACTAATAACATGTTAGAGTAGTGGTTAAAACTCCTTATTGTATACTAAAGTTCACGGGTTCGAGTCTTCATATAGACATTTTTTTATTATATGAGAATGAAGTGGATAGAGTGTCATTCAAAGAGGGATGGTGACACGTGACGGATGACAATGTTTGCTTACGCTTTTTAATATATCTGAAGAGGGGGGTTTGGAGATGGACACCAAAAAGAAAAAAAAGGAAAATTAAAAAAAAATTAAACCCCTTAACCATCACAGCATCAACCGTGCAAAAAAAAAACTTACCAAAACATTACAACCATATAATTAGAGGAAAGTATTATTAAAGGAAAATTTTCATTAATGAGATTAATACATATATCAGCATCAATTGCTGTGTACAAATACATCTTTCTTTGAGCCAAAAAACCCTAATTATTATTACCAACAACTCTCTTTTACATAATCTTTTATTTACATAGCAGGCAACACCCAAAGCTCCACCTTCGTGCTATATTGGATCCCGACGCCACTCTTGAAGGTTTGCAAATCTCATACACAAGTTTAACAAGTAAAAAGAAGCGACAAAAGGTGAGCCTCATTATTGTTATGCTTTGTTGTTGATGAGCTTAGAGTAAAAAAAAAGAATCAAATTTAAGCAAGAATTGGCATTTAATCATAACTTACAGTAACAGAGATGAATTCATGTCAATGGTGTGAAAGAATTTGGACAAGATGATTAGGAAATTGAAGAGCCATATCTTATCTAGCCTTACATATATCAGTGCTTCCATTATAGTCGCTTCTATTCAAATTAGTTAAGAGTCTTAAAACAAATTTACCCAAATCAACTATACGTCATAGAAATTTTATTGTATGATATGGGGGAGAACTTTATTCATAAATTAAATTAAAAACCCAATTAGATTTTTTAAAACAGAAATAAAGATTTTTGCAAAATCAAAAAACGATTTTTTAAATCAAATCTTTTTGCAAAAACTAAGATTTTTTTAAAACAGGAATTTTAATCAAAAAACGAATTTTAAACATAAATGTTTTTAATCAAAAAAAGATTTTTTGTGTCATATAGATTGGGGCCCAAATTTTTTAAACAAAAATTTTTATTTTAAAATTTTTTTTCGAACCCAAAATCAAGCTTTTTGGTACATTAAAAGCAACCAAATAGTCTCAAGGCGAAAACCGAGTGACAAACAAAAAAAAAATTATTTACCCAAAACCAAAAATGTTAGTACACAAAATAAAGCAAAATAACCCATATAGATTGGGGGAAAACAGAGTGAAAATATAACAATTTTTTTTGAAAATCTTTAGCGAAAACCTCTTAAACAAAACCAAACATTTCAATACAGAAATGAAAGCAAAATAGCCAAATAGTGTGGCGAAAATAGAGTGACAGATAAGAATTTAAGATCGACAAATCTAGAGATTCAAAACGGAACTAGAAAAGTCACCATAAATATACTCACAGGCGGCTTCTGAATGTTATGGACGGAGGCGGCGAAATAAGCGTCACTATGAGCTTTGACGTCGAGAATACTCGCCGGAAAATAATAACTCAGATTTGTGAAAATTGTAAAAAAAAAAAAGCAAGTCCAAATGATAGGTGTAGCACGTGGATGGATATACTCCAAATGTTTAGACTCCTAAAACCCAAATGTTATAAAATTATCCTAAAGCTAATTTCATAATCCCTCAACAGCAGATATTGGCAATTACATTTGTTTAGTTTAGAGCAATTGAAGACTTTAGAGCTTTTATAGTCTAAACGTATAGTTTAGAGTGATATATAAGTACACTTGCTGACGCTGTAGTTGGGCAGAGTTGATAGTACTCTTTCAGTAAAAATTAATACGCATATTTAACGAAGTAAAAAAAAAACTTTTTTTTTTACCTACAAACAATAAAAATTGACTCACAAATAAAAAGGAAGTAAAAAAAACTTTTTTTTACCTAAGAACAAAAACATTTTTTATTTACAAACGGAGTTTTTTAAAATCAAACCAAATGGATTGAAAGGTTAGAAAAGTTGTTCAAATTCTTTAACGAATTTCTTTAACCAAAACCAAACATTTTAGAATTAAAATTAAAGCAAAATACCCAATAATAAGGGGAAAACAGAGTCACATATAAAAAAATTTAGATCGACAGATCTACAGGTTAAAAACCAAACTAGAAACGCCACTATAAATATACTCACCGGCGGCAACGAGCCTTGATGTCAATAACAATCATCAGAAAAGAAAAAGGCTCAAGGTAACAAAAACGGGCCGTCTCACACATGCACCTGCCGGAAAATTACTAAGGATGACCGAAAATAAGAACTCATATATTTGAGAATTTGAAAACTGGCAAGAAAAAAGAAAGAAAAAGTATCTAATGTGTTTAGAGAAAGATGGTTGGAACTCAAACAAAAAGATGGCTCAAAGAAAAATATTTAGGAGAAGAAGGTGGAAGATGGCTCAAAGAAAAAGTAGAAAAGTATGAGTGTTTACAGAAGGTGGAAGATGGGGTTATTATTGCGACTTACTTTATTCGACAAAAGTGATACTTTAAAAGTTACAATACTAAATGATCTTGCACAAATCATTTTGGGATGCAAGGCTACTGCTATGAAATTAGTACTTCAGCAGGTAAATCATCAATTACAAACAAACTTTTTTAATTGTTAAATCCCTACTTGCATCTCTATCATTAAAGATTTGTTGCTCATATTCTTGCAGCCCAATGGATCGACTCAGGTCTTGAAGAAAGTATTCTCAGTTTTTGGATTCAAAGCTTTTCATGGGTCTTGCATCCACCGATTGCAGATTTTAATTCAGAGCAATCTTATACTGTTGCGTACGTGTTGCAAGTCGATTGGGCAGAGGAGTACATGTTGCTAAGCAAGTACAATGAAAGCAAACGCACCAAGTGAAAAGCACTACTTTAGTTGCTTACTTACTCTCTTTGTTATTACATTGTTGCATTTTTTTTTTTTTTGATTAACACAATTTCTTCATTTGGTAATCGTGTGAACCATTTTCTTATATATTACTACGTGTCGGTTGTTATATTTAATTTGACAATTACATTAACTAATTTCATATTTTCCGCACGCATCGCGTGCATATGTGGCTAGACACCAAAAAGAAAAAAAGATAAAATAAATTAAATAAATCAATGAATTTATTAAGTAATTAAGCTTTATTTCCAAATTTAACCATCAGATTTTTAATAAAAGATGTTCAAAACTTCTAACTAAAATATCTAAAAATCTACAAAGTAAAAACAATTAAAAAAATATCGACAATTATATTTTTCTTGAGATCTATAGATAGACACCCATTTTGCTATATTTTTATATACTTTTGAAATTTTTTATTTTGAAATACATGAGTAATTGATTGTTCATGAGTGAAGGCACATTTGATCAAATTGATCATGATAAAGTATTTTAGCATGAGTGAGAAACATGATATAGTATTTTCAAGTACTTTTGATTTTTTTTCTCATTTGGACAATGAGCAAAAAATACCTTACCGGTTACTATATAACAAAAATTGTAGTTGATGGTAGGGAGTAAGGGATGTTTTCAAAGAAATATGAGCCAAATTGAATTTAGCTTGAAAATAAAATATGTTGTGTACCTTCATATTTTATCGTGTTACAGTAGTCAAAACACACATCGTATGCAAATAAAATTAGAAGTTTTGTTCAAAACTACCTAAATTTTTCACGTTTTTAGAAACTCACACCTTAACGAATTTTTCTTTTAAATTTCCACGTATCATTCCCAATTTTATTAGAAACCCCCACCACTTAATGATTATTGTTAAATTCCGTTAACAATCCGTTAAGTGGGCCCCACATATGCATTTTATTATTAGTTTACGCTGAAATTGAAGTCAATTCATCAATTTAAGGGCAAATCTTCAACATATTTAGAACAAATTTGGAACGAATTACAACTATTTGAAAAGAATTGCAACTATTTCAAGTTCCATTTTGTTAACAAAATATATATGCGTGGGACCCACTTAACGGTTTTGTTAATGAAATTTGACAAAACCCGTTAAGTGGTGGGAGTTTTTAATAAAATTGTAAATGGTAAGTGGAATTTTTTTAAAAAAATCATTATGGTGGGAGTTTCTAAAAACACGAAAAGTTTAGGTCGTAAGATGCGACTATCCATAAAATTATCTAATGTAGATTATGAAATTTCATAATAAAATTATTGTCGCACGCATCGCGTGCATAGAAATCTAGTATAGATTAGGCAACGGCCCAACCCAATTTTTAAAGGAGAACAAAACGACTTTCGGAAAATAGTGACTAGTTTAATCCATTTCGTGATTTTTTTTTCTTATCCATTTCGTGACCTATTTAATCCATTCAATAATCACAATGTTTAATTCATTCAGTGACTAGTTTAATCCATTTATTGACTAGTTTGTTTCATTCGGTAAGTGTGATTTTTTTTTTTTAAAAAAAAATTGTTCTAGGTCGAGACTTGAAGTGAAATAAAGAAAGGAGAAGAGAAGGGACAACTATGTTGGTGCCAAATGTTTTTTAATGCACTTCGTTCATAAACTTAACATGGTATCACAATGAGAGAGCCACCTACAATATTGAATTGATCCTTTTGTTCCACGTAGACCTTTCATATTAGTGATTGTCGGTGAAAAACTATACCGAGCATATATACCCACGCCTTAATACATTCTTTTTATTATTTGTTCGCTACTGGTTGGTGCTCTTATTACTTTAGCATCGGTCTAACCCGGTTCTCAAAAATAGCTTGGTTGTTTCTTTGACTTAGTTAAGATGGACTCCTTGCTTTATGTTAAGTCCTACATGGAGTTCAAACATTTTACTCGATTAACGTTGATATATGTTTTTTTTTGGGGTTGGGAGGGGGGGGGTCCTCCAATTAACCTACATGGTTGTCGCTCTTTGAGGAAGAAGATAAGTACGTTATATTTGGGGTTACATATTCTCCTTGTCTCATGAGACAATGCCCTGTCAACTTTTCTTGTGCCGTGAGACTAAGCTTATTGACTCTCCTTATGTTTTCTCTAGAAATGTGTTTGAAGATGATTTATTTTCTAGGCGAGTAATGTCTTAGCCAATGGAAACATATGGAGGTGGAAAGAGGATCTTGACTTTCCTAAATAAAAGGGCTCTTCCTTCTCTCTAGAAAACCCTTTTAAAAAGTTAGATATTATCATTAATTATGCGTGACCAGATATTTGGCTCATCATCCTTTGTTTTAAATGCTGACTAGCATGCTTGTACACTACCATGAAAATTACATAAGTCCTCCATGTGAACATATTCTTGTTCCAATATCATCAAAATATGGTAAAGTTTCAACAAGATGATACGAGCAAATCATATCAGACCATACTAGATCAGACTACACCACATCAAATTGGTCAAATTTAGACCATACTAGAACTTAATCAATTTAGATCCGGTTACCTTATTTTGAGAAGAGAACATAGCCTGAGGAAGTATTTTTGTAGAAGTCCTCCCAAAGTATACTACTTTTCGTTAGTGCAAATTTAACAAACAAAAATATTATGTGACATAATTGTGATTCTGAAAATAGATTTAATATTTTGGTACGTTTTCGAATCATTGTCTCGACACAACTTTCTACAAGTGCATGATTGTTCCATCGTTTTCTTGGAAATAAAGTTATAATCTTGACTTAGCAAATTGCAAACAAATGACTGATAGCTATTGCATAAATGTAAAACAAACCTTCATAACATCATTATTAGTTATTCTTAAACAGTTGAATACTTTCACGAAAGAAGAGAAAACACACATACTTAAACGAGACAAAAGAATCTCATCAACGGAAATACAATAATTAATTGAAACTTTGTAGATTAGTAAGGCATTAGGGCTTATTATCACCCAAAATGGCAAATGGCATCATGACAGTCCTAGATGAAGAATAAGTAAGAGTTAGGGTCTTTTTTAGAGGGAGCAAGAGAGGAGAAAGACGGCTTTAATAAACGAGTTATGCTCCTCACATTCTTCGTTAATTGCAACAAGTTGACTCTACTTTGATCATTGGCGATTTGTACATTTTAAAAAAATATTACATTTGATCTTGTTAGATTGGTCTCAATATATATATTTAAGATTTCAAACGGTCATAATTTTACTTAGAAATATTATAGTTCAAAGTATTGAACTAGCAAACGTGAAAAACCAAATGTCACCCTGAATGAAGAAGGGAGTGACATGTTCTTTTCATTCTATAGTAGTTTTGAATGCAAGCGATGCGTACAGAAACATACTTCATAATGTTTGCATAAAATTATAACAAGAGTAGAAAAATCAATAGTTTGTTTAGGTTTTTCTTTTCAAGAGATAATTTTTTAAAAAACAGTTAGTCATAGAGACTAAATAATGCTAATTAGAAATTATAAAAAATTAATGTTGAATAGTACAAAAAAAATTCTCCCATTGTAAAAAAACTAGCATTATATGCACACAATGCATGCAAAATTATCCTAAATAAACTATTGGTACTTTATCTTCCTCTTTCTAATAATCAAACTATTAGAAACTTAGTATAAAATAGTAAAAAAAAACTTTTTTTGGCGAGAGAAAATCAATTTATATTAGCTTTAATAAGTTATAGTTTTTCCTTTCTAGCTTTGGTTGCCAGGTCGTGCGCCATGGCAACGTTTGTTCTATTAACCTTAGTACATTTAAAGTAGGCACATCTATTAATAATATAAAAGAGGTCTTTAAAGATGGATTGCAACTGGCTCGAACAAGAGGACGAATGTAGTAGTGCTTTAAGAATATAGCACTATCCGTCTTGATATGGATATTTTGAAAATGTTGTGTGGCTTCTATTGTTCCTCTCAAAAGTGCCTTTGCTTCTGCTTGTGCCGCAGATGACGCAAATATTCGTTCGGCTCCTGCAATGGTTATGCTGTTGTTCTCACTGCACCACCCAATTGTGGCGCCCCAATCAATTTTCTTTTGTTGTTTGGGGTTCTTCCAAGCTCCATCTATTTGTAGTGTGATAGTTGGACGCCCCTCTTCAGCTCCCTTTTCCCATGTTTCGCTGCAAACCTGTACAGCCGACGTTTGTAGCTGTAAACTTTTTGCTTTGTCTGCAAGGTGCTTTATTTACTGACCGCCATGTTTCCATGCATTCCCTTTGTATGTAAAGAATACGATTAGGATCTACTTTTTCTTGCCCCATGACGATGCTATTTCTATGAATCGAAATTGCCCAGAGAGTTGTGGAAAATTGAACCATGTCCTCTTCACCCCTTTTAAAAAGATAGCACCAGAGGTTCCTGAACCACAAGCTAAAGCTCAGAGAGTTGCCTTGTTCTGCTCGAATTCCCAGGTTTCTCGTCGCCCAGATGTGTTTAGCAATATTACAATCTCTGAAAAGGTGAGAAGTGGTTTCTGTTCCTTGAAGACATACTTGACATAATTCCTCTTCTGTTTTATGCCTTCTTTTTAGGTTACTTTTTACCCCTATTGCATTGTGCATTAATTTTCAAATGAAAATGTTCTATTTAGATAGAAGGCTAGAAGTCCATATTCTGTTCCAGAACGCATCTAGTTTATCATTCCGCTTTTCTCCTTTCAATGAAAACCAATACCATGATATATGAAAAATCAATGTTCTTTTCACATACATCGCGTGCATTTAAAAACTTACCGAAGGGAAGGTAGGAGTGTAGTGTAGGACCACTTTTTAAACAACATGGTATAAATAGAATAGGCGGGAAGAGGAACACAAACAAATAAAGTCTTCTTCATCTACCACTTCACTTCAAGTGGTAACTGGTAATTGAGTTTCCATCACCATTAAAGAGCACAAAGAAAATCTTCATCAACCTCGATAAGTTCCATTAAACAGTAAATCAAAGAAAGAGAAAAAAAATCACTACTTCAAGCTCTAAAATGGAGAGAATATACGTTACTGTTAGGGCAAGACCTCTCTCTCAGGAGGACGCTAAATCAAGCCCATGGAAGATTTCTGGAAACTCCATTTCAATCCTTAACTCCTTTTCTAAGTTCGATTTTGGTATTATTTTCTCTTTCTGTAAATTTAATTTGAACTTTCAGAAAGTGGGTCAATTTTCTTTTAGGGTTTTGATTGTTTTTTTTTTTGCAGATAGGATTTTTGGAGAAGAGTGCAAGACTAAAGAGGTCTATGAAGCTCGAACTAAGGAAATCGTTTCGGCTGCTGTTGGCGGATTCAATGGTTACCCTCTTTCCTTTTTCTTTCTAGGATGTGTTATTGTAGGGTTTTACTTGGAATTGTTAAGGGATTTGTAAAATTGGTGCAATTGGCAATTTTTTGAATAATGAAGGGTTTACTTAGAATTGGTACAATTGTTAAGGGATTGGTTCAATTGGTGCAATTGCCATATTTTGAATAATGAATTGTTTGCTCAGAATTGCTACCATTGTTAAGCAATTGCCATTTTTGAATAATGAAGGATTTACTTAGAATTGCTACAATTGTTAAGGAATTGGTACAATTGGCATTTTTTGAATGATGAAGAATTTACTTAGAATTGGTACAATTGCCATTTTTTGAATGATGAAGGGTTTACTTAGAATTGCTACAATTGTTAAGCAATTGCCATTCAATGGAAACTATTGTTGGATATTCTCCGGATAAAAGTCAGAATATGGTTATTATGGGCGGGTCAACAAAAACATGTGCCAAATTATAAAAAATGCCTTTTTAATAGGCAGACTTTCTCTTTGTTGGTATTCCACCTCTTGTTTGTTTTTGGTCCAAAGATGAACATTTTGAGAGCTTACAATTGTTGGGTTTTCAATAGGTAGAGATATTGAAGAAGTTGACATGATTTCGAGGGGGGGCGTTTTTAAAAAGATTTTTTTTTTGTTTTTGGGTTGCTATGAATAATTCTTTGTGAAGAGTAAAGCTGAATCAATTAGCAAAGTGTCAATGACTCTATATGATTCGAAGTGCTGGGTGTGTTTGCCTGTGATTAAAGTCAAAGACTTTTGGTGATATGGTGGAGAAGGGGATATTATTATCTCATGAAGATGGCTGTGGTGCTACATGTTTTAATGTTCAAGGCTTTTGTATGAAGGCGGAAAATGGGAATTACAAACAAATTTTAGGAGGCTGATAGCACCGAACTAATTATTAATCCTTGCTTTAATTTCTTGATGGTCGTTAGGGTTTGTTCTAGACTTCTATATAACTAAATTTGACTAACTTGAACTTATTGTCTACTATCTATGAAATAAGAAAAAAGTAAATCAAAACACTATTTTAAGGTTATGCTTACATACTTCAATTTGTTAGTTATTGCTAGTGTCTTCAAAACTGGCTAGTAATAGTTCATTGGTATATAAGGTGACAAGTAATATTGCATTGGTATTGTAAAGTGAAAAATGATATGGGATTAGAAAAGTTGGTTAGCAGGACAAATAATATGAAATCGAGGGGGTAGTAATTTAGTTTCTTTGCTTTAGCTTTTTGTTTGACAGCGAACTTTGTTGTATCCATATGGCTGATATCCTACATTGATCTTAGGCACTGTATTTGCTTATGGGCAGACTAATAGTGGGAAAACACACACAATGCGTGGATCTCCTAGTGAACCTGGAGTCATTCCTCTTGCTGTTAGGGAATTGTTTGATATGATTCAACAGGTATATCCTTTAATTAGATATTTACTCTGCTTGAGGCTTAATTCTGTTCTTTCAAACAATTCGCATTAGAAAGGATAGCAAATTGCAATAATTTTTGGATGCCTGTTCCATGTTGCCGTAGTTCATTTGCATGATTGATTTTGCTAACCTGTCAAAATCCTCTACCTTGATGTTTTCTTTTTGTTAAAGGTTCCTGATCGAGAGTTTCTTCTGCGAATGTCCTATTTGGAGATTTATAATGAGGAAATAAATGACCTGTTAGTTCCTGAACATAGAAGACTGCAAATCCATGAAAGTCTTGAGGTGCCTTTGATCTCTATATTTGCTGATCTGGAAGCTGCTCCAATTTTGTAGCACCCCTTTTAGCTGACTTAAGGTACTTTGTGTCACAGCGGGGCATATTTGTCGCTGGTTTGCGTGAAGAAATCGTTGTCTCACCGGAGCAAGTCCTTGATCTTATGGACTTTGGAGAATGTATGACTCCTTTTGCTATTTGTTTCTCATCCTTGTTGCCAATATTAACTTTTGAGCAAATGTGATTTAATTGGCATATCCCTAAAGTGGTACAAAAGTTATGTTCTTGCTACTCTGCCAACCACATCCTGTGAATGTGGGGCTGAGCTCCTTGAAGGATACCTGAGCTACAGCAGAGGAGGAATGCTGTCTTTCTTTTGTACTAACAATATATTTTGCAGCTCATCGACACATTGGAGAAACGAACATGAATCTGTACAGTAGCAGATCTCATACAATATTTCGCATGGTATCGCTCTTGCTCTTTTAACTGCTTTTATGTCTTCATTATTACTAGTGTGTCTCACTAATTTTTGCTATAGATAATTGAGAGTCGCGATAAAGCAGGAGATGAAGAGCCTGAAAATTCCTGTGATGCTGTCCGCGTCTCTGTTTTGGTACGGAGAATCCAAACAGTCATACAATCTGATTTTTCCATACTCTGATTGTTGTTTGAACATCTTTATGTAAAGTAGAGCTGCTTGAAGAATACTGTCAAGTTTCTGCTGACTTCCCTTTTCTTTGCTTGTTACGGACTCTATTTTCTCTCATGGTTCCAGAACCTAGTTGATCTTGCTGGCTCAGAACGCGCAGCAAAAACTGGAGCAGAAGGTGTACGTTTGAAAGAAGGTTCTCATATTAATAAAAGCTTGATGACTCTTGGAACTGTTATAAAAAAACTCAGTGAAGGTGCTGAGAGTCAAGGGTAGGATCCTCTTGTTTTCTAATGTAACCTTTGGTTGGAAAACTTTTAGCTATTGTCAAACTTAAGGTCTTTAGTTGCTTTCTAATGCGAGGCAGGAGCCATGTTCCCTATCGAGACAGTAAACTTACACGTATTCTGCAGCCTGCCCTTGGAGGGAATGCGAATACAGCTATAATTTGCAATATCACACTTGCACAGGTTAGAAAAATTCTGTTCAGATATCCATTTGTATTTTAGTTTCCTTTCTGAGTTCTAGTTGTTGCTGTTGCAGATTCATGCAGATGAGACCAAAAGTAGTCTTCAATTTGCAAGCAGAGCTTTACAAGTCACTAATTGTGCACGTGTTAATGAGGTACTCACTCGGTTTTTTCAAACCTTTGCACACTGTGGTGTCTTTTGTTGATGTTTAATTGATTATGCAACAACTTTGATGTTCAACATCATAAGTATTGATATTAAACCTAATGGCTTATAATGTCCTTCCTTAGATCCTTACTGATGCTGCCTTGTTGAAAAGACAAAAAAAAGAAATCGAGGAGCTTCGAGCTAAATTGCAGGTTGATACTAGTGTCCTAATTCCAATTACCCTGTGCTACATAACCTGGGTTTCTAATCGACAATATATGTGTTTGGTTGATTCAGACTTCTCAATCGGAACATCATGAAGAAGAAATCCTAAACTTGAGGAACACATTATTACAGGTTTGATGTTATTTTTTGTGAATTGTTAAAAGTACAATTACTACTGTCTATAAAATGAATTTGGGATGCTTGGGCATGTAGATTGAGTTAGAGAGAGAGCGGATAGCTCTGGAGCTGGAAGAGGAGAAAAGAGCCCAGGTAGAGCGTGAGAAGAAGCTAGTACAGCAAGCAAAGAAAATTGAGAACTTGAGTTCTATGGTATTGTACTCAAACAGGGATGAAATTCGTGATCATTCTAAAAAGGTCTGTTCATAGACAATATGTGCTATATTTTAGATGTTAGTCTATGAGGCTATTAGTGGGAGTGTAGGACATGTATGCACACATTAGTCGGAATAACAATAAAAAAACTTATCATGCGTTAATGGAGAATCATTTAGTGATCAAATTAACTAAAGGTGAAGTTTTCTGATTAATTTGGTGTTTGGAAACGTCATAGTTTTCAATTTTGCGTGGTCTACTTGATTTCTTATATAGGTTGAAAGAACCACCTCTTCATGAGCTATCTGCTACAACTATGCATTTTTTCATTTATACTTGCATTATGTTAACATATGCTATGATTTCTTCAAGCTGAATAAGACGGTTATGCTTTTGACGTCAACTGTTATCTTTGGGGTCTGAATTTGAGACATCAAGTTGTGCACTCTGGCCTTTGTTCTGTTATAGATATTCATTTGATGTGGCGTTGACCTGCTTGTTACTAAATTTTCATTGCTGGTACTTTGGGAGGATATTCTTTCTCCAACTCAGTACAGACTTCTTATTGACTTTCTCGTTTAATTCTTAGGACAAGAGACGGGATACGTGGTGCCCCGGTAAACTCACAAAGGAGACATCTAGAGAAGTAAGGAATTACTATGCATTTGACATGCATTAAGTAAGATCCTGTAATATATTGATGGTTCTATTGCTGTTACAATCAATTATGAGTGTTTTAACATGATGTGATATAACTGATATATGAGATAGTTTACTCGATTATTGGAGTTTGCTGCTTCCAGATCATGGAAAAATATGTTCTTATCAATTTTAAAGCTGAATATGTTTGGAATTGTGGCCTTGCATAAGAATGTACCAAAATATTAAAGTGACAATTGCTGTTTTCTTTCTTGCAAAAGTTTCTTTTTTTCTCCCTGGCCTGCCTGTTAGGCTTTTTTAGAGTTGTGACTTCTGACTGTTGGACAGCTGTGGAGGAACTCATGAATATCTTGAAAGTTGAATTATAAGACGAAAATCCATTTCTTATCTCTAGACCATGCAAGATTAGTGTAAAGGAGAGAGAGAGAGAGAGAGAGAGAGAGAGAGAGAGATGAAGACTAGTGAGCATTAGACATTTGCTCGTTGGGGGCTATGATGGATTTTTAGTCTAATTTTGCTTTTACTTGCGACTATTACGCCAGCTGTCTGTGTTAATATTAGCACAAGACAGGTGTGGGTATTCTCTAAACATATGTTTCCAATAACATTAGGAAAATTGGTAGAACATATAGATGTGTAGGTTTTGCTCCTTTACACCTTCACAGACAAAAGGGAGGGTGAAAAAAAAAGAAGGCAACGTTTATAATACATATATTAATTTTACTTGCACAATGCAGTTGGGTGCCCAACGCACTTCTTGATCCCCTACATGCGCATTGATTGTCGGACTTAATGTCCTAGAAATTAGAATTTATAACTTGTGGCTTTGGAACACGTAAACTACTATGAAGGTCGCTTTCCCATTGCTGAAATATGGAAATTTGGATTCTCAGCTAAAGTAGGGGGTAAACATTTTCATTCAAAGGCCAACAAGTTTTTTCTTGCGAGAATCTTTATAGTTACAAAGTGGCCTTTTCTTTCATAAACCTCTTTGGATAATCTAGATTAACTTTCATATTCTAAACAACATTGTTGCTTTATAGGTTTTTTTTACGTTTCCATGTTTCGAGGTGGTATAAAAATTGCGCTTCTGTGTTTGGCCATTTCCATGCTTCCATTTCCCATTTTCCGGTTTTGGGCTACATAGACTTGTGGAACTCATATCCTAGGTAGATAAGATTAATGTCGACCTGTCTCATACTTGACCTTTCTTTGTTAATTGGTTGTATTTTGTAAATTGGTTTAGAAAATATTTATTGATGGCCACATTACTGCTCTTCCTGTCTTGCAGTGGAAACTTGCTTTTCAGAGTTGTGCTTCCCAAAATTTACTGAAAATATTGGATGGTTTTCTCAGGCATCTGACATGACTTCTGGTAGAAAAGTGCGGGAAGAGCGTGACCAAGAACCTCTGGTTCCTTTTAAAGAACTTGTAATTGAAAGTAAAGCTACAGTTGATACCTCTACCAGACAAAGGGAAGATCCTGATAACAGTATTTCAGATGATTGTGTGCTTCCTGATCCATGTACTTTGCTCAAAGTTACAAACAGGAGAAAAAGGCCACAAAAGAAAAAAACCTTGCCTATGGTTCGTATGATATACTGTTTGCCTTTGCTCTCTGATAAAATGAAAAACTTTGTTTCCTGTGCTATGCTCAGCCTTTGACTAAACCTCTTAACGTCACTGCTCTAGCTCTTTATTGCAGCGATGTCTGACATAATTCAGTATTTTCTCAATTCAGGATAACAATGAATTACATGAACTGCGTGCAGAATATGAGGACCTTTTCCTGAGATCTGAAACTCAGGTCTTAAAGTTCCTTTTGTCTATTAGTTAAAGCTAACCTGATAGTAAGTAGCGTAACATCTGGGTTCTTCCTTGTTTTCAAATGCAGAGAATCATGTATGAAGTACAACTTGATTGCTTGAAAGCAACTATGTCAAAAACCTATGCAGCAAACTTTGAGCACCCTGCTTATGGTCCGGACCATGGTCCGGACCATGGTCCGGACCATAGTTCTCTGTGTAGTGACCAAAGTATGCATTCAGTAGCTTCAGAGGATACTCTTTTAATTGAACAGCTAAAAGAGCAGGTAACCTTTTTTTTTTACAATTCCCTTTGCCCTTCTCTTCTTCCCTTTTACTTCTTGAACTTCTCCCTGTTCACCTAAAAGTTATGTTACAACTTTGTCATGTTTATCTTTCAGATTAAGGTGTTAGAAATGGAGAAATTATCAAGTGAATTGAACTTAAAGAGTATTATTGATTCTGCTAAGAAGCAGGATACATGTGCTGTGGAAAAATACGAGGAGGTAATAATGTTTTAGTTGCCTTTTCAGGTTCGTCATGATTATGCATAAATTCCTATTGCCTTCTCTACTTATATAGTTATATTCCCCAATTTTGGTCAAGACCTATCTACCTAAGATTCCAAAATATTTTGTTCTTTTAATAGACAAAATCTCCAGCATTGCCACAAACCGGACGCTATTTCTCATTGTGAACCTTTTTTTCCATTTTCTGAAACTGCATACGTTCTAGATGTGCTTTAGATGATATGGGGTATCTGGGTTCAAGTCTTTGAGAAGCATTAAGCTTGGTAACTTGTAAGTCCCTGTCTCTAATTTCCTAATCACATCTGATTCTGTTACTTGTCAAATCATTTGTAAGACTAAAGAGACTTATCTATGTTTTTAAATGTATATATTATTAAGAGAGCATTGGCAATCTAGCTTTAGAAGGATTGAATTACATGAATCAATATATGTAATATATATATATATATATATATATATATACCTCCGTTTCATTAGAAATGCAAAATTGGGAACTTTTACACTATTCACAAAGCCTCCTTCAACCTTCTATTATGATTTATACATAACGACAAAAATAGTCTTGTGGGATCTTGTTAGATTTGTCTCGATACATAATTAATTAATATTCACTTTTGTAATCTTTTCTTAAACACAATTAAAGATATAAAGTTAAAGTTGTGCATTGGAAGACGTGAAATTTCTAGATCTTGCAATTAACATGGAACAGAGGAAGTATATTTTTGTAGTATTATTTTAGGTGGCTGGTGAGGAACTCAAAATATCCACCAAACAGAAGGGATCTGTTGCAGCCTATATCGCCTCAAAAATATTCAGTCTACTTTTGCTTGTCAGTGTTTATATGTAGGGTTTTGGTGTGTTTTGTATTGCCTCTGTAATTCTTATTGAGGAGTCTCATGTGGCTTAACTATGTTTTAGACTTTTAGCAATTGTTTTAAGACGTTGAAGTTATCTTCTCTACTCATCATTTAGTTGTTTAGGGCATAATTTGCATCTTACAGTGTTTGTAAGATTATGAGTCTCAAGTCAGAATTCAGAAGGATAATCATGTTCTACAGAACAGCCTTACTTTAATAATTATTCCGTAGATCAGATCTCTGTTATTAGCAATGCAATTTAGAAACAACCAAAAGTGCTACTTTAAAATCTAGTATTCGAGCTTTGCTGTTTAAAGTTGGCACAGATTCTTTTTCGGTGTCCCTTTTAATCTTTCAGTATTTAATTTTTTTTTTTTAATCTTTGGCTGCCTGCATCCTTCCTACAGCTAGTACTTTCTATTTGCTTGCCGTTTGTCTTAGCAGGATCATTCCCGTGTCCAATGATTTCTTGTCTGCTTTGTTTGCGGATGATTTATTTTCTTTAAATCTTTTAGCTCTATGAAGAGCTCCAGAATGCAAAAAAGGAGGCTAAGGTTGTTCGCGCCGAATTGAGCGAAAGATATGCTGAATCAATAGAGGTGAATATTTGCTACTTCTACGTCCTTGCATAAACTTCGTGACGTAAAAAAAATAAATACTTTGGAAATTGTCGCTTGCTCTTTGGAACTGCATTACTTTATTTCCTATTTTAGTTTAAATTTTGCTCTATCTAATCAGGAAAGCAATTTAAATTCCATGTCGGAGCTTTTATTGGAGGTTCAACAAACATGTGAAGAAGTCCAAAGCCTGAGTACTCTATCTGGATGCATCTCATCGGTCACTGAGGAACTTCTCCAGAACCATTCCGATGCCCTTAGAGAGTTATCAGTATGTCTTTCTTGTTTTTCTTTTTAGTTCCCTTTAATTATACTTGTTGAAAGAGTAGACCAATCATAGTTAGAAGTTTATCATATGAAAGCATCTTACGTTTTTTTACCAGTTACTAGAAGGTTTTGATGTTCTCTGAATTGGTGCAGAATTTGAAATCCTTTCTGTGTGAGAACTCAATATTACTGAGCTCAATAGCTAATGATCACGGGGAGCTAATCAAAAGTTTGAAAAACAGAATAATGGAACTTCAGGATGAGAAGGTGAGGTATCACAAAAGTTACAGTGGGATCTAAATCATGATGGCTCCCGATCAATTTTAACAAAACTCTTTCTTTTTTTCGGAGAGATGCAGTTTATGCTGAACAATCAAGCTACTGATCTAAGGGAACAACTGCAATGTGTGAGCATAAAGGCCCAGGACTCAGAAAAAGCCTTGGCTGTAAGTTGCTTAAATTGTTAAATTATCTTTATTATGTATGTCGCTTTTCCTTGGCCTGAATATATCTCCTTGTTGCAGGATCTCTCAGAACAGTATAATTTGGAAAAGTCAGAACTATTTTCTCATATTGAAATCCTTGAACAAGAAGTCTATTCCTTGTCTTCTTCTTCCTTGTCTCGAGAAAAGGAATCGTTGAGGAAAGATCTTGAGAAAACGAGAACTAAGTTGAAAGAGACGGAGTCTAAGCTTAAGAATGTAATACAAGAGAAAACCAGGCTTGAGGTATAAAGCTAACCTCTTGAGCTGTATCTTATTAACCATCCAATTCTTTTATTATGTTGAGGTGATGAGCTTTGAGGAGTGTAGGGTGAGAGAGCTAATGCTGAAAGAGAGATAAAAAAATTGCATAGTCAGAAGGCTCTTCTTGAGCGTGATATCTGCAAAAGAGACTCCCTTGCTGGTAGAAGACGCGAGTCGTGTGCTGATCGTCCCAGGGCAGTTGATTCCAAAAAGACTAGGGGTCAAGAAAACATTACGCTGCAGGTACAGCACCTCCTTCTGTGTCAGTTGAACCCTTTAAATCGGCCCTATTAGAACCTTAATTACATGAGTTAGAACTTCTTACCAAGAAATTGTGACATCTGCATTTCAATGATTGAGATCGGTATTCTGATTGCTGTCACGTCCTTTATGTCGGAATGCCCTATCTGTAGGGTTATGTACTGCTGCTTTCTGTATATTTTCACTTAACTTTCGGCGATGTAATTTGGTGGCTTTACTGGGTTCTTTTGCCTATTTGTAGATTTCATGATTTTTTTGCAAGAGAATTATGCGCCTTTAGCTATATTATGTCGTCCATGTCTAATATTTATTGGCTTTACTTGATACTTAGGAAGATTACAAGAAGCTGGAAGTTCTTGCTTTTGAAATGGAGACAACCATTGCTTCTCTTGAAGAGGAACTTGCTGCCGCGAATCAAGAAAAAGAAGACTTACTTGCTAGAAATGAAAGTCTAAGCTTTGAAATTGAGATGCTCTCCAACAAGTGTGACACGTCAATTTGTGAATCAAATGCATTGCAAGAAGAGATTTTGGACTACGTAAACTTTTTAATTCTTACTTTACCTATTAGCTGTTATTATCTTGCATCTTTTTCGATAGCTTTGGCCTTTCTTTTGCAATCTTCTGAAGGTCAAATGGTATTTCTGATCAGAGGCTGAAGCTGGAGAAATCTGAAAGCTCCTATAAGAATTTGGAAAGTCAACTTAATCAATTGGTTGAAGAAAAGGAAGAGCTAGCAATGGTAGCTTGATTTCTGATTTCATTCAGACTAATCAGATTTACTTTTCTGTGCTTTTCATATTTATATGTTCTGCAATTCGTTTTTCAGCAACTTACAAATGCTCTTTTAGAAGTGGAGGAGGAAAGAGCAGTGTGTTCAGCAAAGGAAAAAGCTTCTGTTGAAGCCATTAACGAAAAAGTAAATGTTTATAATGACGAGATCACTTCATTATCAAGTGAACTATCAAAGGTAAAAATCACATCCAAGGCTTTTGGGGCCTGATACTTGGATTTTTCTACATCTTCCTATTCCTTTTCCCTGCTCTGAGCATGCGCAATCTAGCTTTTGTACCTGTGTACGTGATACGGTTTATAGTTGGTACTAAGCTAAATTGGCAACTGCTTGGAGGCTTGGTTTTTTTTGGCTCGGGAATGGTTAGGTCTGAGGTAGGGTGAAGGTAGGAACTAGTTTTAAGAGAATTGGACGAATCTTTTGAAAGTTGCTCCCTTTCTCTGTCCAAATGGTTGTCTAGTGCACACAGATATTTTCTCAAATTGTTAGTTCCTTAAAGTTTACACCTTTTTGTTCTTATAGTGTATTTCACATATATGATGGTGGTTTACATTCCGATGTTTTTCATCCCTAACGTTGACCTGAAGCATTTTTTTTCATTTTAATGTCAATATGTGTTCATTCTAATGGTATGTTTCTCATATTAAGGTGAGAAATGAAATGATGGCTTTCAGAAATGAATACGAGGTTCTTCAGGGGAGACTGAAATGTGCAGAGGAGCATGCAGAATTGAAGTTGAGATGCAGGTCTGCGTTAATTTCGACGACCTGATTGTGATTTTATTCTATTCATTAGCTGTTTGTCTCCATCATGAAGCTGCCAAAACCAAGAACAAACGAGTCTGCATTGTGTCTAAAAGTAGATACATCCTAGAGACCTAGACAAACTTTTTTTTTTCACCTATTGGAGCATTTGACCTTCTTTGAACAAATGAGTCTGCATTGCGTCTAAAGACAGGCCATTGACTCTGTCCAATGAACCATAGTCCATGAAGCACCAAGCTTTGTATCTTTTTGAGCCACAACGTAGTGGGGAGAGGGTTATTGGTGAAGTTTGAAAGAATTGTCCACTCAAGTATATAAAAGTTTAAAACTAGGAAGCAAAATAATTTACCTAATACAAGTAGGACCTGATGTTCAATAGTTATTAACAGAGATAGAGCTCAAGTACACGCAAACAATCTCTACAACACAGTAATTATTATTTTACAGTTGCCCAGCAGTGTTAGTGCTCGGACATAGCATTAGCCAGGCAGCATTTCACTCACAAGTTGGGGCATAATAAATATGACAATATCTGATTCTGAACCCTAGCTATGGGGTTCTTCTAAAAATGGCCGCAGTTGTTCCAACTGGTGCTTCTATCATCCATCATGTACTAGGAGAAACTTGTACATAAGATATTAGTAGGCTACCGATTGACTTTGCTGTTTTCTCGTCTCTTTCCTTTTTGGGTGTAATTCGCATATTATCTTTGCAAATATCAAAATAAATGTATGTAGTGAATTTGCTCAAAACATTTTGAGGGTTAGGTAGACGAAAAAAAGAACCTAAAAGACAGAACATAGTCTAAAACCCATGCCAGGCTCATCAGATATATAGGATCAATTTTGTTTTAACGTACATGCAGCTGTTTTTCTTTTATTTTGAAGAGAATTATCATGCAGTTTTCCACTATTTTCTGCAGCATGGAGAAGTCATCTGAAATTGATCAACTGAAACATGCACTTGAAGTGGCAGACTCTGAGAAGAGGGATTCTGAACATGTTTGTTTCTTGCTCTCTTCAAGTTCTGCCTTCTCTGATTGTCTGTTGTATGACCTTTTGCTTTAATAATACTGGCTAGTGGCTACAATTTTCTATTTACCTCAGCTGTTAAAGTTGAGACTCGATGCTTTATCTTTGGATCATAGTCTCTTGTGTGAAGAAGTGAAAAATCTTCACATGAAGTTGGCCACTCTTAAAAAGGAGCAAGAAAATTAATTATGTAGAACAAAAAAGGAACAACTGAACAAGGATCAAATTGGTCTAAGGACTTGCAGAGTTGCAGCAGTTGTGAATGTTTCTCGTTGTCTTTGTATATCAGTCTTATGCTTAATGGACAATGTTTTGATGAAAGTTGAAGTTGATAGTGTCTTGGCACTTCCATCTGCTTATCGGTTAACTACGATCCTTTGACTTGCAGTTGCTGACAGCACAACATGAAGCAGAACTTCTTTCAAGGAGAATAGCTGAACTGGATCAAAAGATGCATGATGTGAGTGCTAATAGAATTAAATTCGTGATTTTAGTGTGCTTATGCATTGGCCTAGCATTGGGCAGGTCAATAGCTGGTCGGGCTATTAATGCGTCACCTTGTTGATGGGCCAGCCCAGGGGGGTCACGGTCAATAGCATGCCATAGTGCTAATAAACCTAAAACAATAGCTAAATGGGGTTGATAGATATCTATAACATTGGTGCTAATATTGAAGAAAGTGTCGACTTCCTTATTTTTAAGATTTGAAAGCAGAGTAAACATTTGAACAAGGATACTTACATTTTGTGTATGAGAGCACTCCTTATCATATATCACAGTTCAATTCCTAATTTTCTTGGTGAGGTCCGTTAAATTCGTTACACCTTGTGAGCCTCAACCTGTCACTTTGGATATATATGCTGATACACACCCATTCTTTGCATAGTGAATCCTGATCTACTTATAACCTTGATTGGCAAACTGATACTGAATCCTGATCTACTTGTAACCGTGATTGGCAAACTAGTGGCAATAAAAGTGGGCGCAAGTATGTCAAAACGAATAATTCTCATGTGATGGGGGGTTGTATGCTAAGATCATTTGTATGCTAAGATCATTTGCGATTTTTTTTTTCTTTTTGATTTTTTTTTGTCTAAAATCTCATTTAGGATGAAGTGAAGAAGAATAAGGAGACGACGAAGCTGAGGATGAGACTCCGATCCACACAAGCTAAATTAGATGCCTTCCGGGAGAGGTACAAGAGGGGTGTAGATGAGCAGGAATTGATGCACAAGAAATTTGAGGAAGCTTCCACTAAGTTAAAAGATCGGTTGGCTTCTTATGTTATAGAGGTGCTTAACTTGAAGAAACAACTCGCAGCTGCAAACTCTCATTCATCAAATTTTGTATAGATACGATTGTTCTATCAAAATAATGTTGTAGTGCAAAATCTCATCGGGGATTTATGTAAATTTAGTGGATTAGCAAAGTTTTCTAGGGGGTGTATATTTAGATAAAACAGCAAAATCAATGCATTATGCGCACTCTGACCAATTGTAATAATGTTTGCAGCTTGTGTATGGCCAATAGATTGACAAAGAATGTAGCTTTTGTAATTTAAACGATAACTCAAAGCTTGTGTTTGGAAGTGTGACTGAAGTGGAGTAACAAAGATTTTTTATTTTTTGTGGACTAAGACTTTTTCTGCAATTTTTTTAAATTGAAAAAGTACAAGAAAAGTTTAGGGAATCATTCTTTCAAAGGTAAATCCTACATTACTTTTTCTGCATTTGTTTATACTATACTTGTAGATCAAATCTTATGTGACTATCAATCTTAACTTTAATTAACTGAGGTTAAGAAACAATTACTAGATATTTGTATGAAAGTACTTCCTCCTCCTTCCATTGTTAGGGCCTGTTTAGATTTACTGAAACACCTGAACGAACTGATTGGAGCTGAACTGAATTGATTGGAGATGAACTGAATTGAATTAAATTGAATTTAATAAATATATAAATAATATTTAAACAATAATAATATGAATATTAAATAATAATTATAATGATAATTAATAATAATGAATAATTATTAATGAATAATAATAATTGTATTTTGGATATTTTAAATGATAATTATAAATAAATAATATTAATAATCATAAATTAATAATGATAATAATTAATGATTATAATGATAATTAATAATAATTATTTTATAGTCTTTGTATTAATATATAAATACCTGATGATGAGATTATAATAACAATAATATCTAAGAATTAAATTAATATTATTATTTTAATAATTAGATTTAATTATATATTAACATTTAGTAATAAAATAATAATTGGGTTGGACTGTTCAAAATTATATCGTAAACCATTTTAACGTGATTTGATTGGATTATAGGCTGAAAACTCGGCTTTATTTGTGCTTTTAACTTAAACCATGTTCCTCCCTAATGATAATAGTAATAATAATGAATAAAGCTATAATAAACAAATAATATACAAATAATAATAATACTTAATAATAATGATATAAAAATAAATAATAATAATAAGAGCAATTAATAAAATAAATTAGACCAACATAATAGTATTTAACAAAATGGTTATGAAAGAATGGAGCTGAACTGAACTGAACTAAACTTATTGGAGCTCAACTGAACTGAACTGAACTAATTAGAGCTGAACTGAACTGAACTGAAATTAAGCTGAAATGAATAGGCCCTTAGTCTGTTAATATATTTAGTTGTATAATAATAAAAATAAAATAACTGATATGTTAAATGTACACAATTAAAATGAATTTAACAAGTTTTCGAAATGATTATGTGTTAGGAAGAGATATTCGTTAAAAACTGAAAATTATTTTGCGTTATATTATATTGATAATATACTTATATTTATTTATGTGAAGTTGATATGATTAACAATATTGATATGATTTAGTAAATCACATCCTTAATAGTATTTATGTTAAGAATTATATTGTGGGAAGATTGTTTCCCATCTTAGATGAACCTAGGTTTTATAAAATAGCTTAGCTTTGATGAATGATAAACGACAAAAGCCTTATGATTCTAAAAATACTTTCTTGTTATGGTATCAAAAGCAGGTTAGATGTTAGGAAATCCAACATAAATTCTTCCCTTGTCGATGGGTTGACAAATCAAATCCACCAACGGGATTCATAAAAAAAGCTTAGAGAAAACAAAATTTAAGAATAAGTTTGTTGTTAATTTGCTGCTAAAGGTTTCGTAAAATTGTCTTGTCGTTTCCTTATAGGACTAGACATTGATTTACTCTTGATTTGGTGTGTTGACTCTTTTGGTTGTCTTGTGATCTCACGCGAGACACGGAATTAATTCTCTTATTATCGGCTCTCTAAGTGTCGTGATACATGATTTATAGGTACTCTTATCACCTTAAGATAAAGTTAATTCGAGCCTCTTTATGTCGTAAGACAGAGCTTGGTTTGCCTTGAGTGTGGTTGGACAACCAAAACAAGAATTGAGCGTGGTTGCTCTAAAACAAGCAAAGTTTTAACACTTGGTGTTGTCTTGCCCCCGTCTAATGCTTTTACTCTTGATTTGGTGTGTTGTCTTCCCCCTATCAGCATTATTATACATATCCTTACAAGAAATTTATTCCTTTAATTAAAATTTGTTTTTAGGAAATTAGGTTATTACGCCATACCTCCTCCATTCAACAAATGCAACACAATTCTCAGAAACTTCTTACCAATTCAACACCATTCACTTTATCACTGATTGTGATTTGTGCATAATAAAAACATGTTCATTATTAATTTCTTTGTTGAATATTTAGAGTATTTGGTTGATTGAATTCATGTAACGTTTAACATAAGCTACTTGGTTATGGTGTCGTTGCTTTAGTTACGTTAAAGTGCACGTTGATTGTTTATGGTATAGTAAACAAGAATACCTTCATATACTATGAGGTTGGGAAAGCAGGCAAGCAAACAAAACGAAGGTGGCTGGGCAGGGGCGGGTCGCCCCCCGCGACCGGCGCACTTCGTTGGTCGCGACTCGCGACGCCTGTCGCGACTTGCGACGAGTTTCTGCCTGCGGACGCTCCTATTTTGCGGTTTTGCCTTTTGAGCGGAGACTAGCCGTTTAAGGTGTTGGACGTGCATATATGTGACGAAAATCACAGATGAATGAAAAGATTCTTATTGTTATTCTCTCAAAAGCACTCTCTCTCAAGTTTCTCTTTACATTGATCATCAAGCACAAAATCACACAAAACTTGTTCTCATTTGACAAGATTCATACGAGCGTGACTCTTGTTGTTCTTCTTTGTATCTCGGAGGTGAATTCCGTGTAACCCGTGCTTCGTATAGGGTCGGAATATCGCTTTTGGGAAAGTGTTCCCAAACACGCCTAGAGGATCTTTGGTTCGTTGTTTGTCTTATTCGTGTTCATCTTGTTTTCCCAGTTACGAGTTCTAACAATCCAAAAGCGATATTATCATAAGATGGCTACACTTCGTGAGATGACAGCGAATTTCCACAAACTTGACAAGTTTGAAGGCGTGGGTTTCTGTAGATGGCAAAAGAAGATGCGCTTTCTTCTTACCTCTTTGGCGGTGGTCTACGTTCTCACATCCCCGAAGCCCATTGAAGTGGATGATGAGACGATTGAGGCTACGAGGAAGAGGAAGAAGTGGGAGAACGACGACTACATATGCCGTGGTCACATTCTCAATTGTATGTCCGACGACTTATTTGATATTTATCAATACTATATATCCGCTAAAGTTCTTTGGGATGACTTAGAGTCTAAATACATGGCCGAAGATGCTTCTAGTAAGAAATTTCTAGTTAGCAATTTCAATAACTTTAAAATGGTTGAGTCTAGGCCAATTATGGAACAATTCCATGAAGTCCAAAGAATTTTAGGAAGCTTTAAACAACATGATATTAGTATGGATGAAACATTTTCCGTTTCTTCAATAATCGACAAATTACCCTCCACATGGAAAGATGTTAGAAATAGCTTGAAACATAGGAAGGATGAAATGACTATTGAACAATTGGGTGCTCATCTTCGGATTGAAGAGGGTATTCGGGTTCAAGATGGTCAAAAAGAGGTAAATCCTAGTTCTTCCACTATTAACATGGTGGAGGATGGAAAGTCTAACGACTCTAATCCTAAGAAGTTTATTTTATCATGGTGGAGGATGGAAAGTCTAACTCATTAACATTTGTGTACAGGATGATTGTTCATGGTACATCGATTCGGGAGCTTCAAGGCATGTATGCAAGGAACGATCTCTATTCAAGACCTTCAAGGAGGCGGATGAAGGAGAAGTTCTTTACATGGGAAATGATTCTACTGCTAAAGTCTTAGGAGTAGGACAAGTTGAGCTAGTTTTTAGTTCCGGAAAGTCTCTTGTTTTGAGAGATGTTGTATTTGCTCCGGACCTTAGAAAGAATCTAGTCTCGGGAGCTATCTTGAATCGAATAGGTTTTAAAATGGTATTTGAGTCGGACAAGTTTATTTTATCTAAAGGAGGTTCTTTTGTTGGTTTGGGTTATTTATGTAATGGTATGTTCAAATTAAGTATTTCGAATACTTTGTTAAACAACGTTTGCGTTGTTAATGATATTTCTTCTCTTTGGCATTATCGGCTTGGTCATGTTAATTATAGAAAGTTATATTCTATGCCAAAGGATGATTTGATTCCTAGTTTTGATCCAAGCATAGAGAAGTGTAGAACATGCATACTTACAAAGATAACCAGAAATTCTTTTCCAAATAATGTGGAAAGAGATACTAATTTGCTTGATTTGGTGCATAGTGATCTATGTGATTTCCATAGCACTCCTTCTTTAGGTAATAAGAAGTATATCATAACATTTATAGATGATTATTCTAGGTATTGTTATGTTTATCTTCTATTCACTAAAGATGAAACTCTAGATAAGTTTAAGATCTATAAAAACGAGGTTGAATTGCAACTAAATGACAAGATAAAACGGTTTAGAACCGATAGGGGTGGTGAATACCATGATTCTAGTTATTTCCAATCATTAGGAATCATACATGAAAGAACCGCGGGTTATACACCACAACAAAATGGTATAGCGGAAAGAAAGAATAGAACTTTACAAGAAATGGTAAATTCTATGTTATCCTATTCGGGTTTAAGTGATGGATTTTGGGGTGAAGCGATTTTAACAGCTTGTTATATTCTTAACCGCGTTCCTATGAAAAAGAACAAAGTTACACCCTATGAATTATGGTACAAAAGAAAACCAAATCTAAGTTATCTTAGAGTTTGGGGTTGTAGGACAATTGTAAAAGTGACGGAACCTAAACGTAAAAAGTTAGGTGAAAGAGGAGTTGAATGCATCTTTATAGGGTATGCTATTCATAGCAAGGCCTATAGGTTCTATGTTATAGAACAAAATGACGTTTGGTCAATTCACACTATTGTGGAGTCAAGAGATGCAATCTTCGATGAAAATCGATATTCATCAATTCCTAGACCAAAGGATGTAACTCCAAGTACCATTACTCAAGAAGTTGATCGGTCTTTAAATGATCAAGAATTAGATGAACAAACTCTAGATGAGAATGTAGCATCGACTTCATCACAACCTAGGAGAAGTAAAAGGGCAAGAAAGGAGAAATCCTTTGGCCCGAATTTTCATGTATATTTAGTTGAAGGATCTAGAAGTTCTATTTTGACTAAATTTCCATAGGTGTTTATTGTGGAAGGTGATCCTTTGACTTATGATGAGGCCATGAGATCTCAAGATGCTCCTTTTTGGAAGGAATCTATTGATGATGAGATGGATTCCATCATGGGGAATAACACATGGGTTTTGGCGGATTTGCCTCCCAAGTGTAAACCTATTGGGTGTAAATGGATTTTCAAGAAGAAAATGAAAATCTATGGAACTATTGATAAGTTAAAAGCCCGATTAGTGGCTCAAGGCTTTTCCCAAAAGCCGGGTATCGATTATTTCAATACATATGCACCCGTTGCTAGAATCTCTACTATAAGATTGTTGATTGCTCTTGCGGCTATACACAACCTTGTGATCCATCAAATGGATGTTAAGACTGCGTTCTTAAATGGAGAGCTAGATGAGGAGGCTTACATGAAACAACCCGAAGGGTTTGTTGTAAAAGGTCAAGAAGGTAAATTTTGCAAACTCGTTAGATCTTTGTATGGGCTAAAACAAGCAACCAAGCAATGGCATCAAAAATTTGATGAGGTTGTGTTGTCTAACGGATTTAAGTTAAATAATTTGGACAAGTGCGTATATAGCAAATTTGATGACTTTGGTCATGGTGTTATGATTTGTCTATATGTAGATGACATGTTGATTTTTGGGACTGATTTGTCACAAGTTGAGTGGGCAAAGGCTTTCCTATCATCAATGTTCTCCATGAAAGATTTAGGAGAAACGGATGTCATTCTAGGCATAAGAATTAAAAGAAGCAATGGAAAATTGAGTTTATCTCAAACACACTACATTGAAAAAGTACTAAAGAAGTTCAATGTTAGTGATTGCTCTTTTGTATCAACTCCTATGGATCCAAGTGAGAAATTAATGACAAATGATGGTAGTGCGGTATCTCAACTTGAGTATGCACGGGTCATAGGTTGTTTGATGTATGCTATGAACAACCTATGACGAGTACTAGGCCGGACATCGCATTTGCGGTAGGTAAGCTTAGTAGGTATACTAGTAACCCTAGTATGAAGCATTGACATGCTATTCGTCGTGTCTTAAGGTATTTGGGGAAAACTAAAGATTATGGTTTATCCTACAGTGGATATCCTTCGGTTTTAGAAGGTTATTCGGATGCAAGTTGGATCTCTAATAGAGAGGATCACTCTTCCACAAGTGGACTTGTTTTTCTACTTGGAGGAGGTGCTATCTCTTGGGCTTCTAAGAAGCAAACTTGCATTGCGGACTCCTCCATGACTTCGGAGTTCATTGCTTTGTCCTCGGCTAGTAAAGAGGCAGAGTGGTTAAAGAATCTCATGATTGAGATTCCTTTGTTGCCAAAACCAATATCGCCCATAGCGATACATTGTGACAACGATGTAGCTTTGGCAAGGGCGTATAGTCAAGTTTATAATGGTAAGTCAAGGCACATTGGTGTGCGGCATTCCTTTATTCAAGGACTTATCAAGGATAGTGTTATCACTGTTGACTATGTGCGGACTATGTATAATCTAGCGGATTGTTTTACTAAGGCCTTGGCTAGAGATACGGTGAAGAGGATGGCAATCGGTCTAGGATTGGAGCCCTTAACTAATCACGAGTGAGGGAATCTTAACTTAACGCCCAATAAGACGTTGGGTCTTAAGTTCAATAAGATTAATTCCTTCATTTGATGATTGAAGAACATTTGTAAGTATCCTCGAGTATTGTTTTTGTTTTGACTATGATGTTGATAAGAGGTTGTAAATCTTAATAGTTCTCTTGTTATGCATTGTCATAGTGGCATGTTTATTTAAGAGTTCTACCTATGTAAGTGTGAAGTTTAGCCGCTTCAAGTAGCTATAGGGGCATAGCTATGATGCACGTATGAATGATACGGACAAATGGCTTAACGTGTCAAGTTTAATGAGTTCAAGTAGTTAATCTTGTGTGTATGGTATCTTCAAGTTTCCACTAGGTATTGTGATTGGTTCAATCGCTTGCGACACCTTTTGGATACGGTTACTTGGAATGTATATTATACTAGGTGGAAGTTCAAGTCTTAGTACACTTTCATTGATGCATGAGGTTGTTTGTTTTGATGATGATCTAGTGCTTATAATCTTTTAGAATACTCTAAATGGGGGAGGATTGTTGAATATTTAGAGTATTTGGTTGATTGAATTCATGTAACGTTTAACTTAAGCTACTTGGTTATGGCGTCGTTGCTTTAGTTACGTTAAAGTGCATGTTGGTTGTTTAAGGTATAGTAAACAAGAATAAATTCATATACTATGAGGTTGGGGAAGCAGGCAAGCAAACAAAACGAAGGTGGCTGGGCAGGGGTGGGTTGCGGCCCGCGACCCAAGTCGCCCTCCGCGACTGGCGCACTTCGTTGGTCGCGACTCGCGACGCCTGTCGCGACGAGTTTCTGCCTGCGGACGCTCCTTTGCGGTTTTGCCTTTTGAGCGGTTACTAGCCGTTTAAGGTGTTGGACTTGCATATATGTGACGAAAATCACAGATGAATGAAAAGATTCTCATTGTTATTCTCTCAAAAGAACTCTCTCTCAAGTTTCTCTTTACATTGATCATCAAACACAAAATCACACAAAACTTGTTCTCATTTGACAAGATTCATACGTGGGTGACTCTTGTTGTTCTTCTTTGTATCTCGGAGGTGAATTCCGTGTAACCCGTGCTTATAGGGTCGGAATATCGCTTTTGGGAAAGTGTTCCCAAACACGCCTAGAGGATCTTTGGTTCGTTGTTTGTCTTATTCGTGTTTATCTTGTTTTCCCGGTTACGAGTTCTAACATTCTTTTCAGTCCTAATGTACAAATATTCAATCGCGATTATTGATTCAATTATTATTAATTTTTGTTCTTGTTATTTATGCTTGAATCTCCTTCCTAGCTAAAGTATTTTGATGTACTTGGATATAAATCCTCTTCTTCCTTAGGTGTGAGGAACTCAATTAGGCAAAATTAACCTTGTTCAATCCTCCCTTGAAATTTCTCCAATAATCTTGTAGTCGGATCTTTTCTTATCCTTTTCTTTTATGAGACTACAACCAAGCTTGTTGTAGCTTATTTGTATGATGTAATACCAAATATTTAGTCGGTAAAATAAAACAACAATAGCAACTTAGAAACCTTGTATTGAGATAAAATATGGTTAAACAACAAACAACACCAACCTAAACCATGCTTCACCCAAAAAATAATAATAATAATAATAATAATAATAATAATAATAATAATAATAATAATAATAATAATAATAATAATAATAACGAGTAAGGATATAATAAGAAAAATAATATATAGCAATAATAATAATTAATAATAATAATAAGAGTAATTAGTAAAATAAATGAAACCAACATTGATAATATTTAACAAAATGGTTAAATACAAAATGGAGCTGAACAAAACTGAACTGATTGGAGCTGAAATGAACTGAACTGAACTGATTGGAGCTGAAATGAACTGATTGGAGCTGAAATGAACTGAACTGATTGGAGTTGAACTGAACTAAACTGAACTGATTGAAGCCGAATTGAACTGAACTGATTGGTGTTCAACTGAACTGAAAATAAGATGGGGAACATGACCTTTCTTCCCAATGCATATTTCTTTTATGAAAAAAATATCTTATTGTCATATGATTTTGGGCCTGTTCGGCAGCAATAATTGTGAGGGAGGATATTTTTTTGAAAATATGACTGAAATCTCCCATATAATCTATATTTTCCAAATTATTCTAGCGTAAGGAAATTCAAATCACATTGAAATTCAAATATACTACCTCCGTTTCTTTTTAAGTTCTCCATTTGGACGTGTGATACTATTCATTCATTATAATTTGACCACCTTTTATGATCTATGTATAAGGAATAATATAGTAATATAGTCATGTTAGATCTCGTTTGATTCGTCTCGATGTATATATTTTTAATATCTAATTGTCATAATTTTCACGTGCTTTGCATGTTTTAGTATATTTAGCCTAGATATCTTATTTTGCAAGGGTATAATACACTTACTGTGTACATAGGCTATTATATACTTGCGCATCATGAAGAATGTAAGTGCAACCAAATAAAGTCAGAAATCTACCTATAGGCTTTAATTGGTTGTATGGAAAATAATTCAACATAAAATGATTTTTCATGAAAAACTATTCTCCAAGGGGAACTTTGTAGTTTAGTTTTTTTTTTTGTTTGGTTTCTTAGTGAAAATTTAGAGGAATTGGAACAATTGAAAAGAAATAGGAGGATAGATAGGACGAAGAAAAGGATCAGGGAGTCATATGTGTTTTCCAAATAATAGAAATGTTGTTCATTCCTAGCCTATTTTTCGCCCTTTACAAACCAAACAAAGGAAATTTGTAAAACGTTTTTCACCCAACCAAATACTCTCATAACGAGTTATAATGGTGGAGCTTATATTCACATCTTAAGCACTTGCGCGTGACACATCAAACATGTATTGCAAAACTCGTCTTCCCTGTTTACATAAATTGCTTGTTTATTATTTTTAAAACAAATTGCGAGGAATGTTTCACAAAGTAACCTTAAAATTAGGGTATTTTATCAATTAATGGTAACTTCGTGCGTCGAGAATTCCTAACATAAAAGCTGAATCGCCAACATCTATCTCATACACTCTTTATTTTTTTATTTTTTTTATTTTTTTGATAACAAATACACTCTTTATTGAAGACTCATATTAACCTTAATCATAACATAACCTTGGTAATTCTAGTAATGGAGAAGATTGCAAAATAAACATTAATTGAGAATATCTATGCCTCTATTTGGAGTAATATGCAAATATATGAAAGTTGCTAGTACAAAGATAAGAGAGGGTGAAGCATGAAGTGTACTCCCTCCGTTCCCATATTTTTTTTTTGGAATGTTTCTAAAAGTTCTTTCCACTTTGGATCTTTCCTATTATAAGAATATTATTTCTCCATCTTACCTTTCATCAACCAAATATTAACCTTAATTTACTACACTTTTTTACTTGTTGTCTTATATATACCCACTTTAGAATCATTTATTTGTCTATCACCCACATTTCTTTCTATCTCTTTTTTTTTCAAAAGTAAAAAGTTATCAGAATGCACTTTATACAATGTAAAAATAAAAGATTTTCATGTACCTCAATTTGCATTGGTTTTCCACCAGATTCCAAACGGAACATTTAATGGGAACGGGAGAATACTCTTTAAGAATGGGTAATATGGACATTATAAAAATTACTACAATTGACTAAGTTTGACCTTTATCTTCCTTTCCTATACTAGTTTTTCATGCACGTGCCTTGCACATTCTTAGATGGAGTAGTATTACTTGATGAACAATATAAGATACAAATATAAAAAAACTTATAATCATATATAAACATGTTTATAAATAGAAACCTGAAGCTCATAGGCTACGTTGTAGCGTTCACCATTTAGCTTTGTTCCTTCTATGGGCTTTTAACATTAGATCTTCAGAGTTGTTGAGATTAATACGGAGATAATTTCATGGGAATGTTGATATTGAAAAGTGATAAAAGGAAAGAGATGAAACTTCACCATGATGAATTCATTAATTATAACACTCTCTTATCTCTGATTATATTCTTCATTCGTTCTATAATTCTATCACCCGGGAGTCAGGAATGAGAGAGAGAGAGGGGAAATGTAAAGAAATTGGAGAAATAACTTTGCATACACAAATACATTGAACCTAATACTAGAGAAGGGTAATAGTGGAATATTAAAAATTACCGTAATATAAGAGTGTGTTTAAAAAAGCACATTCAACCTAATACTAAAGAAGAGTGATAATGAAATTATGAAAATTACCACAAAGTTTTGACTAATATTTGACTTATTTTCCTTTTTATATAGGTAATGATAATGATAATGATGTAATACTTCTAGATAGGGATGGCAATGGATCGGGTCTGGGTCGGATCTGACTAGACCCTGACCCATTAATTTTTTCCAGACCCGACCTAGACCCATTACGTTTGGAATTTTCAGACCCAGAACCTTTGGGTCTGATGGGTCTAGGGTCCTTACACGGTCTTTAGTGGGTCCTTTTGAATTTCAAGTTTAATTGCATTTTTAATCTAATAAATTTCTTTCGCCTGTTTTACAGGTTCGCGTGACCATGGTTAAGGTTTGTATCTAAAAAATTAACAAAATATAGCTCATTAAATCTTAAAAATGTTTCAACTTATATCATTACATGTCTTAGACTCACAACTACTCATAAAGTCGTAATTTACAACTTAATGTTTTTTGATTTTTTTTATGTAAATAGGGTCTGGACCGGATCTGAGTTTGATATATTTGGACCCGGACCCAGACCCAGACCCGCCTGATAACCTCCGGACTCAGACTCATTGGTTCAAAAAAAGTTGGACCTAGACCCTTATAAATGGGTCTGTGGGTCTGGATATGGGTCGGGTCTTGTCCAAGACCCATTGTCATCCCTACTTCTAGATCAAATCTTATATGATTATCAATTTTTTTTATTTAACTAGCTGAGGTTGAGAAACAATAACTTGATATTTGTATGGAAGTACAGAAGTACATCCTCCTCCTTCCACTGTTATACTAGTTGTATGATAAGTATAATATTTAATACTATTAAATGTACAAAATTAAAACGAATCTAATAAGATTTTGACATGATTATAATTTGTGAAGTATTACATTCGTGAAATTTTATGGTTGAAGCTTACAAAGTTTGACTATAAAAAAAGCTAATGAAAAGTTTATGAGGGGACAGAGTCAGTAGATAAACTTAAACATAAGAAATTTTTGAATGTCAATTTTTTTTTGCTTATAACTGACATGTATCACTAATGTAGATAGGACTCCCATTGAAATTATGAGTCACAATTATTTTGAAAATCTCTAACCCCTATTGATGATTTCAGAAAACGAAAGGACCTTCACTTCGTACGGTAGGACAAGAAGCTTACATAGTCGATGCTTAGATTTGGCTCTACCCAACCTTTTCTGATACACTGTGACTTTGCCCACTAAATCGATTCTATCCGATTCATTTTTTAAGGTGTTTGTTCTTTATTGGATAGAGTATATTCGAAAAAATCAACTCCTTTCCAAAATGATCCCGTTTATAGTAGGATTTAGAAATAAGTATATACTACATCTGTTTCTTTTTATTTGTCTTACTTTGACCAATTATATGACAGTTTTTTTGGTCAAAGTAGGACAAACAAAAAGAAACCAAAGGAGTATATAATACTATTTGCTAATTTCGACCGTGGGAGTATCATACAATAAATTTACTCCTTTAATTTTAAATTTTGCTAGGTTATTGCGTCATACCTCCTCAAATCTCCAACAAATGCAACACAAACGTCAGAAACTTCCTACTAATTTAACAATATTCACATGATTCACTTTAATCATTGATTATGATATGTACGTAAGGAAACAATGGTCATAATTAATTTCTCTTCAATCCCGATATAACGATATTCTATTGTAATTATTGATTCAATTATAATTTTTGTTCTTATTAAAATTAAATTCAGTTCAACCAGTTGATTAGATCAGGGCCTTAATCCCACTCCCATTCCCCTTGAAAACTCCTAATCCCATTCCCACCCTTTATTCCCGATAATCAAACACACCCTAAGAGAATATGAGATATATGGAGTAAAAGGTTATTAATTTTGTTAAGTTTAAGAGTATCTTAACATTTGTAACTATAAACAAAGTGGTTAAGTAAAAATACAGTTAGTTGGTGCTCTCCATTACACGCCATCAATCTTTTTTACATTTGATACATGGTAAAAAGAAAAAGGTCCATGCAAATCTGTTGAGATTAGATAATGATAATGGAGATGGAGGAGTAGTGCATAGGCTCATGATTGGCGAGCTGACGAGGGGGAGCCTGCGATGGAAATTGCTTCAGCCGAGCCCGTAGTCGTTAGGGGGACTGACGAGAGTGAAGTGGCTGCTTCTCGGGGGTCTGATGAGAGTGAAGGGGTTAGAGATCAGCGTGTGTGTGAGGGAGACCTAGAGAATGGCGAGAGTGTGAGTAAAGACCCAGGGATACGTGTAGAGGCGAGTGAAGGGAATGTGGAGGCTAGTAAGGAGCTCATGGGGAAAGGAATGAGAGAGAAATTTACATCAACACGGCTTCGTGGTTTTGGTTTCTGTCATTCAACTTATTGATGAGTCTGAATGTATTGTTCAATGTTCTAATACTTTAAGTGTTATACAGGACCGACGAACGAGGAGGCTGATTGGAGCGGGTGAACGCAAAGATGGACTGTACTTCTTCCGTGGTGTGAGTCGAGTTAACGCGTTGCACGTAGCTAGTGAGGAGTTGTGGGATTTGTGGCACAAGAGGTTAGGACACCCATATGAAGGAGTAGTAGCTTTAATTCCACACATTAGTAGACTTTGTACGAAAAACAATAAAGCATGTGACATTTGTATGCGTGCTAAACATTCTCGATGTAGTTTTCCCACAAGTATTACTAAGGCCAATGGCATGTTTGATTTAATTCATTGTGATCTTTGGGGTTCCTATCGTACCAAGTCATCTTGTGGTGCTGCCTATTTCTTAACTATTGTTGACGATTTTTCACGAGGTGTATGGGTATATTTAATTCGTAACAAAACTGAAGTGGAACAAATGTTTATGAGTTTTGTCGCCATGATTGATCGTCAATTTAATAAGAAAATAAAAATTGTAAGGAGTGACAATGGGACTGAATTTAATTGCCTAAAATCATACTTCCTCCGTTTCTTTTTAATTGCAACAAACTCAAGTGGGTGGACTCCTAGGCAAAATTTTGGTGTGAGTATGAAAGGGATGAAGAGAGAAAGTGGGGCATGTGATAAGGAGAGATATAGAGAGAAATGACTTGTAAAAAAAGAAAGAAAACATTTGTTGCAATTAATTTGATATTTCCATATTTAGCAAATGTTGCAATTAAAAAGAAACGGAGGAAGTATTTTGATGAGAAGGGGATTTTGTTTACTGGACACCTGAACAAAATGGGAGAGTAGAGAGAAAACACCGCCATATATTAAATGTAGCCCGAGCTTTAAGATTTGAGGGACATTTACCTATTAAATTTTGGAGTGAATGTGTTCTTGCTGCTTGTTATTTGATAAATCGAACCCCATCTCCTTAAAGGTAAAACTTCATGCGAAATGTTGTTTAATAAAGCCCCTTCGTATGACGCAATGAAAATTTTTGGTTATTTGTGTTATGCCCATAACCAAAAACATAGAGGCGATAAGTTTTCGAGTCGAAGTCGGAAATGTGTTTTTCTTGGTTACCCTTTTAGAAAGAAAGGTTGGTAAGTTTATGATTTAGAGACAAAAGAATCTTTTGTTTCAAGGGACGTGAAATTTTTTGAAAAAGAATTCCCTTTTAGTGATACATTGGAGGGTGTGAAAAAGGATCTCGTAGACAAAATAAAGCTCAAAACAATAAAGCATGTGACATTTGTGATTAATTTAACAAGAACATAGTATCAAGGAATAAACTAACAAAATAATACAAGCATTTGCTCCCACAGTATAAGGTACTTATTGAGTTGCACTTTTAGAAGTCTAATGGACTTCAATGTGGGTGTTGTGTTTTGAGTTGGATTCCACTATCTCCCTTCTCTATTAGTAGTGGGTTGTCCACTCACTGGATCAACTAAGTTTTCTCCGTATCACAATACTGAAAAGTTATTTAACACGGTGACGAGAGGGATATGCTGAATCTCGGGCCAATCAATACCATTTGGGCGTTGGCATCTTGCTGTCAATCCTGGACAATTTTCAATCTGAAGTTCTTCAAGGCAGGTGAGTTTTGGAAAGGCTTCTGGCAGATGTGTTAATTTGGGACATTCCAACAACAGCAGAAACTCAAGAGATGACAAACAACTTATCCATTCTGGTATTTCCCTCATATTTTCATTGTATGTAATTTCTAGAGAAGTGAGGTTTGATAAGTGTTGAAGCCCACTTGGTAGACTTACTAACTTTGGTATCTTGCCTAATTTTAAAGTATGAAGCATTTGGAAATATTTCCATGGCAAATGTTCATCTTGTGACAATAATGGATCAAGCTTTTCACAATCCCAAAGCACTAACTCATCCAATGCTGTCAAATGCTCCAGTCCTTGACTCAAAGATGTCAAGCTATGACAACAATAGAAACTCAAGAAACGTAGAGAAGAATATGCACTGCTGAAACGGAACACGTCTCCAAGTATTTCAGTGTTAACCATATTCCAATCGAAGCCAATCTTTAGTGAAGACAGTTGCTGCAGGCATTCTCTTGGGAGGGATATCAGGTCCTCGACATCACTTATTTCCAAACTTTTCAACTTTGAATTCGATCCTCCGGTTGCCATCTTTGACACTGAAATGCTCTCGTTGCTGTTCACTATCGTCAAATCCTCCACTTTAGGACATTGTGGCAGATATTTGAGGCTTCGACATCCTACTACCGACAGTATTGATAGTTTAGGAAATAATAACATGGACAATGTATGTTGTTGATGACCCGATGCTTCGTTAGTACTCCTTTGTTTAGCAGTTTCTTCTACTTCTTTCCACCATCCCTTCAAATTATCCATTCCTGTCAGCGCAAGTTCTTCAAGAGATGGGAAGAAGAATGTCGAAACATCATCATATTGATCGCTCTCCATCTCCATGTATCTCACACTTTCCAGATTGGAAAGACTAAGGCGCTTCAGATTAGGTAGTTGGCTAAAACAAGGCACTTGCTGACATCTTCCACAATTCGTAAGTTTAATCACTACCAAATTTGGAAGATTCTTACACAAATTATCCTTCATTGCCCAACTTGGGAGCTTTTGACTTCCATAACAATCAATCTTCAGCTGTCTTAAATTATGATATGGTTTGAGTCCTTCCATCACAGCTTAATCATGTTCCATAACACCAACATCTTGATACACGCATCGATCCAATCTTATCTGCGACTTAGTCAGCCCATGCTTGCCACTTAAGTTTGAGGATTATTTATATTTCCGATTGTTTCAATTTTGAGGACGCCTCTCAGGTTATCAAGGTTCTTTATATCACTCAACCTAGCAAAGCTGGACTTGCATCTGGAACTAGAAGAATTTTCATAGTTGACTGTAAATCGAGGTAGTCTAATGAGACACATCAATTCCCCTAATCCTGAAGGGAAGTTGATTAGGGATTTACACTTACCAACATCAAGACTCCTAAGATTCTTAAGTTTTCCAATACTTGTAGGTAGTGTTCTAAGGTTTTTACACCTAAAAAGGTTGAGTGTTTGCAAATTGAGAAGTTTTGTGATTGAATCAGGAAGTTCTAGAACAGGTGTACAAGATAGATTGAGGTACCTCAAGTGAATTAACTTACCAATTGAACTGGGCAAACTTTCTACTCCAAGGCTGTGTAGATCCAACACTCTCAAGCACACAAAGCTCGATATTAATTCCTGACAAATCGATTTGCTGAAGGACGATCCATATATCACTTGCTCTGGCAAAAGAAATGTTCGTAGAAGCTTCAAATTCCGCATCCAAGTGGGTATTTTCCACGTGGGAGTCAAATCATAAGCAAAAGACAAGTGATGGATTCCCTTGTTTGAGTTGCTTTCCCCGACCTTTGCAACCTTGCAGTTGACTCCGGCCACTTGTTGAGCAAGATCATGCATCAAGTCATGCATTTTGCAGCTCTTAATGTCCCCTAATTCATCTCTTCTTATATCACGGAAGAAGCATCTCTGCAACAAATTAAGAAAATAATCCTCAGCAAGTTCTTCTAAGTTCTGGCCTTCTTGATTAATTGGCATAATAAAGCCCTCAGCCATCCACAGATCTACCAATGTCTCCTTATCGAACACGTAATCTTTTGGAAACAAAGCACAATAAGCAAAGCAGTTCTTCAATGGTGACTGTAAGTGCTGATAGCTAAGCTTGAGAATGTCCATAATGTCATCAGGTATATGGGCTAAGCCTTTATCCTTGAATGACAACCATTTTTTCTCCTCCTTGCCATAAAGAAGACTGCCTACAACTCTAATGGCCAAAGGAACATTTGCACATTTCTTCACAATTTCAGTCCCAATATCCATAAGACGAGGCTTTTGTTGTGCTTGTCCAGGCTCAAATGCCGTCTTTTCAAATAATTTCAATGACTTCTCGTATGATAACCCTGGCAACTCGTAGAGTGGAACAGTGCCCATTATTTTGGCCACCTCCTTTGATCGAGTAGTTACCAGGACCTTACTTCCGATTCTACCACTCTTCAATAGTGTTTTTAGTCTAAGCCATTCCTCACGTTTTTCGTTCCAAACATCATCCAGGACAAGCAAGAATTTCTTATCACCAACTTCTTTCCGCAACTGGCCCTGTAACTGCTCCATATCTAAATTATGAGTTTTTGTGCTAGTAGCACATATGATGATCTTTTTTGTGAGTTCCTTAATATCAAAGACATCTGAAACACACACCCATAACCTCAAATCAAAGTGGAGCTTGACCTGAGGATCATTGTATATGAGTTAAGCTAAAGTGGTCTTTCCGAGGCCTCCAATTCCTACAATTGGGATAACAGAGGGCACCTCATGCTCGGTAGAAGTGGAGGCGAGCAGCATGTCTAAGATGGCCTTCTTCTCAGCATCTGTACCAATAACTTCTTCAGCATCTACAAATGAATGAGTCTGATCTCTTGCATTCATCATTACTCTTCCTTCCTGATCAGGAGAACGTCGTATAAAATCAAACCTTTTGCTATCTTCGACTATGGCATCAAGCTCTTGTGTAATTGTTTCAATCTTTTGGGAAATGCTAAAGGATAATGCAATCTGGTTGGAGCTGGAGAAGAAAGTGCGTAACTCCCTATTCAGAAAGTTTCCATCCAGGAGCTGTTTTTGCGTCGCAACTGTAGCGAGCTTATCGAACAAGTCGTCTGCAGCATAGATAACAGGAGTAAGCTTTTCAAGCCAAAAACGAATGTCCTTGTCTACAGCTTGCCTGTTCTCAGCATCAAAAAGTACATGTTTGAGGGTGTCAATGGTGTTCTTGAGCTTCTCGAGGAGAGCCTTGAAACCCCATGCTGAGGCAATATTATTGAATGCAGCTGATCCCAAATTCTTCAGGATTTCCTCTGCAATGCCAAACAGAATTGCTTCTGCCATTCTTCCAGTGGTTTGATCTGTTATTATTCAAAGATTTTTGGTGACTAAGAGTGAGGTTGAACAGATAATGTCAATGAACTTTAGAATTCTAACATATAGATACAGGAGACTATAGTAAAGGTAAAGGAAGTCGATAAGCAATTTACGTTATACTACTACCTTTTTTTAAGTGGACGACTAAATGACGCCCTAAATACTCTAGGTAACGCCCTAAATACATATGAATTTCCCATAAACCCCCTAACCTTATACATACTCATCTCCCTCTATTTCTCCTACCACCACACCCACTTTTGCCCAACCACCACCACCACACCACCCCAACCACCGCCACCACCACCACCCCACCGCCACCACACCGCCACCACCCACGGCCACCACCGTATCGCCGCCCAACCACCACAGCCGCCCCACTGCCGCCAACACCACACCTTCACCACTCCACCGCCAGCGGCACAAGTATATGACCGGTAAAAAAAAGTCTGTAAAGGTGAGCCTTGTGTGGCACAAGGCCCACCACATGGTGAGCCTTGTGTACCACAAGGTTCGCCTTTTAATGGATAATTTTTTTTAGTAATTTTTTAAATTCAGTAAAATATATATTTATATTTGAAATATTTAATTGAAGTTAATGTTGTTTAAGGTAATTAATTTTTAATATTTAACTAAATTAATTGTTGTTCACAAATATACAATTTTTAATTCAAATAAATATAAATAAACATATATAAAAATTTGAAAATAACAAAAATAAAATGTGGGGTAAATTGGTAATTTACGTATTAAATACAGGGCGTTAGTAAGAAAATAAAGGGTGTCATTTAGCACAATCCTTTTTTAATTGTTCCATATTGATATTTTTAAGCTTGCGCATGCATAAATTTTCACCAATTATAACTCTAATTATCTATTGGTACAAATTATAAATAGTATAAAATAAATTCAACATCATATTGCATGACAATGAACCCAGAAGCATAGGTTAAGAATGCTTTTCCGATACCGTTTCTCATGTTCGCATAGGGTTAAGAATGCTTCTGGATGTATTAATCTTGTGGTCTGCTTCTAGTTGTCTGTAGATTAGAAATTTATGAGTGTGAAACTTTTTATTATTTGTGAATTGTGTTCATTCCATGCCTACAAGTTGTTTGGTTCAATTCCTTTGTGAACTGGAATTAGAAAAGCTTGAGTTCTTGTTTTGTTGATGTTTGATTCTTGACTTTCTACCAAATTGAGCTGTTTGATGGAAGTAGCCATAGAGTCATGGAAGTAGCAATGACTTAGGGTGGTTGGGGCTGGTTGGAGGTGGCAGTGGGTGGTATAGGGTGAGGAGGTTGGGTGGACAGGGGTGGCACTGGGGTGAGGATTAAAAAAATGCAATAATAAACTAATAATTAAAAATAAGCCAATGAAAATATAACATGTTACCTATTTACCGGTTAAATAGGTTTTCTTCGGGTCACGGTATATCTGTGGCAGACCTCTCAAATAGTTGGGATTATATAGGAATAATCCATAATTAGGATTATATAGGAATAATAATTCTTGACGGAATAGACATAATTTGGATGATTTTAGTCAATTTTTCCTTACTTATAATTGACATGTATTTAGTATTACAGCCTAACATTATTAGTGGCCTATTAGCTTGTATAAAACTCTCATAATGAAAGCCGGGAAATCAATTTGCCAATTCTTAGCACTTTCTCATATTTATGAGAAAATTGAAAATTAAGGAGTAAGAGCATAGGATAGGTGAATTTTTCGCGCCAAAAAGGTGTTCTGATTCATCTCGTGCCATGGCAAGATCATCTACGGGCAAGAAAAGCAATCAATCATAGAGTAATTCGAACATGAGGAAGAAGACTCAAGGCCCTGGGAATAAAAAAGATCGATCCCAGAGCTTCATGGCATTGAAACTGATAATTCTAAATAAGCACATGGAGTTTGCATTAGGGGATATTTTGACGCCTCGATCATCATTGAAGGTGTTTGAGGAGAAGGAGGAGACCAAACAACAATTCAACAAATGGATAACGATTATGAAGAAAACACAGCGACGATCGTTGAGTGATAAATGTGATTCAAACCCATATTTAATATAATCTGATTGTTCGTCTAAACAAACACATGAACATACAACAACCTATTAAAATTGAACTGCAAAATATCTAAGAGGAGGTTAATCTATGTAATTGGAGCAAACCCACCCACACATGTTAGATGGAGTATTTTTGATGTGTTTTGTTTAGATTTGAGCGAGTCAAACATTGTGTAACAAACACAACAAACTATACGCTTGAAGAGAAAAAAATTGCCCAGCCAGGTTGTTCCTAGAATCTATGAAGTCAAGAAACTGACTGCTAAGAGTTTCTATAATCTAGGAAGTGCAGCAACCAACTATGCCCACGATTCTCTAACTGCCAACAGCATGCTACAATTGTGGAGGAAATGCTAACTGAACATGTAACAACCTAGCAATAACATGCTGATTATAAAGAATGTGTAACAACCGACGCTTAAACTGATTCAGCAGCAGTTCCTGGATTGTAGGAAGACCAGAAACTAACTGGTCAGTTAGTTCCTAGAATACCGGAGGTCCAACTAACCACCAAGTATTCAGCACTCAACAAACCAACTGCATGCTGATTGAGTGGAACGTGTGGCTGACTGGACGTGGACTTAGTGGGCAAGCTTTATGAGTATAACGGCTACAAATTGGGTAGATCATAGGCATAACGGTTACAAATTGGGTAGATCATGGGCTACTTTCTATCACCCATAACTACCTAATGGAGCAAAAATAGGGCTGCTGTTATCTCTTATAAATAGCGCAAGGAAGTTCGGAATGAAGACTAAGGCTTTCCAGATTTTTATGCTCACAAAATATCTAGAAAGTTTTCATTCAATTTACTCCTCTTCATAGCAAATATATTGTATTCGTCTTTGAGTGTTGGGTGAGAGAAATAAAGTGAGAAACTTGTGTAATCAAGAGAGAAAGAGAGAAAGAGAGAAAGAGAAGATTTCAAGTGAAGTTGAGTGAGAGAAGACTTCGAGTGAAGTTGAGTGACAGAAGACTCCGAGTGAAGTCGAGTGAGAAAAGTCACGTGTTCAGGGGAAACAAGGTGACTAGGAACAAATTACTAGAGGAACAAAGTGAGAATTTCTAATAGGTTATACTGAGTTGTAAATTATGATATTATAAATGAGAGACCGCAGTGTTTCTTCTAGAGAATTTCAAAAGAATACCTTGTTAAGTAATGTGTTCCTAGTCTTTATAGCTTATTCTCTTTTGTTTATTTAAGAGTTTTAATATTTCGCAAAAATTGTATAAATGCCCCACAACTACAATTCACCCCCTACTTGTAGGTGATCTAGTGTTCATACAAGACTAACAATTGCTATTAGAGCTCGTTCCTTTAAAATCAGCTAACACTGAGAGGATAGTACCTAGAAGGTATGAATACTATGGGAGAAAAGCTAGACGAAGGTTACTCAACCCAATGTCCACCTATGTTCAATGGCAAGCACTATCCATACTGGAAGAATCAAAAGGAGATCTTTATAAAAGCTGAAAACTACCAATTATGGAGAGTCATTGTACTAGGTGACTTTGAAGTTACAAAGAAAAACGAAAAGGGTGAAGTGATTCCAAAATCACTCGAAGATTATGACAAAAATGATCTTGTCAAGATGGAGATGAACAACATGACCAAGAAGGAGAAGGGCAAAGAACAACATAAGTCTTTCTCAGAGATTGATATGAGAAGGGCCATGGTAGTAGCATGGGGGGAATCTGACTAAAATAAGGAGCAGGATCAGCCTGATGAGGTAGCTGCACATCTCTGTCTTATGACTAAGATCGATGAACAAGAGAAACTATCTAACTATAAGGTATGTTTGAATTCTATTGAAGAGGAACTAATAGAACTTAGTAAGAGTAAACTTCTTAAATTATTAATTGATACATTAGATGATTATTAAGAAGTTTATTTAAAAAGAAACAGGTAGAACATGCTTAAATGTAACTAAAGAACACACTACTTGGTTTAGAGACTTGATGTCTAATAATGAGAAAAGATAGCTGGTTTTTACTTTCATTTGTATGTTTATGGGTTGAATGACCAATTCAAGTAACCCGCCTCCTCTTTTCCCGGAATGATTCTATTGCGGATTTTGTGGCTGACTTCAGGCCAGGAGGAGGCCCAAAAATTTATTGACAACAGGTCGACACAAATTTTGAGCTTTTTGACTGAAATAGAATTATGCGAGAAGCATTTGAAAAAGTGAAAAATGATAATTTTCTCTTGAATATGGAATTGGCAGAGTTGAAACTATTTGTTCCTGAAGGAACATTTCCTTCACCTAGTACCAGAATGAATTTTGAAAAAATCAAACTCGATTATGAGATTGCTGTGGAAGAAAATGAGATACTGACGAAGGAACTTGGATCCTCCAGGAACAGGAACAGGAACAAGCTTCCTGACGTAGTTAGTTGGATTCATAAATATCAAAACAAAGGAAAGGAAGGTGTTGGTTTCAATCAGAAAAAGAGAGACAATAAGAAAAATTTATGTTGATGTGCCAAGCAGTAAAGTCTGTTCCTTCTGTGGGAAAAGTGGTCATCTAGTGACTGACTGTTCCTCTAAGAGCAACTAAAGAATAGATCATAAGGCATGAACAAAAAAAAATGGCCTACACTCATGAGTGAAAGTAGATCACATTGTGATCAATCATGAAATAGATCACATTGTGATCAACTAGTTCATGAGAAAAGCAAAAACTGGCCCAATCACACAGTGACATGTGGCATCAGTTTTTTGTTTAAAACTTCAAAATAAAATATCGGATAATCTACAAAGTAAAAAAATTTATAAAAAATACCAAGGATTATATTTTCTTGAGATCTATAAATAAACATCCACTTTGCTATATTTTTATATACTTTTAGATTTTTTTAATTTTTAAATATATAAGTAATTGGTTGATCATGAGTGGGGTACCTTTGATCAAATTGATCATAAAACATGATAAAAATTTTGGAATGAGTGAGAAAGTGGTAGAGAGAGAGGGATGATGTGATTTTTTTGTTCATGAGTGGTGATGCTCTAAGAAGGAACAAGTTGATAAAAATTCTGATTTTGTCAAAAATATCTGGAAAATAAAAAATGATTCAAGTCCTACAAAGGAACCCAAGTCTGATTGGATTCCTACCACTAACTAATTGTTGTGGATGCAGACTAAAGTGAGGGGGAACAACCTGTGGTTCATCCATATAGGTTTTCTAAGCTTATGACTGGTAACAAATTAAAGTTTCTCTCACTTTTAGTTTACGAAAGAGGAACTGTGACCTTTGGTGACAATCTTACATGTAATATATTAGTAGTAGGTAAGATTGGAAAGCTTAGTCACATTCCACTTATTTTTAATCGAGGGTTTATAACATTATTTACTTAGTATTTCTTAATTCTTGACAAAAGGGAATATTGTGAAGTTCACTAACGAGAATTGTGTAGTTAGCAATAACTGTACAGGTACCAAGATACTGAAAGGAACAAGGAAACGAATACATATGTTGTAGACCTCAACCAGGTTCCTAGGAGCAATCTTACAACAGAGTGATGTTTTTTTATCTAGTTAGCTATTCTGACGCTGACTATGCTGGAGAATTAGTAAATAGAAAAAGCACTTTAGGAATTGTTCAGTTCCTATGAACAAGCTTAGTTTCTTTGAGTTCAAAGAAACAGAACACTATTGCTCTCTCCACAGTAGAAGGATAAAGCAACAGGTACATGATTTTGGTATTAAATACAAATATGTTCCAATTTTCTTTGACAATATAAGTGCTAATTTATTTTTAAGGATCCATGCATCATTCTACGGTTAAGCATACTCATACTAACCATTATTTCTTAAGGACAATGTTGAAAATAGTTTAATTTAAATTGTATTTTATCCTACTTGAAATCAAATTGCTATTATCTTGACTAATTCTCTCTCTAGAGAAAGATTTGAAAAGATTTGCTTGGAACTAGGGATGATCAGAATAAATTGAAATTGCCTTCATAACCAACTCCCTATGTAACAACAATTACTATTAGTGACCTGCAATTTTTATGAATTTTATTCATACAGTTTTGATCAAGGTTAAGGACTCACATTCTTCTTTATAATATTATCTTTAGTGTCCTCACATACACATTAAGCAAATAATAATGAAACATATGTATTTTATTAAATCTTTGAGTGCTGCATGATTCACTGTTTAGTTTTTGATGATGACAAAAGGGGGAAGATTTATATTGGCATACTTGAAAGTTCTGATTTTGACTTAGTTCCTACTGCTTATCTTGCTTGTCTTCTTCTCTTCCCTAGTCATAGAAGTTATAGAAATTCTTTCAAAGAAATTCTATTATTCTTTATCTCTTATTTTCTTTCTTCTTTCTTTTCTTTTATTTTCTTAATTTCTATTTGTTAAAGTTAGTATAATTCTTTTACTTTTTTTGCCCATTATTTGTCATCATAAAAAAGGGGGAATATTGTTGTATTCACTATTTTAATGTTGTCAAATAATATTTTTAGACTTTATATTAAAATGTATATAAATCGTTTTTATCATTTTATGTGTTTGATCAATAATTAATTTAAGTTTAACTTATTGAGAAATGGTTAAGAGTTTAACCTAATCAAGTTTGATCTAAAATTAATTATTATTTGCACTCAAAATAGATATATTATTATTTTCTTTGAATAAATTAAAATTTCATGATATTAGATGAAGTATTTTTGATGTGTTTTGTTTAGATTTGAACGAGTCAAACATTGTGTAACAAACACAACAAACCATGCGTTTGAAGAGGAAAAAATTGTTGTGCCAGGTTGCTCTTAGAATCTAGGAAGTTTAGAAAATGACTGCTAAGTCAGTTCCTATAATCTAGGAAGTGCAGCAACCAACTATTCCCACGATTCCCTAACTGCCAACAGCATGCTACAATTGTGGAGGAAATGCTAACTGAACATGTAACAACCTAGCAACAATATGCTGATTATAAGGAACGTGTAACAACCCACGCTTACTCAGCAACAAATTGATTCAGCAGTAGATCCTGGATTGTAGGAAGACCATAAACTCACTGGTCTGTTAGTTCCTAGAATCTCGGAGGTCCAACTAACCACCAAGTATTCAACACTCAACAAATCAACTGCTTGCAGATTTAGTGGAACGTGTGGCTGACTGGAGGTGGACTTAGTGGGCAAGTTTCATGGGCATAACAACTACAAATTGGGTAGATCATATGCTACTTTCTAACACCCATAACTACCTAATGGAGCAAAAATAAGGTTGTTGTTATCTCTTATAAATAGCGCAAGGAAGTTCAGAATGAAGACAAACACTTTCCAGATTTTCATGTTCCCAAATATTTAGAAAGTTTTCATTCTATTTACTCCTCTTCATAGCAAATATATTGTATTTGTTTTTGAGTGTTGGGTGAGAGAAATAAAGTGATAAACTTGTGTAATCAAGAGAGAAAGAGAGAAAGAGAAGACTTCGAGTGAAGTTGAGTGAGAGAAGACTTCGAGTGAAGTTGAGTGAGAGAAGACTTCGAGTGAAGTCGAATGAGAAAAGTCACGTGTTAAGGGGGAACAAGTTCCTAGAGGAATAGAGTGATAATTTATAATAGGTTGTACTGAGTCGTAAACACTATTATAAATTACAACCTATTATAAATAAGAGAAGGCAGAGTTTCTTCCTAGAGAAGTTTGGAAGAATACCTTGTTAAGTAATCTTTCGTGTTCCTACTCTTTGTTCCTACTCTTTATAGATTAATCTCTTTTTAATCTCTTTTGTTTATTTAAGAAGTTTTATATTCCGCAAAAATTGTATAAATTCCCCACAACTATAATTCACCTCCCTCTTGTAGTTGATCTAGTGTTCATACTAGACTAACAATGTTGTTAGCTACTGTTGATGTTGCAAGTAGGTGAAGAGGGATGGATTGCCCCTTGGTGGCCCGTGATTCTGCTGGGCGGGTTGTTATTGTTGATCAAAGAGTTCGAGCTCAATGGTCCCTATAAGTGGTCGAATGCAAAGCTGCTATTTGGGTCTCCGATCAGTGAAGACTCATGCTTTAGACAATATTTTTCTCGAATCCGATAGTCTGATTATGGTGAACCAGATGAAGCTAGGTAAATTTGCTCTTGCGAAAGCTGATAATGTTTTAGAAGACATAGAATTTTCTAGTATTTCTTTTCTTTCTTTGTCTTCGTCGCATGTGAGAAGAGATTGTAATCGTGTAGCCTGTCATCTAGCTAAGTTAGTTCCTTTGGGAGTCGAACAATTGCAAGTTTGATTGCTTTTGTTTTGAAATTTTATTATTAATCTAAATTAATGATGATCATTGGATTACTAATTTTAGTCATATATTATATAAGCTTTAATTTTTAGTAGGATATTAGGAGTAATAATTATACTTGTTGAATTTTATTGTTGAGTTTGTGAGTATAAAACCTATAATAACCAAACTAAGTCGTTATTGACATATGCAATAGGTAAATATACAATTTAAGTTTTTAATCTATTTGTTGATAATTATTAGTTGAAGTTTATTGAGACGAACAAATCTAAAAGCTTATGAAGAGGAACTATGAAGCGTTCAAATATGCATAAAAAATAATGTATTACAAGTTTAATTTTTCAGGGAATCATTTTTCCGTAAGTTACTTTTGTATTTTTCTTGAAATTATTTTCATTCAATTTGCAAATAAAATTTTATTATTTTATGAAATATGAATTTTTCGTCTATTGCCTACCTAAAGTCACGAGTTTAAAATTTTATAGTTACTAATAGAGAAACCCTCAAGGTCCGCAATATTGGTCTGTTAAAATATCATCTACGAAAAATATTAAAAAAGGAATAAAGTTACAACACCTTTACAAACAAGCTTTCTAGGGTTATAGTTAGGGTATTCAAAAATCGGTCTGGACCTGAAAAATAGGCGGACAGGACTTGAGCTAACCGATTCAGTCTCCGACTCTCGAATTTCTATTTTTTGGTTTTAGGTCCGGTCGATTTGACGGGTTTGGACTGAACCGTACCCGTTTAGCCTTTACTTATAACTTACATGTCTTATGTTACAAAAAATTATTTTCTTTCCTAATATGTTCAGATACGTACTAATGATTAAGCAAAATGACCAATAACTAATGTTTGTTGCGTAGAAAATGATGTTCCCCTAAATGTTTCCTTGTTTTACCGGTCCGGGATTGGACTGATTTTGCCGCTCCGTTTCGGTTCCGGGCGAAACTATAACCATTCCGATCTCCGTTTGTAGATTTAAAATTTTCAGGTTCCAGCCCGACTCTAGACCGATGAACACCCCGAGTTATAGTTGTCCGTTTTTGGTGCCGGGTGCATAGAGCATGGTGCTCCCGGATTTCAAAATAAGTCATCAGTAAAAACATATAATTAACACTAGGAGAACATAACATTAAAAAGTCGTTAGAAAAAACATATGAACACTGAGAGAACATAACATTAAAAGAACATTTACTTGAAACAGAAGTAACAAAATACGAAATTTCAAAAGAACAACATACATTTTTTTAAAAGAACAAAATACAAAACTTCAAAGAACATACTTTTTGTGAAGAACAAAATAGGAAATTTCAAAGAATATAAAAAAAACACACTCTGACAATTTTAAAAGAACATTTACTTAAAACAAAAAGAACAAAATACGAAATTTCAAAGAACAAAAATACTTTTTTACAAAGAACAAAATACAAAAACTCAAAAAACATTTCCATACAATTTTTTTAAAAAAACTGTCAATTCAAAAAGAACATTTCGTTGAAATATACAGAACAAAATACGAAAATTCATAGAACAAAATACTTTTTTACAATAAAAAAATATTAAATACTATTTAAAGGAATATTAAAAAAGTAAAAAATATGTGTAAATTAAAATGAACATACAAGAATAACCAAAAGAACATAAAAAAGTATTTTAAAAGAACAAAATGAATGACCTGGAAAAGCATTAAAACCAAATCTGACTGGATATCATCCAACAATTCGAAGAACATCTGGACAGAAAAAGGAGAGAGAGAAGAGCAACGCCGGTGAAGGTTGCTCGACGGTGACAATATTTTCCGGTGAACGTGGCCAAACGGATGACGACCCTGGCCGCCGGTTTGGTTTGCCCTACCCGCCGCTTGATTTACCCTAAAACCTCTTTGTTTTTCCCTAATTTCGCCGGTCGTTTTGTCCTTACTCCGTTCGCCGGCCAGCTATTTTGTCCTAACTCTGTTCGCCTCCCGTTTTGCCTTACCCCAATGCACGGAGCAATGTGCTCCACGGTGTACAAAAAGTTTTCATAGTTATAGTTAGTTTTTCTTTGAGTATGGGACGATTTTTGAGTTTGACATTGTATGTTATCCGAAGGGTACGACTCTAGTACAATAACATCCACCCAGTCGCATCACCTATGACGAGATTCACATCTCTGCTTCAATTATTCAAAATTTTTTTAGTGGGTATGAGGCCAATACAAGCTAAGATATATCCCACCCCGATCACCAATGTCAAGTATAATTTTCATCCTGGTCTCCGTCCCACTAAAGAAAAACTGGGATGGGTATGATCTGTAACACTAACATCAGTAAAAGCTAATACTCCATTGTGATGAACAACTGAAAAAGTTTTGCCTATTCGAAAGCAATACGGAGTAGTCAACGATCATAAGTTTTGCAATTTCATCAATTCTTTTGCTACAAAACAAATTAGTAAGGAGAAAACTAACCTCGTTAAGTATGAATAAAGTAGAAGAGGATACTGTGCTTGAGCTTGGTGTGTAGGAGATTGTGTTTGGAGAAGTGCAGATTAAATTTGAAAGATGAAGATTTTAAGCATAAAGAGGAGGGAGGCAGTAGATAATAGAATACTTGTAGTAATTAAAATGTGGGTATTATAATCTTTTTGAATATCTAAGATATTAGTTATCATAGGGATGACAATGGGTCGGATCCGGGTAGGGTCCTCTAGGACCCGGATCCAGATCGGTTTTGAAAACAAGGACTCGGACCCTATCCGGATCCACAGGGTAATAAAAATGAGGACCCGGATCCAGATCCATACGGGTCCTACGGATTTGGGTCCAAAACGGGTACAAAATGGATCTTTACCTATTTGTTTCAAATAAGCCTAATTTTCATAAGGATAAATTGTGAATAACCACCTCTCAGATACATTAATTTCAAATTAACCACCCCAAATTATTTTGCATTTACATAACCACTTCTACTTACGTTCACGTTTTGAAATACCCACCTCTTAACGGAAAATCTTAACACCGTTAAATTTAGGGCTCAACTTTTTTAACTCCCTCCAAAATTTCACTAATTACCTTACTAATCTATAATTTGACTGGTCAAATCATGATTAACATTTAAAAAATCTTTTTTTTTATTCAATTTTATAATTTTTTAAACTATATATTTTTGATCTATGACACGGTAATGGACACAAATTTCGAGACAATATTTAATCGCGTTTTTAATATTTAATCGCGTTTTTTCGAAAAACGGACACCACCATACGCCCTTTATGGGCACGAATTTTGAGATTCCCTACGAAACGAGTACTTACAAGCCGGGTTTTCGGACACGTACTTCGAGACGCCTTTTTTGGACGGTATACAAAGTTTTTCGGCAAACGGACACCGGCTTGTAGGTACGGCGGTGTGCGTTTTTCAAAAAAACGTGTTCCATCCAAAAAAAATTCTCGAAGTACGTGTCCGAAAACCCGGCTTGTAGGTACTCGTTTCGTAGGGAATCTCAAAATTCGTGCCCATAAAGGGCGTACGGTGGTGTCTATTTTTCGAAAAAACGTCGTCCTGAGTATTAAAAACGCGATTAAATATTGTCTCGAAATTTGTGTCCATTACCGTGTCATATATCAAAAATATATAGGTTTAAAAATTGTATAATTGAATAAAAAATATTTTAAAAATGTTAATCATGATTCGGTGTCCGTTTTTCGAAAAACTTTGTATACCGTCCAAAATAGGCGTCTCGAAGTGCTTGCCCGAAAACCCGGCTTGTAGGTACTCGTTTCGTAGGGAATCTCAAAATTCGTGCCCATTGAGGACGTACGGTGGTGTCCGTTTTTCGAAAAAACATCATCTTGAGTATTAAAATCGCGATTAAATATTGTCTCGAAATTTGTGTCCATTACCGTGTCATATATCAAAAATATATAGTTTAAAAAATTGTAAAATTGAATAAAAAAGATTTTTAAAATGTTAATCATGATTTGACAAGTTAAATTATAGATTAGTAAGGTAATTAGTGAAATTTTGGAGGGAGTTAAAAAAGTTGAGCCCTAAAATTAACGGTGTTAAGATATTCTGTTAAGAGGTGGGTATTTCAAAACGTGAACGTAAGTAGAGGTGGTTATTTAAATGCAAAACAATTTGAGGTGGTTATTTTGAAATTGGTGTATCTGACAGGTGGTTATTCACAATTTATCCTTTTCATAATAATTAAAGATTTCATAACGAAAACAACGTCATTTCGCATCTGCAATTGTCGACGTTCAAAATTCAAGTTTAATACAACAAAAATCCAACCATAATATTAAAAGTTAAAGATAAATAGACAACAAATTTAACAACATTATAAAATATTGCAACATAAATTTAAATTTGTTTATGTTAAAAATAGCTTTTTTTTAAAACGGGTAAATTGATCCGGATCCGAATAATACTTTGGGACCCTGTCCAGATCCCTTTTTTGAAGCTAGGCCCAGACCCTACCCGGATTTGATGGGTCCTAATTTTGAGAACCCAGATCCGCTCAAAACGGATACTGATCCTCGGATCCGGGTCGAGTCCATTATCCATTGTTATGATATGATCTGAGTTTTTCTAATGTGATTTGGACTTTTCTGATATGATCTGATTCTAACCATTCTGATCTCTGGTTTGAATTTTTCTGATTTGATCTAAATTTTTCCGATCTAATATGAATTTTTTATAATTGTTTTTTGTTCTTAACATTTTCTGATATGAACTTTTATCCGAACTTTTCTTGATCGGATTTTTTTCTGATCTGATCGGATCTGAATTTTTCTAATTTGATCTGATCATTTCTGTAATAAGCACTAAAGTGCTTAAGTAAGTTGAAAAAAGCATAACCTAAACGCTTATATATAGGCTTTAAAGCTAGGTATAACATTACCTTTTTCATTATGTAGTGGAAATTTATTAAGGGAAATTCTACATGGTGACCCTATGTTCATGCAAATTCTATATGGTGGACATTCTTATTTTGGATTCTCTATGGTGACCCTGAACTAATAGTTTTTATTTTCTATAACCTTTTCTATTAAAAAATAATAAACAATTTAAAACAATATCTTTAAATTACAAAACTTATACTTTTAATTACAAACAAAACCTCCAAACTCTTTCTCACCAGACCAACCACCCTTCCCCCACCTTCTAGAGTCGCCGACCACCCTCCCCCTCCCTTCCCCAGCCCACTCCAAGCCACTTTCGAGCACCCAACAAAGAAGATAGTGATGGTGTTGCCTTTCTAGTAATTTATCGTCAAGTGACCGGAACCCGTCGGAATATGATATCCCCGCTGACGCCGGAGAGTGGATCGGAATAAGAGCATAGGAGTTAAGTTGACTTACAAATTTTGGTTGTTGATTTTAAAACAGGGAATAACTCGCCGAAGCGCGCTTGACTGGCGTTGGAGAGTGAGAGTGATGGGAGATGGATGATGAGAACTGTGGAAGGTCAGTTACTTGGGATTGCAAATCAAACCAAGAGCAGGGGAATGTAATTTTGGTTGTTGAATCAATTTTTCAATACAGGGTGGTCGGAGGTGGCAGGGGAAAGGAAGGGAAGGGTGGTCGGCCAGTGGGGGGAGGGTTTGGGGTTTTTTGTTTTTTTTTTTTTCCTTTTTAAATAAGCTTTTCTAATTGAAAAGTTAATTTTTGTAATTTAAAATAATTATTTAATAAAAAAGGTTATAAAAAATAAAAACTATTAGTTAAGGGTCACCATAGAGAATCCAAAATAAGAATGTCCACCATATAGAATTCGCATAAACATAGGGTCACCATGTAGAATTTCCCATTTATTAATTGTCGAAAGGTGAAATGCATGAAAGTTGAGATCCTAAATGTATGCTTAAGTCAAATGTATACTATGGAAACAAACAATAACGAATTGGCCTCAATAGACTGCGTTTGTTAATTTCTTCTTTAATCGACTATTGTACTTTTTTAATCCTCCTAACTCTAATAATTACAGGGTAAGGTGCCGTTGGATCACTTGGATGACAGCTAGAAGTGGGAATCAAAATTCAAGCACGAACACTGCAACATCAGTCATCACCATTATTATACGACATATGTGATTAACTAAATGTTTAATTTACATTATTTCAATCGATCTAATTTGACTTGAACAGATTTAGTTTTTATTAATATTATGGATCTAAATTTGTTAAGCTAAAATTATATTATTCTTCAATAACAAAATAGTTGCACCATTTTTGTTTAATGCATGATTTCAACTATTAATATATTTAATTACTAATCAATCAATATCAATATGTATATATCTATACTAGTCTATACTAGTTAATAAAGTCGAAAAAGAAGGCACCACATGTCCACATTGCTCTACATCATTATATATAAATATATATATATATATATATAGGGGATTGATCCGGTGAAAACCACCTTCTAATATGAAAACTGAAAACGGACGATCTGGGACGTTGGATCTTGACGCGCGAAAATGAACGGTCAGATCTGGACGAGATTACTTTTTGCTATTTTGAATTGATTTCATTATTGCAAAGCAACTGACTCTTTCTCTCTCTTTCCTTTTCTCCTCTCTCTCTCTCTCTTTCTTTTTCCTTTTCGTCTCTGCGTTTCTCTTCGTGACGTGAGCAATTTTCTCTGGTTGAAGAATTTTATTGCTCGTTTTGCCAATTTTGATCTTTCATCGGTATGTATTTGTATTTTAGCTTTAATTTGTTGGTTTTTTTTCGATTTTGAGTTAAATATGCAGAAATCGCAACATTCTAGGGTTTTGGATTTCTTTTTAAGTATCTTCTATTTGATTTTTAAGTTTTTGTTCTACATTTGAAGAAGTTAGGGTGTTTTTCGTTGAAATTGTTGAGTTATGTAAGATTTCAGCCACTTTTGTTGAAGGTAAGGTGTTTTAAGTTAGGTTTTATTGTATTTTAGACTCTGTTCTTCATTGTCTGATTTGATGGTTTTATAGTTTTTTTTGTTAAATTGAAACTGAAATTGCTCAACACAAGCACCGAAAAAACAAAAACAAAAAAGAGGATGAACTTATAAAGTAGCAGAATTAGAAAAAAGGAAAAGCGAAGATTGTGAAGTAGTAGTAATGTATCTTGATCAAAGAGCTTAAGAATGATGGATTTTGTTGATGTCTGTTCTGATTGCATTTTGATTTTGATTAAGGTTATGATATGTTGAAATTCTTGACCTAATAGTTACTTTTTTTAATTTTTTAGCTATATTTTATGTTTTGAAGTTCTTTTTTGTTGATTATGAGTTGAATATCAAATAGCTTAATGATGTTGTATATCTTGTTGCTCTTTTAGTTGCTTCTCATGTAAAGAAGTCTATACTTCTAAGAATTGGTGTTTCCACCAGCGACCTTCTTGTGATCAGTAAGCTATGAGTTGAATATCAAATAGCTTAATGGTGTTCTTGATGCAAACACCCAAAGGAAATGTCAAAATATATGATGCATAACATTGACTATGATAATTCTATTATTTTAATTGTTAGGTTGAATGATAATACTTGTTTTCTTTACCTGTTATAACTTATTTGATAAAGTAACCCTTAGTTCTGAAATGTATCCCTATTTTTCTTAAATTTAGACCATTTTTAAGTTGTTGTTGCTGTTTCAGTTGAACATATTTTCCAGTTTTTTTTTCTTTTTTGTTTTTGGTTTTTTGCATTATTTGTTATTAGTTGTTTTATTGTTTGGTTGTTTTTGCAGGAAGTCTATTGCTATGGTTCGTGTAAAGAAGAAAACCAATGTTTTAAAAGGGAAGAAGAAAGTTAGTTTTGATGTCCCTGAAGAAAATGTAGACAAGAGTAATAAACTCTTGAAAAACATTGTGAAGAAAGTTGCTAAGAAGAAAATAATGCCAAAGAAGAAACCTGTGAAAAAGAAGATTACATTTGAAGATCAAAAAGAAGAGGATGAAGACAGGGGGTTAGAAGATAGGAAGGAAGAGGATGAGCAAGAGGAAAAGCATGTTGAGGACAAGGAACAAGAAGATTTGAAACGGGGTTCGAAGAGGAAAGGTTATGTAAAAAGGAAACAAGTACAGAAAAAAGAAGAGGATGAAGACAGGGTGTTAGTAGATTGGAAGGAAAAGGATGATCAAGAGGACCATGAGGCTGAGGACAGGGAACAAGGAGTTTTGAAACGGGGTTTGAAGAGGAAAGGTTCTGTAAAACGGAAACAAGTACAGAAAAAAGAGATGGATGTAGAAGTAAATGCACAGAAGAAAAAGAAATTACCTGCCAAAAGATCTCCACAGAAAAAGAAAGGTAATCTGATTTTCTAATTTATGTAGTTACCTTGATTTTATAATATTCTCCCTTTTCTTTGTCTTAAATATAAATCTTTTGTGTTAATGCAGGTAGCACAAAGAAGATTGAAGAGAGTGATCATGAACACAGTGATTATGAGCCAAATCAAGAAGAATTGGATGAAGAGTTTCATGAAGATGAAGATGAAGATGAAGAATGCGAATCTCCTTCAAATAAAAGAAAGAAAGGAACAAAGGTCATGGTTTTTAAAGATAAGAAGTCAAAAACAATTACCGGTGCTACCCCATTACGACTGATGGATTCTGATTCTGGGGATTTGCTTGACATTGGAAGGCAAGTATCGTTATTAACATTATCTAGATCTTTTTATTAATTTGTATATTTTTCAAGAATTTTTTTTATTTGTATTTGAACATTAATATAAGTCATTTAATAGTTCTATTGACCTTCTTATGTCCTTTTTGGATGATGCTTGTTTCTCAAATGTACCCCTTTAGTTTTATATGTGTTATGTTATTGTTAGATGTTGTTTTATCTTCTTAGTATAAATTTTGTATGCTTTACACTATTGATTTGTCCATTTTGGATGATGCTTGTTTCTCAAATTGCAATCTCCAAAAAATTAAAGACTAAGTAGAAATTTTCCATGCTTTTTCTTTATTTCATATAGTTAGAGAGGGATACATTTAATTCGCAAGGGGATACAATTACTTAAGAAAGGGTTTTTTTTAGATAGAAGAGTTCAACTATGATCATAAGGAGTAAAATAACTTGGCATCTTGTGTTAAAGTAGTTTGATTTAAGTTTGGCTTACTTTTGAATCAAAACAGGTACATATGACATTACAATTGGTATATATAGATTTTAAAGAGGTACATTTTATAACTTTTTATTGTAATTCAAAAAGTATAAATGTATTACTTTTACTTTTATATGTATCATTTTATTGTTAGATGTCTCAAAAAAATTGAAGTTTTTTCTATTTTATTTCATATATTTAAAAGGCATGCATTTAGTTTACAAGGGGATACCATTACTTAAGAAAGTGTTTCATTTAAATAGAAGTGTACAACTATGAGCATAAGGTGTAAAGAAACTTTTGATCTTGTGTTAAAGTAATTTGATTTAGATGAATTAATTATGGCCGACTTTGGAGTTTGACTCATAGATTAAACATTCAAAGTACCCTTGCTATAACTATATAAGTTATCTTGTCATTTTTTGATTTTCTACATATGCTTACATAAGGGGTAAAAAATTTACGAGCATAAGGTGTAAAAAAAACTTTTGATTTTGTGTTAAAGTAATTTGATTTAGATGATTTCATTTTGGCCTACTTTTGAGTCTGACTCCTATTCTAAAGATTTCAAAGTACCATTTATTATATTTGATGTACACCTTTTTATTCCAAATGTACCCATTTTGAAATTGTTCCTTTGTGTTAGGGGTTTAATGTCATTTGTACCCTTTTTCATTTTGCAGGAATATAGAAACTCATTGTAGGCCTAGTGCCGTTTATGAGCTGGTGCAAGTTCTTAATCCTACACAGAAGAAAGAAGTGGAAGAAATTGGTTTCAGAGGTTTGCTTTTATTGAGGTTGGGACATTTTTACCCTGACATGGTCCCATGGTTGGTTAGTCATTTTAATGCTGATGGTCGTCTTTTCTTAACTGATTTTGGGAAAAGTTTTGATATAAAACGTGAAGATATTTATGATGTTTTTCAGCTACCTATGGGTGGTAAGAAGGTAGTTTAAATTAAAAAGATTAGGAAGGGATCTAATCCCGATCATCATTACTTGTTTGAATTAAGAAACTATTTTGGTGCTAAGGGAAATGAATCTTTGCCTACCACTGCATTGTATGAAGCTATTGTAGCTTTGAAAGATGGAGGATCTGATTTCAAAAGATACTTTGTTCTATATGTTTGTTCTGTTTTTTTGAATCCTACGACGAATGGTACTGTTAATTTATTTTGACAAAAACATTAGCTGATGTAGATTTTATTGTGAACTATGATTGGTGCTCTTATGTATTGGACAATGTTTGTAAAGCAGTTACAAAATGTATAAATGGTGGACGGAAAAGGCTGAAGAGATGTATTTTATTGTTAGAGATAGTTTATTTTCATAGGTTTATGTTCAAAGGTGAGAGAGCACCTATTGTTACCCCTCTTATCCAACATTGGACTGATGATGTTGTGAAAAAGAGGTTGAATGCCGAGAAGAAGGCTGGATTTGGTTTGTGTAAGTTTGATCGAGAGACATATGCTATTTGTGAGAATTGTGGGAAGATGGATAAGAAGGAAAGACAATCTACTGAAGTTGAACATGCTTTTACTTCAAGAATTGAACCTGCACATACAACATGTAGTGATCGGACCATTCATATTACTCTTCCAGATGGCTTGTTTACTGATGAAGAAATAAAGAGTAAAGCTAAAGATGTAAGTATTTGTTTTATTTTTTATGTACCCCTTTTTATACTTGTATCTTTTATATTCATCCTTTTTTAATCTCTAAACCTGAATTTGTTTTCTTCCAGGATGTTCAAGAGGCATTTCTCTTTCTTAAACGAGATATGGAACTAATCTCGTTAATTCACATGAACCGTCTTCAAGGCATCAAAGATAAAATGGTAGCTCATTGTGATTCTGACAAGAAGTCTGACTCACCAGTTGTTTCTCAGACCGATAAACTGTTGTCTGATCCTGCCACTCTTCAACATATCGTTGTTATTATTGAAAAGTTTTTTCAAATGAAGCATCTAGCAGACGCAATGCCATCTTTTGAACTTCTTGATCCTGAAGGTACCCTAACTACTTTGTGTTTCCTTTTATTTAATAATTATAGATGACACATAAGTTACTTATTTTGCTTTTAATTATTCTGTTTTTGGTATATAGACCGTGATCAAGAACTTACAAATGACAAAGTGTTCAAGAAGGTTGTGGAAGATGCTTTCACTTCTGCTGATTTTATGGCAACTAGTGAATGGCAAGCTCATGTACCTGAAACTGGTCCGGGGCAAACTAGTCAGGAGCAAACTGTTCAAGGGATACTTGATCAAGTGCTTTCAAATCTGTCTACTGATGTTTATGTTGTTATTGATATTCAAGAGTCAATTCTTGTTTCTTTTAGTACGGTTGATAGTGGTCCGACAAATGTTGAAGTTGATTTTATATCTGCATTTATGAGCAAGAATCGAGAAAAGATGCGTAGCTTACCTCAACTACATCAAGAGATTATGGACTATTGCCTTTTTGAACCCTCCGAGGGCCTGAAAGGTTTTGAAGTTGATTCGAAGTACGTTATATGATTATTTGCACTCCTATTTCTTTTTATTTAAATGATCTCTCCTTAATTGTTTATGTTTTCACTTTTAACAGGGCAGATTTATTTTCGAGTGGTTTTATTCAACTTATTCCACGTACAGAGATGCAAAGCTTGATTGGATTTAAAAAAGCTGCTGGTTCAGTTATTCAAAGTTGGTCGCTTTTGCTTAATGATTTAGAGAGAAAGTGCCAAGAATCAGATTCAAGATTCTTCTTTGGAATAGACCATAGCGTAAGTGTTAGGTTTAAATGTTTTTTTATATATTTTTATTATTTTTTCATACATGTTTGACTAATATATGTTCTTTATTTAGATGCAATTTCAACTGACGGTAAAAGCCGAAAAAATGGCAGAGATGAAAAAGCGGGCGACACATATGCGAAACTCAATGAAACAATGGGTTCTTCTAAATACTATGCAGAATGATCTTGCCAAAGCTACAATGGTAATACTTTTTTTTGCCGGTATTATTTTTTATACCTAGTTAAGTTTTAATATGATCCCTAATGTATTCCCTGAAATTAATGCCAGATTTTTGTGCCTATTTTGATGGATGATCACTACTCCTGTGTTGTGGTGAACCTGAAGACTCAGACTATCCAGTACTTGGATAATCGCAAGTATAGTGAACAAGGATTATCGAAGTTCAGTTGATGGGCTTTAATGGTGGTATGTTTTTTATGCTTTAATTATGTTTTATTTTATTTGTTTGTGTGGTAGCAAGCATGTATATTATGTGATATTAGTATTTCACTTATACCTTTAATATAATTGGATACATTAAGTTGGAAAATGGGTACATTTATTTATACCATGCCATCTTGTAGAAAGCTCTAACTGTAGATAGGTAGTGTGGTTTGTTAGAAAAGAAGCCATAGTAAATAGAAAGGTGACCTTACCTTCAAACTGAGGAAGAGAGTGGGTCAAGAAATGCAAGCGACAGAAGGGGGAACATCAGATTGAGTGAACTGAGAATGGATAGAGTATACTTCTTGGGCAATAGTAGTGGCGGTTTGAGGCGGCAGGGCAATGTTTCTTCTTCTTCTTCTGTTTTATTTGCATCTTCTGTTTGGGACTTTTAAACTGACCGCGATGCCAGGAACTCTTGGAGAGCTTCCAAAGCATACAGACTCAGAGTTGGTGGGTCGTTGTCTTCTTCAACAACCCCAGCTCTAGTTTCAATTTCAGTAACAACATCAGTATTAAGATATTGCCCTTCTTCATTAGAATCCATGTTCAGTGGAGACTATGCACCAAGACAGGGGAGGGTAGAGGGCACTACTTAAGCAGCAGCGAAACTCATTTCGAGGGTGATTTCGAGCACCAAAAGCTCCCGTATAATAAGCAGAAGTAGAAGCTCTAAATCTCTGTTGCCTAGTAGTATCCTAAATGGCCAAATCTGAGCTTTCACTTCTTTGCCTTCAATTTCCATGCTATGGGTCTGGAATTCCACACCAATTGTAGCTTTTGAGTGCAAGTTAAACTCATTTAATGATTAAGGAGTGCTTAGAAGTTATGGATCTCTCAATGATTGTTCAAATTTAATTAACTTGTCAATTTTCACAACACTAGGCATTGCCACTTACAGGTTACATTCTCAAATCACAACTCAATGAAAGTTTTAATGGATGATAAGTAAAATAAAAACGTAAAAGGTCACAGAGTCATTCTTAGAGTAAACTCAATTACTTACTAAACTAAATGAATCCCTGTTTTAGCAAAATATATTCCCTTTTCAATTAAATTACCGCATTTTAAACTAAATGTATCATTTTCAATACTAGATGTAGCCCTAATTCTTCAACTATATGTATCACTTATTAGATACAAGGTCTATACATCTAGTATGAAAAAGGATACATTTAGTTAAAACTTAAAGCTAATTTTTGGATCTCCTTGCAGCTATTACGATCACAAAAAGAGTCATTGAAATTCAAATAAGAGATACATTAAGAAACATATGAACCATTTGAATATCATTAGTTCAATATTATTGATAAACTTAAACTACTTGAGCTATGTGTGATACAAACACCTAAAGTTTCAAAAGTATAGTGCATCATGAAGCTAACCAGAAGAGTACTTGAATACAACCTAAAAGAAAAAAAAAGTAAAAATTGGCATACCAGAAATTACTAATGTTGCAGCAAAAAAAATTCACAAACATCCAAATTCAACCACACCACAAACTAGGCAGAAAGTTCCATACAAAAATTAGATCTAGATATTAGTTGTGGTGGTTTGAGGCGGCAGGGGCAATGTTTCTTCTTCTGTTTTATTTGCATCTTCTGTTTGGGACTTTTAAACTGACTGCGATGCCAGGAACTCTTGGAGAGCTTCCAAAGCATACAGACTCAGAGTTGGCATTTTAGTTAAAACTTGAAAGTGAAATAATGACCTTGGAAGTTAAAATTTGGCATTTTAGTTTGAGCAAGAGGCAAGTGTGTGAAGTTTTTCTGTACTTTTTATGCAGGTGGAGGAGTTGAGTTCCGTCTTTAAGTTTTTCAAGGCGCATCAACGTTTTAATATTGCACGATTCTCTTTTGAGAATATTTCTTTTCAATGGCAAAGTAAGACACCTAATGTTGATTGTGGTGTCTTTATGATGATTCACATGATGTTTTTTAGAGGGAAGGAATTCAAATGTGACTTGTCCCAAGTTATTTTCATTTCTCTCCATTTCAAACTTTTCGTGTGTCTTTTTTTTGTTTTTCATCTTAAAACTCATTTTAATTCCCCTCCGTTTATTCCTTTTTTGTTGTTTATGTTTAGGCTCTAAGAAGGCGTGTCTATCGAGCTTTGATTGGTGCTGTGATCGTTTTGAGTGATTTGAATGATGTGCGCACTTTAGTTCTCGGAAGAGTGACTAATTTCAAAGAAAGGAAGACTTTAGTTCTATCAATGAACTTAAAAACAATGAAGCTATGGATAAACTAGCACAGAGGAAGAATTTACCAAGGTAATAAATAGTAGTAATATTTTTGTTTAATTTGTTAGTTATTGGAAGTTGATAAATTTTTCTAGTTTTTGTTTCTAATATTTTTTTTAAATCTTCTTGCAGATTGGCATGAAGAATTTTCTTTGAATCTTTGATTTGTATAAACATTGTTTTTTTGAAACTTTTTGATCAAAATGTGATGTATATATTTGGGGCATAGACATTAGATCATGTTGAAGTATGAAGGAAATATTACAAACTTTTTAGTTGTACCCCTTTTTGTTTTAAATGTGATCAATTTTTAATTTGCTGTTTATCTTTTTTTTTGTATTATGTCTAATATTTCTGTCGATTTTGCTGATGTTTTAGGAAGGTTGTCTGCTTTAGTGTCACTGTTTACATTATTAAGTTTAAGATTTTTATTTTTTTGAGATGGTTAGGAGTCCAAAAAGCTCTTGCCATTCCATCAAAGAATGCGCAATATAGGATATGATATGATATGAGTCTTCTAATTGTATTTGATTCAAATTGGCCGGTGCGGGTGTGTCCGTGGAATTGCCTCCGTTCCTGTTATCCAGGTTGCTAGATGTGCCTCCGCGGAATTTTCATGTTTATATCATGAAAATGCCCTTTTGTTTGGAGAATGTGAAAGGAGCTTGAAACCTTTAGGGAGCTTAAAACATTTGATTTAGAAGTAGTTGCTAGAAAAGCCTTTTATATTGCTTGCTCAGTTTTGAAGCTATAATATTTTTTTTCTACAAAACTCTATATACCTTTTCATTACTTGTCAAAAGATTTTATCATTTCAGACTAAGATTTCAGATAACACTTGGTGATAAATTCTATTATTTATAACTTCTATTAGCTCGACTATCTTTTTTTCAACTTGTATCTATCTAATTTATTATGAAAAACAGCAGTGGTTTTGCTGATTACATGAGCTCAGGGGTGAGTCAACGTACCAATATGATCTAATTTACATTGATTTTCGGGTTTTGATTTGCATAAATGGCCAACTATAGGAGTTTATCAAACACATCTAATTATCAATCTGAGGTAAGTTTGTTTCATGTATGTCTTCACGTTTTCCCATGAACTAACATTTTGAAGACTTTAAATATCGATAATGCTAAAACACAAAGGTCTTTGGAATTACTTGCTCAAAAAACTCAAGTTACAAAAAAAAAACACAAAAAAACCCAAAGCATAAAAAGTACAAAAGAAATAATACTAGAAACAGTAAAGATAAAACAATGAACTCATGTAAAAACTAAGTCAGCATCAAAACATTAAGTGCTACATTAAGATAATAGGGGATACATTAAATAGAATAAAGGGTACATTTTCCTATGTCCTTCTTGTTGTCCAAAACAAGCTTCATTATACGCAAGCCAATCCTAGAAACAGTAAAGAGTAAACAATGAGCTCATGTAAAAAGTGAGTCAGCATCAAAACATTAAGTGCTACATTAAGATAATAAGGGGTACATTAAATAGAACAAAGAGTACATTTTCCTATGTCATTCTTGTTGTCCAAAATAAGCTTCATTATACGCAAGCCAATCCTAGAAACAGTAGAGAGAAAACAATGAGCTCATGTAAAAACTAAGTCAGCATCAAAACATTAAGTGCTACATTTCCTACTGTTGATATTACCTCATTGCAAGTTTTTCTCCGGACAATTACGGCTATCATGTGTTGAAAGTTTTCCACATGTTCTACAAAGTCTTTCTTTTTTCCCTTGTGTCTCAATTGCTATCTCTTTCTCAGTCTTCTTTCTCTTTCCTGTGCCACTGCCCTTGTTTGATGATTTGTGTGGAGTAAGAATTTCACCGGGAACTACATTTGAGCCAAGTAACAATTCAATGTGTTTATCTCTTGTTTCTCCTGGGGGTTGCTCATTAGTTGGTTTTCTGATTTTACTTCCTCCCAAATTCACTTAATCTTTGCAATAGCAACTCAAGATGTTCATTGTTGTTTTCTGCAGCAGTTACACATGAGAAAAACTTGGACCACACATCACCCACAATTCTTTTCTTATTATCTTTCTCAATGTTTTCCATTTCACCACAAAACTGGAACATAGGTTTTTTTGTAGCATCTTTGGTCCAGCGATACAGAATGTATTGTTTTGGTATTTTCATAAAAAATTTTCCCTTCATGACAAAAAAAACATGGCGACATAATAACCCCATTGATTCAAACATCCTACATGAGCACATGCTATTATAGGAATTGACATTAAAGGATACATGATAGGTCTTCTTCCTTGTACTATCCACAATCTCATACTCCTCAACCCCTTCTTCAATCACTAGCTTGTAAACATCACTAGAGATGGCAATATCCAATGGATGATCCATCACCCGCTCCACCCGAAAAAAATAAAACGGTGAAAAACCGAGTTAAATGGATGATGGACGGGTGACGGGTGAATGTGTAACGGGTGATGGATGGATTAGGGTGAGAAAGTTTCATCCATCACCCGACCCATCACCCGTTTATCACCCGCTCCATCACTCATTTCTTACATTTTCTTAAATATCTATCATTTTATTTACATTAGTATAATAATTTTCCCTTTTGATTACTATCAACATGTTTCCATAAACTGAACTTATCTTAATTTGACATAAATTTAATACATAAATTGTGATTTTGCAAGTTTGATTTAACTTTTCTCGTTCAAGTATCTAAAATGGATTATCACCCTGTCCACCCGGTTCACCCGCGGGTGGTGGTTGGATGGATACGGGTGATGGTCTAACCGGGTGACGGATGGATGAATGAGAGTTGGCTTAATCGGGTGATGGATGCGGGTGATGGCTCACCCGACCCAAATCCCACCCGTTGCCATCCCTATACTCCACAGGTGTAAATGGCATGTTGAAACTCATGTTGAAATTTGTAAAACAAGTTGTGTGTGTAGACAAGAGATGCATGTTTTTCTAAGTGAAGAGGGGAAGTAAGACGAGGCATAGAACTCCTTGCTTCTGAGTTCAATTTATCTTGAGTATGTCTTTGAGCATCCATAGCAGATTCTATACGAAACCATAACTCAACTAGAAGTAGTTTTGCATTTGTGAATTGTGTGAAGAAGTTATTTTCAGATTCCGAAATTTGAGTAGAGCGTAAGATACCACCCAAGAAAACATCACGAAAGTAGGAGGGAATCATGTGTCCTATGTCATACATATGAACAAACCATTCATGTGTTTGTAATTCAAATTCGGACATTACAACATGCCATTCTTCATCAAATTCATGTGGTTCTAAGTCCCTATTCCAAACAACAGTACTCAACCTTTTCAAAAAATCGGTTTGACACATATCAGGCCCTACCTTTGTAGAAACTTTTTTCATTATATGCCACATACAAAGTCTATGTATTGTCCGATCCAAAACTTGTATTATAGCTACTTTCATTGCCGGATCTTGATCTGTTATAATGCATTTTGGCTTACAATTTCCCATAGCTTTCAAAAAAACTTCAAACAACCAAACAAATGATTCTATATCTTCTTTTGCAATCAACCCCATCCCAAAAGTAACACATTTTCCATGATGATCTACACCAGTGAAGGGGGCAAGCACCAAACAATATTTGTTTGTTTCAAATGTTGTATCAAATGAGAGCATGTCACCAAAAAGAGCATAATTTTTACTACTAATTTGCATCAGCCCAAAACACCCTTGTCAAATGACGGTTTTCTAAACAATAATCAAAGAAAAATCAACCGGCACTACTTCTCACTTTTTCTTTGAAATTCGTTATAAATATCGCAGCATCAAAATCCTTAAGGTAATTTTTCATATCTCGATTAAAGTTTTTAAAATCCACCAAACTAGCCCCAACATTTTCATAACCACCCACATGTTCCTTCATCAACCTAAAAGACTTGTTGGGCCCAATATTTGACATAGAGTTGTCAAATATGAACTTTTTGTGACAAAGTGTAAGGTTTTGAGAATTTGTTAGAAAATGCATGCTTTTTGGAGTAGCAAATAAATGGTTATGTGAATCATGTAGAAGGTAGATCATGAATTTTCCATCTGTGCGCTTTCTAAAACCTATTCTTGCTTGACAACCCCCTCGATTTATTTTCCTTTTTCTACCCTCAAAGCTTGATTTCTTATCCATATTGCTCAGTTTTTTGCTCAATCCATCTTCATTGAATCCTTGTTTATTACAATACATGTATTATAAATAAATGATACCATATTTATCTTTTTTTTTTTCTGTTCCCAATCTTTCCACAAAACCACAAAATTGAGCATAAGTTTTATAGAATTGAATACCTTCTGCTAAAGTTTCGAAAGGCATACCCATTGTTGGTTTTAACTCAGGTAGACAACATGGAATCCATTCTTTTGTTCCTCTTGGCGTATAACAAGCACGTGGAGTATGTTTGTGATGTTGTGTCATGAGTAGAAGATGTAGCTTCTGTAATTTGCTCGATAACTGGTGTACTAACAGTTACAACAGACGGAGCAACTTTTTCTAGATGCTGTTGATCCATAACTGTTCAATAAAATGAAGTTATAGATAAGTTAAAAATGTTGCATAGTAATTCATCAAAGGGGTACAATATGACAAAAATAGGTACATTTTAAAATTATTGAAATCATGAAGAAAACAAGTATTACTGTAACAACATTGCAGCTATAGTTAACTACTTTACAATTTTTCAATTACAATATTGCAGCTAACCAGTATTACTTATAAACGAAACATTATATAAGATTTTTGACAATCCAAAGTTAGTGTTTATTATTTAATGCTAGTTAATTTGAAGAACTTCAAAAACAAGAGATTTAAAGCTAATAACTTGCTATTTAAGAGGTTTTGAATTAGAAATTATATAGTAATTGAGAATTAGGGTTTATAAAACGAAAATATCAGAATATGCTAAATTTCGAACGAAAAGACTGAAAATTTACCTCATTAATAGGATGTTGATGTCTGTTGTTGTTAAATTTGACCTTTTCGTATCTTGATTATGCTAAAATCGCGTTTTTCGTTGATTTGGAGGTTCAGTTTGTGTTTCTTCTTTCCGCCATTGGAGCTTGTTTCTGAGCTTCGTTGTGTCGCGGAGTGTTTTTGGGGATCCAACCCCTATATATATAAAAATTCAATTTTTAATAAACAATAATTAAAAAGAATAATTATATCCTTTTTTTTGGTGTTTGCACCCGGTTCACCCTTCGGGCTACATCCGGATCGAGGCCAAGTTCGGGTGGTTAGGTTCCATTCCTCTCCCAAGGGTGTTGCGGAGATTCGAACATGGGTTCGTCCTACCAAAGCCAGTCCCCATCACCACTGGAGCAACACTTACTTGGTAGAATAATTATATCCTAAATAAACAACTTACTTTCTTTGTAGTACATGGGTCAGTATGGGTCGGTTGTGAGGGGTGTTAGAGGGGCAGTGGCCTAGGGCCCAAATTTAAAAGGGGCCCAATCTTTTAGGCTTTAAAATACTTAGTAGTAGGGAAAGAATAAAATTAACAAGAGAAAGAAAGTTTGATTTATGGGATCGGAGAAAAGGAAAAGAAAAGAAAGCATTGCTCTTTTCAATCTTCACGACATCAGTTGTGACACATTGTTGCCAACTCGTTGTCTTCTCAGTTTTATCTCCCTCTCCAAGATCCAGTCTTCTATTTCTAATTTCGAGATCCATCTCTAACCCCCATTAAGTTCATGAAAAGTTTTAATATTTCCAGAAAAATTAAGTCCTTATCAACAATTAAACCCCTCTTATGTATGGCAATGAGGATTTTTTTCCACTGTTTAAATCAATATAAATTTCCTTTGTATATACATTACTAATAAGTTTTAGCCTTAATGAATTGAAGTTGTTTAAAAGTTTTGAGATTAAGAAAATAAGTTTTTTTTATAATCATATTTCATTTTTCATTATACATTGTATAATTTTTTAAGCCCCCCAAATCTACTGTTATGCCCAGGGCCCCAAAAAGATTAGGATCGGGCTTGTATAAAACTATAATGAAATGAGATTATAACTTTCATTTCAAGTCTCAGAAAATTATAATTTTTGCATTGCTTTATTCGTCTCGAAAAATACTTTGAATGAAGATCCACTTATGATATGGTTTTCTAGAATTAAAAAAATCTTATACTTTCACTATTTTATAATATCAGTAAAAAGTATTAAATTAATAATTGAAGTCTGCTCAAGTCATCGAAAATTTTAAAAAACGAATGACATACTTTCCTCATATAAAAATGCTATCAATATGATAGTTCATATTTCATCTATTACTGATATGGCCATAAATTATTAGATAGAAATATATTGAAGTCGACTCTAGTTAAAGATACCAAAAGTCATCCAATATAATTTAAATGTACTAACATTGTAACATCCCGACAATTCTCTCTTTTATAAAATATATATTTTCCAACTAAAAATAGAGAATTATCAAAGTATTATCGCCTGTATGAAAACATATCGACTTACTCAGAATTTTACAGTGGAAAACATTAAATAAAACTTTATTAAATACTTAAAACCATAATAACTGTCAAAATATTATCCAAACTTCAACGTACTTTAATACCAAATTAAACAACTTAAAATAAATAATTCATAAAGTAACTTAATCAATGAAACGTAAATAAAAGCAGTAACAGAAATGAGAAAACAATCTCTAATCTCATTGATATCTCCCAATTCCCAAATGAGTATGGATCAATGCATCATCTTCAAATCTGTAGGCAAATACTCAATTGATGGACTGCTCGCAAATTGGGTCATAACAGGATCAATAGGCATAACCATGATTGACACACAGAAAAGCACGTAATCAGCAAAGCTGAATACATACATAACAATACAATACACGTTAACCTAGCATGATACTACTAAGCAATAAAACTTGATCGACAATAAAACATCGACTTGTAAGATAAGACTCGACTTCCCAAGACATACAAAACAATTCATTTAGTCAATTGAATAGTTAATGGATCGAGTTGTCCAACCAAACCTTGTCTTCAATTTAGAAGACGAATTATAGGCGCGACTCCGTAATCACCATGACCAACGATATCGAGGAACCTTTAAAATAAAATAGGGCATGATGATCAATCCGGCCCCCAAGAAAAGCCATGGGCTACCACCATGAACTCCCAAAACTTTAGACGTGCACAAGTCTAAAGCTATTGCTATTCACTTACACTTTAAGTATTAATATGTTATTTGATGTTGGACTCTAACAAGACAACCAACAGATAACATGACCACAACAAAATTCCACTTTTATCTTAGGATTATATAACGTGATCAAACAATTCCAATTGACCAAGAAATTAATCCTCAATTTATTTGTTGACTAAAATCAACAATCAAAGTATTAATATCTTATGTCTCTCAGTTAGACTCCGAAGGTTTTAGTTTTATACTAAAGAATAATAATTGTTCTCTTGATAAAAGTGATTTATATTATGGCACTGCCCAATGCAGGAATGGTCTTTACTTACTAGATCTACACAAACGCATTTATCACATAGATGAGCCTAAATGACTAAAAACAAAATATTCATATCCAACCTACTTATGGCATTGTTGTTTGGGTCCTATTAATCAGAAACACATTGAAAAGCTTCATAAAGATGGACATTGCAATCATTTGGTTTCGTATCATTTGACACTTGCGAATCTTGTTTACTTGGAAAAATGACGAAATCACCATTTATTGAACATGGTGAGCGAGCTGCTGACTTACTAGGCTTAATACATACTGATGTTTGTGGCTGAATGAGTACAAGAGCTAGGGGGAGGATTTATCTACTTCATAACTTTTACTGGTGATTTAAATAGTTATGGTTATGTATAGTTAATAAAACATATATCTAAATCATTTGCAAAATACAAAGAATTTCATAATGAAGTAAAGAATCAGCTTGGCTAGACTATAACAACACTAAGATCAGATCGAGGTGGTAAATATATGAGTCAGGAATTTGACAGTCATCTGAAGAACGACGTAATAGTTTGCAACTTCACTCCCCTTGGCGCACCTTAGTTGAATGGTGTTTCCGAAAAGAGGAATCAGACATTATTAGGCATGGTTCGCCTGATGATGGATTTAGTCAATCTTCTAATTTCTTTTTGGGGTCACGCAATACTGACTACTGCTCACACACTTAACCGAACTCCATTAGATGCTGTTGAAAAGACTTCATATGAGTTGTGGACGGGAAAGGTTCCTAAACTGTCTTTTCTAAGGATTTTTGGGTTGTCATGCTAATGTACTGTAAAACGTTTAATGGCTGACAAACTTGAACTTAGATCCGATAAGGTTGACTTTGTGGGTTATCCTAAAGAGACTAGAGGCTATTACTTCTACATAACCCTAACGAGAACAAAGTGTTTGTGGCTCGTGGAGGCCTGTGCCTTTTTAGAAAGAGAGTTTCTTTCCCAAAAGTCAAGTGGGAGAAATATTCATCTATAATGAATTCGAGATGAACAACCACAGATGGATTTGCCTGAATTTTTACAATCATATCAATTTTTACAATCATATCAATTTTTACAACATCGTTTGGAACTTAGTTGATTTGCCTGAAGATGCTAGACCTATTAAGCGCAAATGGATTAATAAGATAAAGACAGACATGGATGGCAAGATTAGTGTTTATAAAGCTAGGCTAGTGGCAAAGGATTTAAATAAATTCATGGTATGGACCATGATGAAACCCTTTCACCAGTAGCTGTGCTTAAATCCATCGAATAATGCTAGCAATAACATCATATTTTGACTACCAGATTTGGCAAATGGACATCAAATCCGTCTTCATGAATGGTTCTTTTTGGAGGAGGAAGTGTACATACAACAACCTGAAGATTTTGCTGATCCTAAAGGCCCTAGGAAGGTGTGCAAGCTTCTTAAATTCATTTATAGATTGAAGCAAACATCTCGGAGTTGGAATCTGCGATTGATGAGTCAATCAAAAAGTTTGATTTCTCAGACATCCAGAAGAGTCTTGTGCTTACAAGAAGGTAAGTGGGAGCAACATTGTATTCCTAATCTTTAATGTGGATGGCATATTGATCATAGGGAACAACATTTCGATGATGGAGTCTGTAAAGGCTTGTCTAAGAAATTGCGTTTATATGAAAGACCTAAGTGAGGTACAATATATCTTGGGAATCCGAATTTATAGAGATAGATCCAAAAGAATGATAGGACTTAGTCAAGGAAATAAAGTCCTTGATGTGTCTAATATGAAAATCTCTAAGAAAGCTTTTCTACACACATCACATTGCATATCTCTTAGCAAGAAAAGTGTGCTTGGACATCTGCTGAGCTAGAGTGGATGAGTACGACACCAAATGCATCAGCTATTGGGTCTATCATGTATGGTATGATTTGTACTAGGCCTGATGTCTCATGTGCTTTAAGCATGAGGAGTAGATACCAATCATGTCTAGGGGATGACCATTGGATATTAGTCAAGACCATTCTTAAGTACCTTTAGAATTGAAGATAGGTTCTTGGTTTATGGAGGTGAGTGTGAGTTGAGTGTAAAGGGTTACACATACATATGCTAGCTTCCAAATAGATAAATGATTTTCGATCTCAATCTGGTTTCACTTTTACTCTGAATGAAAGGGCAATTAGTTAGAAAAGTTCCAAGTAGAGCACTGTTGCTAATTGTACTAAGGAAACTGAGTATATTGCCGCAATCGAAGTAGCCAAGGAAGTTGTTTGGATAAAGAATTTCATTTCTGAACTTGGTGTAGTTCCAAACACTAATGGACCCATTGAGTTATATTGTGATAACAATGGTGCCATTGTGCAAGCTAAGGAGCTAAATTCACATCAAAAGTCCAAGCATGTGCTCAGAAAATTTCATCTTATTCGAGAAACTGTTGCTAGGGGAGATGTGAAGGTTTGCAAAGTACACACAAATGACAATATAGCCGATCCGTTGACTAAACCAATGTCGCAGGAGAAACACGAGAAGCTTTATGCTGGGATTCACATCAAACATGTTGGAGACCGCTTATGATGTTAAGTATTGTAGTAGACAATATGTGTTGTGCTACATTTAATTGTGCTTGTTAATGTCATACAAGTTTTATGATAATTCTATATAGTTTTATGCTTATTTATTTAATTTTGGTTTAGAATTAGATAAGTCCCAAAATAATTTATTGCTCCATATATGTTGACAGGTTAAGGATCTGATAAATGAAACCCTATTTTGTCCCAAAAAGATTAAAGAGTCCCTAATCAGGTTATTAAATCCGGACATCAATGAGCCATAATTAGTATGTAGTTTGATTGATGATCATGTTTCATGGATCATTGGAATATTTTGATATTCAAGCATATGCATAGATAAAATATAAGAGTATATTTATTGGAGTTGACCCACCTTGATTTTTTACAAGAACACCCGCGTCATAAGAATTTCTCGATATTAACTAATAAACGAACCCTCATATCTTAGTTTCTCATTGATTTCTTATACCGATAATTAGTGTTCTTTGACTTAGTCTAAGGTCATGCCGTAACAGGGACTATATATGAATCTTGGGATTAGGTTAGATAAATTGTTTATTACATTCCAAATATTAAGAGTTAATAAATCAAAAAACTAATGCGTATCTACTTCATATAATGTAGAAAAGCAAAGGTAAAAACAAAGGTATTTGTGTATGTTCTGGTATTCTGGATATGAAGGGAGGACTGAATTGAGGACATCTGGCCTTGATGTGGTTGCTGGAGAAGGGGATGGTAATCCCTTTATATTCTTAGAAATTCACCTTGTGGAATTCAAATTTAGTTGAACCTTTTGGATTGTACTCACTGCAGAGCGCCTTTAGTTCTTTAGCCAAGATTGTTGGACCACAGTAGAAAACACCTGCTCCCAAGTTTCAAGAAATTATAGAAGACACAATTAAGGAATTATTTGGCTTTGTTTCTGTCCAAGACAACAACAATGTATGTGGTGGTGGGTACTTGGTGGAACGTGGCTCCCAAACGTCCTTCGTGGTGGTGGTTACCTGCAAAACAAGGAGAAACCTCGGGGGTGGTTCCAAGGATCGCCTCTCCGATGCCTAAGTCAGTCCAAGTTGAGCACAAGATCTCTAGTAGAGAGAAAACGAGTATCAAGTGCAAGTATTTTGTGAGTGTTTGATTGAACGTCCCTTACCCATGCATGGGCATGAGTATTTATATGAGACATGGACTTGCAACTTACCTAGTAAAGTGAGTGGGCCTCTTTGGAAGTGGGCCAAGGTGGAATAAGGCCTTCATTAAACTCCAGCCTAGAGGTTATTTCCGGAGCGGTCTGCCTGAGGAGGTCTGCTCTGCTCCAGGCGCTCTGACGTGGAGTGGCAGGACCAGTGGTCTGCTGCCAGCTGGAGGTCTGCTGGGAAGACCCCATACAATTTGCCCCCCGGACCCAGTATTTGCAGACTGCAATATGCTGGGTACGTTTGTTTTTGGTCTGGCGTTCTGCTTTTCGCAGACTGGTACGTGACTATCTGGGAGTTGCTCTTCACAAACTCCAGAATGCTTCCATTTTTCCCGCCCATTTGGTTGGGGTATTGAGCAAGGGTCATTAATTCATTTTGAATTGAATTGAATTGATGTGACTCTTTGGAGTCCCAAGGAATGTAATGATGACAAGTTGGTGCTGAGTGGACGAATTATGCCTATTTAAAGGCTGAATCGACCTTTTGTGAAACTTTTCAGTCTCTTCTCCTTCGAACTCTTTGCTTTCAATCTTTCCTGTTGTTCTTCAAGAATTTCTCTTTGCCCTAGCCATTTTCAAGTGATTTCTCTCGATTTTCTTGGGATTTGTCTGCGTTTGGAGCTCAATTTGAAGTGTTGATACTGTTGTGTTTGTGGTTTTCGTCTTCTCTTTTCTCGGCGTCTTCCGTTCTCCATCCAGGTAAACTCTTTTTCCCAGATCTACTTTTGATTTTTTCCTTCTTGGATGGTTTGGATGTGATCCTCTCTGTGTTTATGGGTTTCTCCCCCTTTTTCCTTCTGTACACACTTATTTGCCTGTGTTTTTAAGGTTAGGGTTTCTTTCCTTTGGTCTTCAGATGCGATTGTTTATTTCTTTGTTTCATAGATCTGTTTGGTGTTGTTTCATTTCCGTTCTGCCGTTCTGGATGATAGGCTCTGCTCTGCTTCTTCAGCGGGGCTCTGCTCTGGTTGGTAGGCTCTGCTCTGCTTCTTCAGCTAAGCTCTGCTCTACTGTTGTTTGTGGGATTTTTAGGGTTTGCTTTGTTTACCCTGTTATCCTCTTTATTTGCTGGGTTGTAGGCCTGTGATGTGCCTTCATTGTTTTATTTGCATCATTTGCAAGAAAATATCCTATTTCTTGGCTATCTCTGATCTTCACATACCATACATATCCTTGCCCCCCAGTCTGGTAGCTCAGTCTGTAGGTCTGAGGTGCCAGACTACTTTGCATGTATCTTTTTGTAAGAAAAGCAAGGAAATATCCTATTTCTTGGCTATCTCTGATCTTCACATACCATACATATCCTTGCCCCCAGTCTGGTAGCTCAGTCTGTAGGTCTGAGGTGCCAGACTACTTGTGTTGTGACTTCAAGTCTGATGTATTGTCTTCTGCTTCTTGTGTTGTGTAGAATGTCTACTTCTCAGTCTGCTGCCTCCCGTGGGAAGGGTGTGGTATCTACCTCTTCATCTGAGCCGGATGAGCCTTACCCGATGGACACTCAGTCTCCGTTTTTGAAGTTGGATCTGCCTCTATGTAAGGACGAGGTGGTTCCAGAGGAATGGGAGGTCTTTGACCCCTGGAACGGCTTACGCAAGGAGGTGTTGGGTCCTGAACCAACAGGTTCCCTCCCAACTATAAATTTAAGCCTACTCTGCCCACAGTCAAATGGGACTACAGTGACAATGAGATGCGGCTTACTGCCCTTTATGACAGCAAGGGCAAGCCTTACTTGGCGAAGAGATATGAAGATGCGTTCAAACGGGCGCATGCTGCGTACTGCCTTTAGATTGCGGCGGAGATCAAGCCGCTTCGCAGATCTTGGGTAGTACTTCCCAAGGAGGGTCAGAGCATGGCAGATATACCAGAGGGGTACACTGCTGTTTATCTTAAGCAGTTGGAGTTTGGGCTTAGATTTCCAATCCACTGGTTTTTGGAGTGGGTTCTCTGCGAGTATCATATGGCGCTCTGCCAGGTTAATCCCCAGCCTCTGAAGAAGGTTCTGGGGTTCATTTGGGTCTGTGAAGCTTTGGACTTCCCCCTAACCATGAACCTTTTCAAGTGTCTGTTCTACTTTAAGAGGCAGGGGGGAGTACGGCTACTTCACAGGTTCGGTACGAGCCAACCATCTGACGGTCTATCCTGTTGATCTCACTCTGAAGGATTGGTGGGATAGTTTCGTCTTCGTTAGGGTACCGACGGATGAGGGGCACCCTTATCAATTTAAGGCTCCTCTGCGCCCTGTGGCGCCTGACTTTCAGAAGCAGCTGGACCCTCATGTGCTGAACTGGGACGAGAGGGTAGCCTACTACTACTTCAAGTCCAAATCCAAACCTACTGCCGGGAAGCAGTTTCTTCCCAAGTACTGGCTGCCGCATCACTATGTGATGTGTCAGAATGCCTTCCTGAGGATAGGCAAGCTGTCCCCCGACTATACTACTGGTAAGCGTTCTGCCAGCCCTTAACTCTGATTTTCATTTTCCTTTCTGCTGTGCCCCATGGCATTCATCGTTTGTGCTGTTCTGCAGCTCCGTGCAGAAAGTTTGTTCGTGATGTGATTAAGGGTGGGTCCTGAGCTCGTGAACATGCTCTGCCCCTTTCCGTTATTTTCTGTCTGTTGTCTGACTTGCTGTAGTTAATGAATATTCTGATTTTTGCAGAGACTCTGGGGTCTGCCATCCCTTGGGAGCTGGGTCTGAGTCAGTCTTCGGTGTGCCGGAGGTATCGTCCGATACCAGACCCAGGGACCTATACCGTCCCTGACTTCATTAGGGAAATTAACACACTCCCTTGGACCATCCTTCCCTCCGGACCAAGCGCCCGGAGCTTGTAGATAGGTTTACCGGGATGTCCCGGCCGCAAGGGGGCCCCTCTGCCATTATCACCGAGATTGAGTCTGGTGACGAGGAGGAGGCGGTGGCTGTTCCTCTGCAGACCCGACGTTCCCTGCGTGCTGTGCATCTGTCGGAAGACGACGACAATGATGATGATGCAGAGGGAGCCAACACTCTGCAAGGGACCGTTCTGGTTGTCGAACCCCTGCAACAGCTTCCTCCTGTGCAACCAGGTACTGTTTACGATGGTCAATCAGCTCCTTCTGCTTTTGTACACTCTGCTGTAGATTTTTCATCTTCTCTGCTTACTTTCAGAACCACCTGTGGTGGAGGATGTGCCCATGGGAGAGTCTGACCAAGAGATGACCGAGTTTGACAGGACTGAGGCAGAGACTGCTCACTCTGTCATAACTCAGATTGCTGAGGGCCAGAGTGAGGGCCAGGCTGTATCAGGTAGGTGTCTTCTTCAGACCCAGACTGCTCTTTCTTACATATTTCTTTTTATCTGACCTTCTTGACTTTGCCGTTTTTATTTTGACGTGACAGGTCCCGCTGGGTAGGCCATCCCTACGCCTGCTCAGACCAGCCAGGGGGAGGTGATGGAGCCTCTCCAACATGAGAGGGTGGAGCAGCAGATCTCTGCTGCTGTCCCAGTGGTGGAGACTGTCGTGTCTCCCCCTGTTCAGAAGTCTACTCCCCCTGCTCAGAAGCCTACTCCGCCTGGAAGGAAGGTTGCCCCTCCTCCCAGAGGTTTCAAGCAGGTCCTTACTCCTACTCCTGAGCAGTTGGCGCGCTTGGTTAGTGCTTTCTTATCTTTTCCTCTGTCTTACAATTTTCAAATCGATATGTGCCCCATTTTGCTGACGACCTTGTTACCTAGGCTTTTCTTCAGCAGCAGTTGCGGGCCAAGAAGGCGCAGTCTGCTGAGGCTCTTCAGACCTCTGCTCCAACTACAGGCCAGCTTAAGTCTCCTGTAGAGGTTGATCAGAAGCCTGTAGCTGAGTCTGAGGTTTCTTCGCATTCTCAGAAGAGACCAGCAGAGAGGCAGAGTGAGGAAGGAGCTCCCCCTCAGAAGAAGACTCGTCTCCCTGCTGACTCCCCTCGGATCACTGTTGTTGAGGATGACATCGTCACCAAAGGTGCGTACCCCTTACATGGCCTCAGTTCCGGCCTTTTCCCCTCTGTGGAACTGACTGGTCTTTCCTTTGGCTCAGGTTCTCTGCAGAGGGAATCAGCGGATGACCAGCATGAGGCTCAGGGGAAGGAGCAGATGTCCGTGGCCTTCCCTGACCCCAGTGAGTGGTTGAAGCTTATGGCTAGTCACTTCTCTGGAGATTACGTCGTCCAGGATGTTCCTTTCGTGAGTTCTTCAATTTTTCTGCCTCGGCAGATTGTGGTATTTTTGTGGTTAATCTGATCTGTCTTCCTTTTGAATATAGGCTGCACGGGCTGGCGCCTTCATTGGGGAGTTCTGCCATGCTGTAGGGCTGGGTAGACATGAGGCAGGTCTCCCTGAACTGCAGCGGCTTAAGGCTCAGGTAGCACAGCAGAGTCAAGAATATGCCAAGCTGAAGGCTCAGAACTCTCTGATTGTGTCTACCTGCCGCGAAACTGAGGAGGAGAGGGATGCTTTGATTGTGGAGCGCGACACCCTGTGGACCGCCAACCAACGCATGGAGGGTCAGGCGGTGCAGGCAGAGGCTATCGCGGCTGAGCACTCCAGGCTCTCTTCCCAGCTTAGTGAGGCGTTCTCTCGCGCTTCAGTGACGGAGACTAAGCTGAAGACCTCCAAGGCCAGGCTGCAGGCAGCGTTGAAGGAGCAGGAGCAGCTCAAGGGTCAGCTATCTGCTGTACAGGCTGAACATGAAGGCTGCTCTGCTAAATTGGCTCTGCAAGCCAAGGAGGCTGAGGAGGCTCTGAGACTGAAGGAGGAGGAGCTAGGGGCAGAGTTCTCCAAGCTGCTTTCTGAGAGGGAGGCTCAGCAGGCTAAGGAGGAGCCTTAAATTGATAAGGGTGCCCCTCATCCGTCGGTACCCTAACGAAGACGAAACTATCCCGCCAATCCTTCAGAGTAAGATCAACAGGATCAACATTCATTCTATTTAATTACATGACATGATCAAATAATGTCTTTCGACCTTCATGTATGTCTAGTTGGGGATATACTACTCTCAAATTGACCCAAGTTAAACTTAAGAGTGGGGGGAAAATGAGTATATGTGACCCAACTCGATGGGAAATTTGATTGTAACATTCATTATAGTGCTTGATTTTGAAAGCACCTATTTTGTAAGTCTGCACATATTATTGAAGGCTTCAGCAGGCTATAAAGCCGCTGAAAATATATATTCTGTTATTATTATTGCAGGCACATCTTATCTATTTCCTTTGGCAGGCTTAAACCTGCTAGAGAGGCATTATGTTATTATTATCGTAGACCCCATCTGAGACAGAGGGCCCTGCCATTGTCAATATTAGCAGATCCTCACTTCAGACGGTGGATCATGCTCCTTTATACATTACCGAAGACTCCAGCGAGCTATTAAGCCGCTGGAAAGATATATTATTGAAGACTCCAACGAGCTATTAAGCCGTTGGAAAGACTTAAGTGAAGAGCTAAGTCATAGTTACAACCGAGCTCTGCTGAAGAAGCAGAGTGAAAGACTTATGTGAAGAGCTAAGTCATAGTTACAAATCGAGCTCTGCTGAAGAAGCAGAGTGAAAGACTTATGTGAAGAGCTAAGTCATAGAAGAAATCGAGCTCTGCTGAAGAAGCAGAGTGAAAGACTTATGTGAAGAGCTAAGTCATAGAAGAAACCGAGCTCTGCTGAAGAAGCAGAGAGCTCTGCTGAAGAAGCAGAGTGAAAGACTTATGTGAAGAGCTAAGTCATAGAAGAAACCGAGCTCTGCTGAAGAAGCAGAGAGCGCTGCTGAAGAAGCAGAGTGAAAGACTTAAGTGAAGAGCTAAGTCATAGTTACAAACCGAGCTCTGCTGAAGAAGCAGAGTGAAAGACTTAAGTGAAGAGCTAAGTCATAGTTACAAACCGAGCTCTGCTGAAGAAGCAGAGTGAAAGACTTATGTGAAGAGCTAAGTCATAGAAGAAACCGAGCTCTGCTGAAGAAGCAGAGAGCTCTGCTGAAGAAGCAGAGTGAAAGACTTAAGTGAAGAGCTAAGTCATAGTTACAAACCGAGCTCTGCTGAAGAAGCAGAGAGCTCTACTGAAGAAGCAGAGTGAAAGACTTAAGTGAAGAGCTAAGTCATAGTTACAAACCGAGCTCTGCTGAAGAAGCAGAGTGAAAGACTTATGTGAAGAGCTAAGTCATAGTTACAAACCGAGCTCTGCTGAAGAAGCAGAGTTAAAGACTTATGTGAAGAGCTAAGTCATAGTTACAAATCGAGCTCTGCTGAAGAAGCAGAGTGAAAGACTTAAGTGAAGACCTAAGTCATAGTTACAAACTGAGCTCTGCTGAAGAAGCAGAGTGAAAGACTTATGTGAAGAGCTAAGTCATAGTTACAAATCGAGCTCTGCTGAAGAAGCAGAGTGAAAGACTCAAGTGAAGAGCTAAGTTCTTTACCGTCATTATGAGCAGATCCTCGCTTCAGACAGAGGATCATGCTCCTTATTATTATCGCAGACCCCACTCAGACAGAGGGCTCTCCCATCATTATCATAGCAGATCCCCGCTTCTGACAGAGGATCATGCTCCTTATTATTATCGCAGACCCCACTCAGACAGAGGGCTCTGCCATTATTATCATTAGCAGATCCTCGCTTCAGACAGAGGATCATGCTCCTTATTATAGCAGATCCTCGCTTCAGACGAAGGATCCTGCTCATCATCATTGCATGTCCACGTATCATCGTTATTGCGGACTTGTCTATAGAATTCTAATCTCAGTCTGCCTCCTTTGCTGCAAGCAAAGCAGACAGACTGGGGGGCAAGGATACGTATGGTAGGAGGAAGAAGGTAGCAAAGAAATAGCATATTTTCTTTCAAAAACTACTCAAAAGAACGCAAAAAATACAAAACTAGCAGAGGCTCTAGGCAATGCTACATTCTTGCTCATCAGAACAGACTCTCAGATTGGTGAAGCAACATTACAAACTACGTGAGCAGACCTTTACTAAAGGATGCTACACGGCAGATTATCAGACTCCTAAGCAAAGGAAGCTTCGTTTCTTATTACATGAGAAGATCCTCACTTAGAGGATGATACACCTTAGCTCATTGAAGCAAGCTCTCTGACTAAAGAGGTTATACCTCACAGCAGAGACTCGATCACGCACAAAGGTCATCATGAAGACATACATGTCCAATATCATGAGGAACCAAGTGAATAAGCCCAATATAGTTCAAGTTCAATCAACGATTATCACTCGAACTAGGGGGGCAAATTGTATGGGTATAAATACCCTCTCCCGAATATACGGCCCAAGGCCCAAAGGACATGAGGCCCACGCTCACTTCACTATATAAGCCCCTCATAGGGCGAAGGTAAAAGCATCCAAAATCCATTCTCTCTCCCTACACCCACCCTCTCTCTATCTAAAATGAATACTGACTTGAGCGTCGGAGAGCCCGTCCTCGGGACCCCCCCGGGGGTTTGGGTTTCATGTGCAGGTTCTTGGCCGGAGCTCGGACTGGGACCGCTCATATCCGCCGGAAAGAGGTACGACACTTTTGAACGGAAACAGGCTTAAAAATAGAAGGGATGATATGAGCTTGAAATATGGGTTCTTCTTTTCTAAACTATCAAAATTTAACTAATCCACAGTCAAAAACTACAAACAAATACTCACGTATCCTAGCGTTCGCATGCTTGGAACCAATCTTTGTTAGAAGATTTCTCCAATTTGGCCTTGCAAAATGGGTAAGGATCTGCCAAATGAACAACATTAGGAAAATACCCTCTTATTGATCTTGCAAACGAACGCCCGGGACCTTCATTACCATTCAATATATTTTCCAATATGGTATTACTTTGGGAATATATGCCAAAATTACAGATTGGTGGGTGTAATTATTGTTTATGTTAATTGAATATTTCCTCATTTATTTAGCTTATCCAATACTCGTGAGCGTTTTTTAGCATTTGCTTTTATATTTTGGCCCATCCAATATCTTTTTCGTGGATCCAAGCACATACCTTGGTGCCAGAAATTACATCCACCCCATTTTTGGCACGGTTGAGTGCGGAAAGCATAGTGACTAGCGCTGAGCGTACATCTCCTTCTTCATATACACTGGTCAAGTAGTTATGCATCTCAATCACACCCTGACATAAAAACAGCATGCTCATAAAACCACTACTGTCTGTAGTGTATATATAGGCTGGAACAATAACCTTGAGTTCTCGGCTTTACCCTCTGATCAAGCTCAGCAACTTCATCCATGACTTCTCTGAACCAAGCAAATGAGCCTTGCTCCCTTGTTATCCAGTAGAAGTAGGCATTTGTGGTCCTGAAAGGTTTATTGAGATCTGTTACAGAGTGAAGATCAGCAGCCTTTTCCTGATCATTGACAGTATAGAAAGCGCGTGTTAAATTCTTCATTCAGCAATCAACACACTTAACTAATTTCTGAGAAATCCCCAATGTATCCAGCTATGCCATTTGAAACTCAGTAAACAAATAGTAAGGGGGATACAAATGAATGGTGTTGCTGAGGTGAAATAATACTCACAACCTCTTCCTCCTTTTTGACTATGTTGTTGAGCAAATCCTTCAGAATACTAATGAATGTTGTTGCTCCAATACCAAGACTAATCAGGAGAAGAACATCATATTTATGGAAATCTTGAGATGTAGCACCATATGGCCCATCTATCAGCAACTTTGGCAAGCTGAAACGTATAAACAAATTCCAGATTTCATATAATATATCGTGATCACTGAGAATTTATTTTTAAATTACATGTAATCTCTTGTCAACAATTGAGCGAAGACCTCTTCTTTGTGGTTTCATCGGCTCTAAGAAGCCCATCTCTTCCAGGTACAGGAGGCTCACAAACCGTTGAAAATAATCTCCGTAGAGCAGATGTCCAGTCACCGAGCGTACGGATATAAATACTGAGGAATTCATCTTCAGAAGCGGATGTAAACGAAAATGGGTGTTTATGCCAAATTCTGCAAGGGCAAAACTTAGCTGGGAGCTACAGCTAGGGGTCTATCAGGTTGCTGGGAGCTAGCTGGAGCAGCTAGCACGTTCTAAGTAAAAGAGAAGTAAAAAGAAATAGAGACAAGACACAGAGGTGGTGACGCGGAAACCCGTGGAATAAGGGAAAAACCGCGGGTGGCTTTGAGTCCACCAATCCACTATAATCTTGGTTACAGCCCTAATATTCTTGTCACTATGTAATTCGTAGTTTGTAAACTAATGAAACAATGCTTATACTTTTGTATGAAATTGTTCTAGTTGTCCCCTCAATCATTGTGATTACATCTATATATAGCTAAGATCCTTCTGCCCGTTTGTCCCAGCAACGTTCTTCAAGCAGCTCCAAATCTTTCATTTATGTCCGCCATTAATGCTAATTACCATGATTCTTGCTCGTTTATTGCCTTTGCTTTTATGGCTTTAATCATTATGCGGATCTTCAGGCTTTAATGTTTTTGACTTGTAACGTTTCTTTGAAGTGAGGCTACTGTTCTCAAGCTGGACGATATTTAGCTGATTCTTCTTTAGCTAGTTTAATCCAAGCTGAATTTCCTTAGCTGGAGGTTTCTAGCTGGAAGACCATAGCTGTAATGACTTTCAACCTGCATCAATAGCTATGTAAATTTCATGATATAACAATTGCCCCTAATTTGTAGCTTATGCCGCTGTCTTGGCGTAGCTAAGTTGCAAATTAATGTCAGCGTAACGGTTGTTATGAAGGTTGGACTTCCAAAAGGCGCAGATATTAAATAGAACACACTGTAGCTTTTACTGAACTAGGCGTAATTACTCACTTAAGTACATTTATTCTAAGTCTTAAATACTAGCCGTTTATGTGTCAGAGTTGGTTTAAAAATCTGAAGATTGCGTGAAGATCCTCATTTCCGTTTATTGTTTCTCTCCTTTGGTAAGTCTTATCTCTCTCTCTCTCTCTTGCCTCTTCTCGACTTTTTGCATGCCTTTTAAGCAATCTGCTAGGAAAAAGGTTTTCATTCCTAAACCTAAATCAATGGGAAAGGCTAAAGATGACGTAGCTTCTTCTGTTACTTGGGAAGATATTGAAAATATTAGGTTTAGAGGTGGTTTTCCTGAAAGTACCGAGTTTGTGATACCTGAGGATTTCGACCGGCCAGACAATACTCCTGAGGATCTGATTTGTTTTTATGAGTATCCCTTCCTCCTAGGTTACAGTTTTAATTTCACTCCTTTAGTGCGTTCCTTTGTGGAAGTTCTAAACTTTTCCCCTGGCCAATTGATGCCAGGTTTCTGGAAGATTTGTTTTACTATTGAATCTGCTACTAGGGATTGGAGTCCTCCTTTCGCTTTAGAAGATCTACTCACTCTTTACAGCTTAAAAATTATTAACCCTAACAAGGTTACCCTAAAGCAAAAACCTAAGTATCCCAGCCCTGTAGAAGGGACTGGTGCCTCTGAATCTTTCTGGAAAACTCGTTTTTTCTACGTTTCCAAGGACTCTCTTGGTGAAGCTGGGGAGTTTCTTCCCTCTGGCTGGCCTGCTGGAGGTATTTTACCGCTTTCCCCTTTCCTTTAGAATGTTCTATTAACTATGATTTTAACCCTGCTTTTACTCAGGTTCGTCTGAAGCTGTTGAGACTTTAGAGATACGGGACGAAAGAGCCAAGGTGTTTCTTAGCATTTCTTTGGAGAAAAGGTCTTACACTCCTCCTTTCAAGGCGATTCCTATTTCCTCTTTGACTCCTACCACTTCCGGAACAGATTCTATGACTTCGGGTAAGACAGTCTTACTGTTTCTCATTTTTAGGGTTTCCTAGGTGCAAAAAACGCTAAACATGTTTTACTGTTTCTGTACAGTTAAAGGTAGTACGCTATCCCAAGCTGATGCTGTAGCTCGGTTGAAAAGAAAGAGATCTGGGGTCCCTGCTAGTTCGAGCCAACCTAAGGCAGCTACCCCTGCCAAGGTGGCTGCTCCTACTCCCAGCATGCAGCCTCCCGTAACCAAATTGGACTTGGATCCTCCCCCTCCTCCTAGTACCTCGACGGTCAACCTAACCCTGCCAGCGAACTTCCTATTCGAAGAAGGGTTAAACAACGGCATATGGCCGTACGCTGACAGGCTGTTCTTCCCTGCAGCAGCTAAGCGCCTTAGGTCTGAGGATCCTGAGGTGATTGTGAACCATGCGGTTCAATACTCTCTGCAGGTATGTCCTTCCGCTCTTTCCCTTATCCTTTGAACTTTTTATTCTTTAGCTGTTCCCTCTCTTATACGTTTTTTTCAAAAAATTTCGCCCTAGGCTCTACAGAACTGTCTTGCGGCACGCTCCAGCTTGAGAACAGTTGCCATGATGTCATCCCAGCTTAAGGCTTCTCAAGCTGAGGTGGCAGCCCTAAAGGAAGAGGTAGAGAAGGCCAAGAGGGGGCAAGCTATAGCTGAGGAGCAACGCAAGGTTGAGACGTTGCTCTTGGAGAAAGAGAGGGAGGAGGCTAAGGTGGCTAGCTTCAAGCTGGCGAAGGTGAAGAAGGAAAAAGAAGCTGTGGATGCTCAGCTGGCTTATCAGAAGGACATCCATCTGGACAAGATGGCTGAGGTCCAAATTATCGAGCCTGCCAAGCTGGCGTACCTGATGCTCTTCAAGAATCTAGGTACTAAGGAACTGCACAAGTATACTGACGCTTTCCTAGCTACTATGGGGAGCATTGCGGATCTTGAAGCCCTAGCCTTGGGTTTGCTTCCTTCTGGGCAAGAGGCTTCTACTGTTGACTCGTCAGCTAAGGACTTAGCTGAACCTCCGGCTAAGGACGCAGCTGACACCGTAGCTGAGCCTCCTAGCGGTTCTGCCCCAGTAGCTGAAATGTCCAAGCCCATGCCTGTAGCTGAGGGAGCCCCAGCCGAAGATGCAGCTTAGTTCCAGTTTTTTCTAATTTCGTTGCTTTGTCGGATAATTTTAATTTCCTTGTGCTTCGGATTAATTTTACCGCCAGCCAAGGGGCTGGTGTGTCTTTTGAATACTTTGACTTTGACATATATGCATATTCTTAGTACAAATGAGCTAGCTGCTTTAGATCTTTACCTGGCGTTTTATGATGCCAATGTCTTGTGTGATAGGCCCTGTTACCTAGGCGTGTAGCCCTTAGCTGATGCAACCTTGGTAGCTTAGTTTTCCTTTGTAGCTGTTTTCCAAGGTGTCTAGGTGTTCTTGCGCCTTTAGATAGCTTAGGAAGCTAAGTAGTGCTCCACTTGTAGCTAGCCTTGCGGTACCTGCGTATATGGGTAGGCCAAGATAGTCATTGGCATAACCAATGACTCTCCGATGCCTAAGTTAGTGTAAATTCTAGAGAAAACCTTCACAGGTAAAAAATGCAAGGGGGAGGGTCTAACCTGATGTTCCTTGGCTTTGCTTAATAGTCTGTCCTTACCTGGTGTGACTGTTTTGTACTTGATGTCTTTTATTTTCAAGCTGATTGCTCAGCTTTTTAGAAGTGGTACAATTTAAGGTGTGAAGCATTCCAGCTTCTAGGTACAGCTTTTCCTTCTACCGTAGCTAGACGATACGCTCCTTTGCCTACCACCTGTTCGATCAGGTAGGGACCTTCCCAGCTAGCACCCAGCTTTCCTGCATTCAACTCCTGGGTATTTTGGAAGACTTTCCTTAACACCCAGTCTCCTTGCTTGAAGACTTTTGCTCTTACGTTTTTGTTGAAGCTACGGGCCACGATCTGCTGCTGGGCAGCCATCCTGACCAGTGCGTTGTCTCGCAGCTCCTCTATGGTATCTAAATCATAAGACAATTCAGAGTCATTTAGCTCAGGGGTTAAAAGTCCATACCTGGCAGTAGGCATGGCTACTTCTGCTGGTAACACAGCTTCACAACCATAGACTAATGAGAAAGGGGTTCGCCCTGTTGCTCCTCTAGGTGTTGTCCTGTTGGCCCAGAGGACTCTAGGCAGCTCCTCCACCCATTTTCCTTTTTTAGCTTTTAACCTCCTTTTGATACCGTTGATGATTACCTTGTTGCTGGACTCAGCTTGTCCGTTAGCTTGAGGGTACCTGGGTGTCGATGTTATCAGGTTGATGTTCCATTCGTGGCAGAATTGCCGTGTTTTATCACTTATAAACTGTGATCCATTGTCGCAAACAATCTCACTAGGTACTCCAAACCTGCAGATGATGTTAGTATGTATAAAAGCAATCACCTCCTTATCTCTTACCTGCTGGAATGCACCAGCTTCAATCCACTTAGAAAAATAATCGGTTAGGGCCAGCATATATACTTTTTGTCCTGGCGCAGCTGGCAGCTTACCTACTATGTCCATGCCCTACCTCATGAATGGCCAAGGTGTCAACGTGGGGTGCAATGGCTCGGAAGGTTTGTGTACCATACCTGCGTGTTTTTGGCAACTCCCACACTTAGCTACGTACCTCTTGGCATCCCTACGCATAGTTGGCCAATAATAACCATAGGATAGTATCTTGTTAGACAAACTCCTTCCTGCTGTATGTGAGCCGCATTCCCCCTCATGAAATTCTTTGAGGGTGGCTTCCCATTGTTCTTACTCCAAGCATCTCTGCAAAATGTCATGCTTAGCTGCGCATTTAAACAAGACTCCAGCTATTACCTGGTACCTGCGGGCTTTCATGCGTATCCTTCTTGATTCCAGCTTATCACTTGGTAGTACATCTCTTTCTAGGTAATCCAACAGTGGTTTTGTCCAGCTATCAGCTCCTGTCTCATTACTAATGCTAAGTATGTGACTCGCCTTTTTGTCAATGGCTGGCGCAGCTAGGTGGGCAATTGGGACGTTATCGAAGTTACATTTCCTGAGTGCGGAGCCCAGGTTAGCTAGTGCGTCAGCTTTCGTATTCTGATCCCTTGGCACCTGTTGTATTGTGAACTCCTGGAAGAGCAATATCTTTGATTTGACCAGCTCCAGGTACAGGGACATCTTCGAATCTTTAGCTGCATACTCTCCTTTTACCTGGCTAACAATAAGCAAAGTGTCGCTATACGCTTGTAACCTGGTTGCCCCCAAATCTTGGGCAACAGTCATACCTGCAAGCAGGGCCTCATACTCGGCCTCATTGTTAGTAGCTTTAAAGTCACAACAAATAGATCGCACTATTATGTCCCCTTGTGGCGATTTTAGGACTATACCTAGCCCAGCTCCTCTAAAGTTAGAAGATCCGTCCACAAATAGCTTCCAACTACATGCAGGGCTTACCTGATTATTATGTCGCACCTCCTCATCTGCTGAAGTAGCTAGATTAGGACTGAAATCTGCCACAAAATCAGCTAGAGCTTGTGACTTTATGGCTGTTCGTGGTTGGTACCTGATGTCATAGGCACTAAGTGATATGGACCACTTACTCATCCTGCCAGTATACTCAGGTTTGTGTAACATAGCTTTTATAGGATAATTAGTTAAAACACAAATAGGATAGGCTTCGAAATAGTGTCGGAGTTTCCTTGAAGCTGTATATAGAGATAACACTAGCTTTTCCAAAGACGTGTACCTGGTTTCTGCATCTAGTAAATATTTGCTGATATAGTACACAGGTAGCTGCTGGTTGTCAGCTTCCCTAGCTAGTACCGCACTAACAGCTGTGTTACTTACAGCTAGATAAAGCTGCAAAGTCTCTCCTGGCTTAGGTTTAGATAGGACGGGAGGCGTAGCTAGGTACGCTTTTAGCTTTTTTAGAGCTTCTTCGTGTTCTGTAGTCCAATCAAAACCTTTTTTTTTCTTAAGCACATGATAGAATAGGTGACACTTATCTGACGACCTGGAAATGAAACGATTGAGCGCTGCTACTCGTCCTGTCAGCTTCTGTACCTCTTTCAAATTTTTGGGAGACTGGATATTGATGAGTGCTTTGATTTGATCTGGGCTAGCTTCGATCCCTCTTTGGGTCACTACGTAACCTAGGAACTTGCCAGCTGGTACCCCCAAGGAACATTTCGTTGGATTCAGCTTCATGTTGTACTTCTTCAAGACGTCAAATGTGTCCTGCAGATGTGACACATGATCCTCAGCTTGTTTGGATTTGACCAGCATATCATCGATGTAGACCTCCATCGTGTCCCCAAGCTGCTTCTCGAACATCTTGTTCACCAAGGGTTGATAGGTAGCGCCTGCGTTTTAACTTTATAGCAATATATACCTCTTTCGGTCATGAAAGCTGTTTTCGCTTGATCTTCTGGGTCCATCAGAATCTGGTTGTAACCTGAGTAAGCATCCAGGAAGGTGAGCCTCTCATGCCCAGCTGTGGCATCTACCAAGGCGTCAATGTGAGGTAGAGGGAAAGGATCTTTTGGGCAAGCTTTATTTAGATCGGTGAAATCGATGCATACTCGCCACTTGCCATTCTTTTTACCTACCACAACCACGTTAGCTAGCCAATCAGGGTATTTAACTTCTCTAATTTTACCTGCTTGTAGCAACTTTCCTACTTCCTCGTTGATGATGAGATTACGTTCAGGTGCGAATTTCCTTCTTTTTTGTTTAATTGGTTTGTGATGGGGGTCCACGTTCAGCTTGTGAGTGCAAATGGAAGGATCGATCCCAACCATGTCTTCATGCGTCCATGCGAAGCAGGTGATGTTGTTCTTGAGGAACTCAATGATCCTAGCTTTCTCTTCTGGTGGTAGGGATGCCCCAATCTGTACTGTCTGTTCAGGTTTCGCAGGGTCCAGCATCACTTCTTCTATATCTTGCTCTTTGCTGGATGCTGGATGCTGCTGTAATTGCTAGATGTCTTCCTTTTTGGGTTTGAGAGAGATGTTGTAACACTCCCTAGCTATCTTCCTGTCCCCCTTGATTTCTTGTACTCCCCACTGGGTAGGGAATTTGATGGTTTGATGGTAGGTGGACGGCACAACTTTCATCCTGTGAATCCAAGGTGTACCCATAATAACATTGTAAGCTGAAGGACAGTCAACGACACTAAACCTGGTTTGCAGATTGACTCCTTTGGCATAGGTGAGCAGGGTGATTTCACCAATGGTGACAGCTGGTTCTCCGTTGAAGCCGTACAGGACTGTTGACTTTCTAATGACGTCTTCGTCACGTAGCCCCATGCTTTGTATGGCATTTTTGAAGATGATATTAGCTGAACTTCCATTATCTACCAATACTCTCTTGATTAGACAGTTGCTGATGGTAAGTGAAATAACTAGTCCATCATGATGGTCAGCTTCTTCCGCTTCCTCTGCTTCTTCAAAGCTGATGAGCATGCTACGTAGCTTTTGTTCCTCCTTGCTTCTGTGCTGGATAGGTGCGGATTTGGATCCTTCCCTAGCGAATCGCTTAGCTGCAGAATAAGTTAGTCCATAAATTTCTGAGCCCCCTGAAATGAAGTTGACTACCTTATCATGTGTTGGATCAGGTGGTGGTCCAGCTAGTTTGCTGCTGCAACCCTTGCTAGATTCATCTGTCTGACCCTTCTTCCCCATCAGATGCTCTAGGTAGCCTTTCTTCAGCAGCCAAGCTACCTCTTTCCTTAGAGCTTTTCAATCCTCAGTCAGATGGCCATGGTCTCCATGGTAGCTGCACCATTGGGAAGTATCTTTTCGTCCATCGGGTTTGTCAGTTTTCCTGGGCCATCTAGCTGTTGAACCCAGCTTTTCCAACGCGTTCACCACGCCACCTGCATCAACATTAAAACAGTAGGAGGATATAGGAGGGAAATACGCATTGTTAGTCTTGCGGGGAGCTTCCCTGGCTACACTGCTAGCTTGGTCACGCTTCTGGTACGGCTGGTGACGTTAATCGTTCCTTTTGTGGTTGCTGTTCTGAGTCTTCTTCTCGTAGCGAGATTCTCCCCCATATCTGGATGCATCATCTTCTTCTACGCGAATCTCAGCCATAGCTCTAGCTCTGACTTCCTCAAAGGTACTACAAGGGTATCTAGTTAGTTCATAATACAAGCGGGATTTAGGTATCAAACATCTCCGGAATGCTTCGATAGATGTGGGAATGTCCAGGTTCTTAACAGAGATCATCTCCCTGTTAAACCTGTCTAGATACTGACGAACAGCTTCACCTGTTTTTTGAATAATGCGGTACAGGTCGCCTGTATGCTTCTCCAGCATCCTGCTGCTAGCAAACTGTTGATAGAATTTGTTAATAAGAACAGAAAAATTAGGGATAGTACCAGCCCTGAGGGTGATAAGCCATTGTAGGTCAGGTCCACCTAAAGTGGCTCCAAAGGATTTGCACATTGTAGCTTCGAGGAGGTCCTCTGGGATGGGGATAGTCCACATCTTCTGCTTGTAATGGTTCACATGATCGTATGGATCCGTGGTCCCATCATACAGCTTACCAAATGGGGCTAGATGCAGCTTTTTTGGGATCATAGCTCTAGCTATCTCTCCTATGAAAGGTGACTTGGTGTAACCATCAAGCGTCTCCTCAGCTACAGGTGTTGGTGCCCCTGTCATCTTTGCTAACATTCGCATCATTTTCCGATTTTGGGACTCAAGGAGAGCCAGCTTCGAAGCTGTGGGATCCGAGTCCTCGTGGTAAAGTTGTTCTAGTACATCCTTAGCATCTTCCTTAGGACTGGCTTCTGCGTCATCCAGCTCCAGAACTCGAGGTGTCATACCAGGAGGTCGTTGTGAGGACCTTTTAGCGTTGCTCTTTACTGATTCAAGCTCTTTTTGTAAGTTTTCGATGACTTCATTGGATCTCGTTTGAGCCTCTTGCAAAGATGCTAGAGCTTCTCTCATCTGCTCGGGTGTTAATTCGGCCATTTGGTAGTTAGGTGTCTTTCCTTCTGGGAAGGGATTGATTTTTGGAAGTTTAGATATGAAATCTAGCTGTAGGCCCCACGGTGGGCGCCAAACTGTTTATGCCAAATTCTGCAAGGGCAAAACTTAGATGGGAGCTACAGCTAGGGGTCTATCAGGTTGCTGGGAGCTAGCTGGAGCAGCTAGCACGTTCTAAGTAAAAGAGAAGTAAAAAGAAATAGAGACAAGACACAGAGGTGGTGACGCGGAAACCCGTGGAATAAGGGAAAAACCGCGGGTGGCTTTGAGTCCACCAATCCACTATAATCTTGGTTACAGCCCTAATATTCTTGTGACTATGTAATTCGTAGTTTGTAAACTAATGAAACAATGCTTATGCTTTTGTATGAAATTGTTCTAGTTGTCCCCTCAATCATTGTGATTACATCTATATATAGCTAAGATCCTTCTGCCCGTTTGTCCCAGCAACGTTCTTCAAGCAGCTCCAAATCTTTCATTTATGTCCGTCATTAATGCTAATTACCATGATTCTTGCTCGTTTATTGCCTTTGCTTTTATGGCTTTAATCATTATGCGGATCTTCAGGTTTTAATGTTTTTGACTTGTAACGTTTCTTTGAAGTGAGGCTACTGTTCTCAAGCTGGACGATATTTAGCTGATTCTTCTTTAGCTGGTTTAATCCAAGCTGAATTTCCTTAGCTGGAGGTTTCTAGCTGGAAGACCATAGCTGTAATGACTTTCAACCTGCATCAATAGCTATGTAAATTTCATGATATAACAATGGGTGCCTAGAAGATGCTCATAATTAGCAAGACAGAATTTTGTAGTAAAAAAATTGAAACTTCTATTAAACCAATGACAACAAATTTGATTTCTTCATTGTATAAACAAAAGATATATTTATCTTCGCTTTTGGCTCATACTAATTACAATAGCAAAAGCAATAGAAAGAAGCCTAGGTTGATGCCATGGTATGGACAGTTATCTCTACCTCTATGCTAGAACTTTGAAAAATCTTGGTAACTAAATAATAATTTATGAAATGCTAGCTTATTTCCTGCGCATTTACAGTAAAATTAATGAAGGGTTATACAAAGGATTTGGATTCCAAAGTGAAATAAGATTCTCCTGGAAAGAAATAATTGTAACTAAATTGTGGTGGCTTTGACAATTCCAGCATGAGAACATTTCCAGGGTGAATTACCACCTAATTTGAAGAAAGTGAACAGGGAAGAAAAGTTAGCGCTTCTGAAAGAGCAGCTATGTGTGATTCGACAGCAAAGTTTCCTAATGACAGGTTGACGTTACATGAGCTGACCTTCAAAACACGGACAGGGAATAATCGTGATCGAAAGAATCTCAAAGTCCTTTCACTGGCATATAGCAGAACCGGAACAGCAAGATACATCCATGTCTGCAACCTCAGATACCAAATTCTAATTAAAAGATTACAAAAAGATACATATATATATGCAACACTGTCTGCAGAACAATTACCGTCTTTTTGTACCATTCATGGACAAGATACAGCTCTATCCCATGGATGAACAAACATATGTACACAATGATCAGAAGGTGGTGTGAATACCAGAAGGAGTTATATCCCGTGAATCTATCAAAAGGCTTAGGCAGTCTAATCATATTACGTCTAAACTTTCGTGTAGCCAAAGTGAAAGCAATTGCCATCAAACCGGTCATCACAATTCCCGTCAGAACCTCAATGCCGCGCACTAGATCTCCATATGTGGGTTTAGGTTGACCAAAGTTACTCAAGTAACGAGCATAGTCTTGTGGTGATGACCTGTCTAGTCTCACAAAGATACAAGCAAGATTGTTTTTAACATGAAGGATGATACCAAGCACAATAGCCACAGCAATCATCTGCACTGCTCAAGAGTAAGAAATCACGAGACTGGTGGATAGGTCCATAAAGAAAATTTGCCAATGGAGCAATAGATTTTCCATATTATCTAATTATTGCATGCAGCTTCATCAAAACAGCAGTAGATAGATTCTGATTGAGGGAAAAGTTTAAAGAATGATGTCGTTATGTGTTTTTCCTTCTAGTATCAACCATTACAAAACCAGTAATAAAGCATAACTGGACAAAGATAATACACAACATCTCGGTTATAATCTAACAAAATGTAAGGTTATCAGAGATATGGCAAGAGATGCAGGTTAAGTACTTAACATCTATATCTGCTTGTAAAAGTTATGCAGCCACTGTTAACTTTGTTTGCTCTTCTTTCCATTGAGTGCATGGATACAAAAAAGATGCAAGACTTTATGACAAAAACTTGAGAAGACAGTAGATGCATTGTATGGTCAGCTAGAAATGCTAAGAGCAGAACCATTTAACCCCAAATCATCAACGAACAGAATCAGGTCCAGTCATCAAATGGCAGCTTATTATGGCAACTGTTGCAATGATACAATTAGATTAAGGTCAAGCTGGAGGTAGATGTTAGTGCTAGTAACCGGGAAATAATGATGAACACAATGGAAACAACAACGAACAAATCGTCCTCTAGGCGTGTATGGGAACACTTTCCCAAAAGCGATATTCCGACCCTATACGAAGCACGGGTTGCACGGAATTCACCTCCGAGATACAAAGAAGAGACAGTGATTATCACGCTCGTATGAGAATCACAAAATGAGAACAAATGTGTTTGTGTAATTTTGTTTTGATGATCAATAATCAAGAACTTGAGAGAGAGTGCTTTGAGAGAGAAATGCGATAAGAACATACCCTTCATCTGTGACAAAACGTCACATAAATGCACGTCAAAGGCAAAGAAACGGACAATAACCGCATAAAAGCCAAAACCGCAAAAGAGAAGCACGGAGGATCAGTGACTCGCGATGCTTGTGCCTCGCTACTTGGGCGAGGTTTCCTTTGGCTTACGTTTACTTCCAATGCCTTAATATAACATGTTTACTATACCGTAAACATCAATGTGCAACTCAACGTAACTCGAATCACGACACCATAACCAAGTGATTCAAGTTAACGTTACATGAAGATTAATCTACCAAATACTCTAAATTTTCCAACAATCCTCCCCCATTTAGAGTATTCTAATAAGATAATAAGCACTAAACATCATCAAAAACAAACAACCTCATGCATCAATGAAAGTGTACTAAGACTTGAACTTCCACCTAGTATAATATACATTCCAAGAATCCGTATCCGAAAGGTGTCGCAAGCGATTGAACCAATCTCAATACATAGTGGAAAACTTGAAGATACTATACACACAAGACTAATTATTTGAACTCATTAAACTTGACACGTTAAGCCATGTGTCCGTATCATTCATAAGTGTATCATAGCTATGCCCTTATAGCTACTTGAAGCGGCTAAACTTCACACTTACATAGGTAGAACTCTTAAACAAACATGCCACTATGACAAGGCATAACAAGAGAACTATTAAGTATATACAACCTCTTATCAACATCATAGTCAATATAAGAACAACACTTAGAGGATATTTACAAATGTTCTTCAATCATCAAATGAAGGAATTAATCTTATTGAACTTAAGACCCAACATCTTATTGGGCGTTAAGTTAAGATTCCCTCACTCGTGATTAACTAAGGGCTCCAATCCAAGACCGATTGCCATCCTCTTCACCGTATCTCTAGCCAAGGCCTTAGTGAAACAATCCGCTAGATTATACGTAGTCCGCACATAGTCAACAGTGATAACACTATCCTTGATAAGTCCTTGAATATATGAATGCCGCACACCAATGTGCCTTGACTTACCATTATAAACTTGACTATATGCCCTTGCCAAAGCTGCATCGTTATCACAATGTATCGCTATGGGCGATATTGGTTTTGGCAACAAAGGAATCTCAATCATGAGATTCTTTAACCACTCTGCCTCTTTACTAGCCGAGGACAAAGCAATGAACTCCGAAGTCATGGAGGAGTCCGCAATGCAAGTTTGCTTCTTAGAAGCCCAAGAGATAGCACCTCCCCCAAGTAAGAAAACGAATCCACTTGTGGAAGAATGATCCTCTCTATTAGAGATCCAACTTGCATCCGAATAACCTTCTAAAACCGAAGGATATCCACTGTAGGATAAACCATAATCTTTGGTTTTCCCCAAATACCTTAAGACACGACGAATAGCATGCCAATGCTTCATACTAGGGTTACTAGTATACCTACTAAGCTTTCCTACCGCAAATGCGATATCCGGCCTAGTACTCGTCATAGCATACATCAAACATCCTATGACCCGTGCATACTCAAGTTGAGATACCGCACTACCATCATTTGGCATTAATTTTTCACTTGGATTCATAGGAGTTGATACAAAAGAGCAATCACTTACATTGAACTTCTTAAGTACTTTTTCAATGTAGTGTGTTTGAGATAAACTCAATTTACCATTGCTTCTTTTAGTTCTTATGCCTAGAATGACATCCGCTTCTCATAAATCTTTCATGGAGAACATTGATGATAGGAAAGCCTTTGCCCACTCAACTTGTGACAAATCAGTCCCAAAAATCAACATGTCATCTACATATAGACAAATCATAACACCATGACCTGAGTCATCAAATTTGCTATATACACACTTGTCCGAATTATTCAATTTAAATCCGTTAGACAACACAACCTCATCAAAATTTTGATGCCATTGCTTGGGTGCTTGCTTTAGCCCATACAAAGATCTAACGAGTTTGCAAACTTTACCTTCTTGACCTTTTACAACAAACCCTTCGGGTTGTTTCATGTAAACCTCCTCATCTAGCTCTCCATTTAAGAACGCTGTCTTAACATCCATTTGATGGATCACAAGGTTGTGTATAGCTGCAAGTGCAATCAACAACCTTATAGTAGAGATTCTAGCAACGGGTGCATATGTATCGAAATAATCGATACCCGGCTTTTGGGAAAAGCCTTGAGCCACTAACCGGGCCATTGAACTTGTCAATAGTTCCATCGATTTTCATTTTCTTCTTGAAAATCCATTTACACCCAATAGGTTTACACTTGGGAGGCAAATCCGCCAAAACCCATGTGTTATTCCCCATGATGGAATCCATCTCATCATCAATAACTTCCTTCCAAAAAGGAGCATCTTGAGATCTCATGGCCTCACCATAAGTCAAAGGATCACCTTCCACATTAAACACATATGGAAATTTAGTCAATATAGAACTTCTAGACCCTTCAACCAAATATACATGAAAATCCGGGCCAAAGGATTTCTCCTTTCTTGCCCTTTTACTTCTCCTAGGTTGTGATGAAGTCGATGCTACATTCTCTTCTAGAGTTTGTTCATCTACTTCATGATCATTTAAAGACCGATCATCTTCTTGACTAATGGTACTTGGAGTTACATCCTTTGGTCTAGGAATTGATGAATAACGATTTTCATCAAAGATTGCATCTCTTGACTCCATAATAGTGTGAATTGACCAAACGTCATTTTGTTCTATAACATAAAACCTATAGGCCTTGCTATGAATAGCATACCCTACAAAGATGCATTTAACTCCCCTTTCACCTAACCTTTTACGTTTAGGTTCCGGCACTTTTACAATTTCCCTACAACCCCAAACTCTAAGATAACTTAGATTTGGTTTTCTTTTGTACCATAGTTCATAGGGTGTGACTTTGTTCTTTTTCATAGGAACGCGGTTTAATAAATAACAAGCCGTTAAAACCTCTTCACCCCAAAATTCATCACTTAAACCTGAATAGGATAACATAGAATTTACCATTTCTTGTAAAGTTCTATTCTTTCTTTCTGCTATACCATTTTGTTGTGGTGTATAACCCGCGGTTCTTTCATGTATGATTCCTAATGATTGGAAATAACTAGGATCATGGTATTCACCACCCCTATCGGTTCTAATCCGTTTTATTTTGTCATTTAGTTGCAATTCAACCTCGTTTTTATAGATCTTAAACTTATCTAGAGCTTCATCTTTAGTGAATAGAAGATAAACATAACAATACCTAGAATGATCATCTATAAATGTTATGATATACTTCTTATTACCTAAAGAAGGAGTGCTATGGAAATCACATAGGTCACTATGCACCAAATCAAGCAAATTAGTATCTCTTTCCACATTATTTGGGAAAGAATTTCTGGTTATCTTTGTAAGCATGCATGTTCTACACTTCTCTATGCTTGGATCAAAACTAGGAATCAAATCATCCTTTGACATAGAAAAAAGCTTTCTATAATTAACATGACCAAGCCGGTAATGCCATAGAGAAGAACTATCATTAACAACACAAACATTGTTTAACAAAGTATTCGAAATACTTAACTTGAACTTACCATTACATAAATAACCCAATCCAACAAAAGACCCTCCCTTAGATAAAATAAACTTGTCCGACTCAAATACCATTTTAAAACCTATTCGATTCAAGATAGCTCCCGAGACTAGATTCTTTCTAAGGTCCGGAGCAAATACAACATCTCTTAAAACAAGAGACTTTCCGGAACTAAAAACTAGCTCAACTTGACCTACTCCTAAGACTTTAGCAGTAGAATCGTTCCCCATGTAAAGAACTTCTCCTTCAGCCGCCTCCTTGAAGGTCTTGAAGAGAGATCGTTCCTTGCATACATGTCTTGAAGCTCCCGAATCGATGTACCATGAACAATCATCCTATACACAAAAGATTTCAGAAATCGTACACACATAATTCAAAATCGAATTAAGTGAAACTTGTGCACAAGTACCTTGCTTGGGTTGGGTATGGCTTGACTCGCCTTTCCCACCACCATGCCCATTCTTGTTCATCTTTTTCTTCCAAATGGTGCAATCCTTATTGAAGTGACCGGGCTTTCCACATTCCCAACAAGCTCGTTGTTGTCCTCCTCCACCAAACTTTGGTTTCTTACCATAGTTTCCCTTGGTGAAGTTATGTGCCCTCTTCTTAGGATTAGAGTCATGAGAATTTCCATCCTCCACCATGTTAATAGTGGAAGAACTAGGATTTACCTCCTTTTGACCATCTTGAACCCGAATGCCCTCTTCAATCCGAAGATGAGCACCCAATTGTTCAATAGTCATTTCATCTTTTCTATGTTTCAAACTATTTCGAACATCTTTCCAAGAGGAGGGTAATTTATCGATTATTGAAGAAACGGCAAATGTTTCATCCATACTAATATCGTGTTGTTTAAAGCTTCCTAAAATTCTTTGGATTTCATGGAATTGCTCCATAATTGGCCTAGACTCAACCATTTTAAAGTTATTAAAATTGCTCACTAAAAATTTCTTACTAGAAGCGTCTTCGGCCATATATTTAGACTCTAAATCATCCCAAAGAACTTTAGCGGATTCATAGTATTGATAAACATCAAAGAGATCATCGGACATACCATTAAGAATGTGACCACGGCATATGTAGTCATCGTTCTCCCACTTCTTCCTCTTCCTCGTAGCCTCAATCGTCTCATCATCCACTTCAATAGGCTTCGGGGATGTGAGAACGTACACCACCGCCAAAGAGGTAAGAAGAAAGTGCATCTTCTTTTGCCATCTACGGAAACCCACGCCTTCAAACTTTCAAGTTTGTGGAAATTCGCTGTCATTTCACGAAGTGTAGCCATCTTCAAGTAAATATCGCTTTTGGATTGTTAGTGCTAGTAACCGGGAAATAATGATGAACACAATGGAAACAACAACGAACAAATCGTCCTCCAGGCGTGTATGGGAACACTTTCCCAAAAGCGATATTCCGACCCTATACGAAGCACGGGTTGCACGGAATTCACCTCCGAGATACAAAGAAGAGATAGTGATTATCACGCTCGTATGAGAATCATAAAATGAGAACAAATGTGTTTGTGTAATTTTGTTTTGATGATCAATAATCAAGAACTTGAGAGAGAGTGCTTTGAGAGAGAAATGCAATAAGAACATACCCTTCATCTGTGACAAAACGTCACATATATGCACGTCAAAGGCAAAGAAACGGACAATAACCGCCCAAAAGCCAAAACCGCAAAAGAGAAGCACGGAGGATCAGTGACCCGTCGCGAGCCGCGACAAGCATCGCGAGTCGCGAGGTGCTTGTCGCGAGTCGCGACTTTCCTCGCGAGTCGCGAGGCAGTGCTGCCCTGCTGCTGGGTGGTGCTGCCTTGCTACTTGGGCGAGGTTTCCTTTGGCTTACGTTTACTTCCAATGCCTTAATATAACATGTTTACTATACCGTAAACATCAATGTGCAACTTAACGTAACTCGAATCACGACACCATAACCAAGTGATTCAAGTTAACGTTACATGAAGATTAATCTACCAAATACTCTAAATTTTCCAACAGTAGAAATGTCGAATATTGAAGACAAAATAGACAAATCGTTCCCACATGCATAGAGCAAGATTAGATTGCATCAATATGATCACTTAAATTTTCTCTTGCCCAAATGTTTGACATAGTTTTTGTTGGGTTTGTGGAGATGGTTCTGTTTGGAAGAACGTTTGGAGAATGGAGTACTTGGTTCTTGTGTCAAATTTATATATCCTCACTAGCTATATCATAATACCTCCTCCCCTATGTGGTATTGGGCATGAAATTGAGAACAATTCTTATAATGTTTTTGTAAAAATAAATAGGTAAAAGTCGATAGAAAATAAACTAGTAAGGACAAATGTTGAGATCTATATATGGACAATATGGTTGATGTGATGAAAAAAACTTGTGAAAAACTCTTGGGACTACCTGTTAGAATAGTATGAAAAAAAAAACATCAACACATTGGTTCAATTGAGCAATGCTGACTTTGACATCAAAAGCATAATAATACTTGAATTCGGACCTAGACAAAACAGGGTATAAAACATGCATTTGAAAGATAATCCAAGTGTAGTAAGTACGTATACCTTATGGAAGCTGATATTGTCGCAATAGGGAGAGCATAAGCCAGCTTAGTAGACCTTAGCCAAGTAATGGTGTTTCTACATACTGGAAACAATATCAAAGCCATGTTAAGCTTTAAGGTTTCGGATGCACCTTTAGACGTTGTAAGGCAGTAACCCATAACTTTGAAGGCCGCTTTGTTTTTGTACTGAATGAACTTCCATATGAACATGCCGATCATCACCAAAATCCATAGACTTAAAATCCATATCCTCTTCCAATTATCTTGCAGATAATGGAACATATTTGTTATCTTTCGCATAGGGGTCTTATATCTCTGTCCTTGTAGATTTTGGCTTCGGGCTTGCCTTGTATATGCCTGGCTGTAGCTCATGTACGTATCTGTTTGCAACAAAACTTTGTCCAATTGCGAAAACAGTAATTTTTGGACGAACAATAAACTAGTAAGCAAAAGAAAAACCTGTATCTTATGCATTTATTGCACCTTAAAGCGGTGCATCAAAACTCAATTACTAGCAATATTGAAGTATGAAGTCCATATCCCATGACCGATTGGTGTCTACCAAGTTTAAGGATCTCTTCGCATCACCTTATTTTCATTTATTTCATGACCAATAATTTCACATTACATAAGTTGATGGTAAGTCACATGAATAATTTCATTTATCTTAGTGGAGTGATCTCCCTGCTCCATAGATTCCAACTCGACCTCTATCAGACAGTCGAACTACCTTCTTTTGCCGTCGTTGTGAAACCGTTAGTCAAAGGTTTCTAGTTATCCTTGTTGTTTTAACAAATCTCACATCTTTATCTTCCACAGTTCAAAGATCTCAAAGCGACTTTTCAGGGTCAAAAACCACGTTTTTGGAGAAACGGAGTTCGCTATGCACCCTTATGGACACGAATTACGAGAATCCCTACAAAACGAGTTCCAATAAGACGGGTTTTCGATCACGCATTTCAAAGCGACTTATTTTGACTTTTATGAGACGAAGACGACGATTTTTTGAAAACGGACATCGCTATTTACCCTTTATAGAAACCCATTCAAAAAATCCCTACAAAACGGGTTCCAATAAGTTGGATCTTCGAAAAAACACCATTTTCAAACGGAAAAAGGTGTCTTGAAGTGCCTGCACGAAAACCGACTTATTGGTACCCGTTTGTAGGAATTCTAGAAATTCGTGCCCATATAGGGTGCATATCGGTGTCTGTTTCTCGAAAAAACGTTATTTTCAGCACTAAAAAGTCATCTTGAAGCGCGTGCTGGAAAACCTAACTTATTGGTACTCGTTTTGTAGGAATTCCCGAAATTCTTGTTCTTAAAGGGTGCATAGCAATGTTTGTCTTTCAAAAAACGTCGTTTTCAGCCCAAAAAAGAATCGCCTGAAAGTGCGTGCCATAAAACACGGCTTATTGGTATCAGTTTAATAGGGATTCTCGTAATTTGTGCCAATATAGAGAGCGTAACAGTGTTGATTTCTCAAAAAAAAAATCGTTGTCGGCCCGAAAATATCGTCTTAAAGTGCGTGCTCTAAAACCCGACTTATTAGTATTCGCGTATTTCTTGCCCATAATGAGGGCTTAGGGTTTTCTGTTTTGACATAAACGTCGTCTACGACCCAAAATATTGAAACATCTCCTTGGAATCTGTGCGCGAAAACCTGGTTTTTTTTTGTAAGGATTCTCGAAATTTGCGGCCATAAAGGGTGCACAATAGTGTCTGTTTTTCGAAAAATGTTGTATTCAGCCGAAAAAGATGAAAAAGTCTCCTTAAAAGGCATGCTTGAAATCCTGAAGATAGTCACATGCAAAATTGCACTAACGGGTTGTTCAGATACCAGGTTATAAGGACCTATAAAATCAAGCATTATTGATAATTGGTACCTACCAACAATAATCAATAAGTGAGCCCTTTAACTGAAGACCGACCACAGTTCATACTTTTGTTATCAATTTTTCCTTTTATTGATTATACATAAGAGAAGCAGTAAAACGAGAGAAAATAATGAAGAAAAGGAGTAATAATTTTGGCATATTATTGTGAATAGTTAAGACTATTAATAATATAATCTTAATAATTGATATTAATTAGATGAAAATGTTTCTAATAACGTAACCTTATGGAGATTTGCAAATAATAACGCAACCTTTTGATTATTCCAGATTAATGCAACTTTATATCCCATTAACTTTAAGTGGGATAAAATAAAATTAAACCTATAAAAGAGGTAAACTTGAATACTTGTCCTTTAATATTTCGTCAAAAGGTTGTTACAAAGGTTGCATAGAACCTATAAAATAGACAGTAAATGACCAGTTCATTAAGTAGAATTTCATTTTATCCTATTCAAAGTTAATAGGGTGTAAAGATTACGATATTATGGAATAATCAAAAGGTTGCTTCATTATTTGCAAATCGCCCAAAAGGTTGCATTGTTAGAAGGAAATAGCCCTATTAATTAATATATTATTAATAATAATATAATGATGGAGTTAAGATCAAGGACGTGAACTAAATTAAAATTAAGCGTAATTCTCTTCGGTTGAACGCAGTTGAAATAAATTCCTCTTCAATTGAAAGCAATTGAACATAATTGAATTGATTTGATTAGAAATGAAATGAAAAAAAACCTGAAATGATTTGAAGTAAATACAGATGTAAGGGTAAAAGTATTGAGTAAAACTCGACTGAATCAAACTGTACAAAAAATAATTAAACTGAACTTAAATAAAAATAAAAGGGGTAGAACATACTCTAAGTAAAGAAAAAAACAGAGCCTTAATATCTTGCAGACAAATTAAGAAAAGGGGAGAGAGTGATTATATTTATGGGGTGAATATTAAAATATAAAAGTAATACTTCGTAGTGGAATAAATATATAAAAATATAAAAGTAATACTCTATAGTGGAATAAATATATCAATATATAAGTGGTGGATGTATTAATTTTATAATATAGAATTAGAAGTAATAGTGAGACATGCATTAAATATATATAATACTCCTTGAGGATTCTATTGTGCGTAATAAGAATCTTATTTTTTTGTCTTGGTCTCATGTGCGTAGGGATGAGAACATGGTTGCCCATCACCTCAACAAGTTGGTGCCTGTTAGAGTCAAGCAACATTGAGGATTTCTCACCTTATGGACTGATGTACTCTCTTTTGATTAATTAAATGCACTAATATATTCTCCTCAAAAATATAAATGAGCCAACAATGGAAAATGAAGGGTAAAAGTGGGATAAATATATATCCATAGAGAAAAGATTCTAAGTAGACATTGTAAGATAAAAACATATTCATATAAGAAAGGAGATAAAAATACATTGACGATATACTTATCTTTATTTGAGAATATTCATCTACACTCGGGTGTAATATGAGTATTATACATTTAAAGCTATTTTTTTTCTCATTGCTCATTTGGCGTCTCCAAATGAACGAAAATTCGATAGTCAAATAAGCAATGACCAAAAATTAGCCTTGAATGTGACATCCGATTGTACAAAAAAAATTGTATTTTGATTTAGGTAGATAGTGACAACAATTGTTGTAACCGCGTAATAAATTTAAAACAAAGGTAGACAATAGTATAATACGAGAGTATAAATCATACACCCGGTGTACTATGCTCATAGTACACCCAAGTTTATTTGAGCAAAAAAAATAGTCTTTGGTGTAACAAGCATGGTATACCCAAATTTATTTGGGCAAAAACTAGCCTTGAATGTACCGTACTCATGATACACCCGGGTCTATAATAAAAATTATTGTATAATACCTCAATATATCCAAGCCCTTCTGGATCCAATTCTTCCATGATGAAAGCTGCATATTCTGCCGCTCGTTCTTTTAATCCTGATAACCGGTTAGCTGGTGCGCTCAACAGTATGATCTACACCCAAATGTGAAACAACGTTTTTCAATTTTTGAGCATAGTATCTTTAAAATAATATTTAAATTTCTTTTAACCTAATATTCTTTACAATAATTTTATAATTTAAGCTAATGTATTATAAATTTTCATGACCGTCCAAATTATTGATTCTTCTAATACGTACATCTCCATTATATTTTTTTGCATGATTTCATATATTTTCGTACGCATTGCGTGTACTCAAAAGAAAGTTAGTAATCCTCTTAAAAAAAGTACTTAGTAATTGTGACAAGCTTGACAAGTATCGAAAACCAATTTCAGATTTAAAATTATCCAAATTTGACTTCTATGTTTTTTCCAATACAAATTGAGATAAATCATGATCACCGGCCTCTTTCATTTCCTTCTTTTGACATTTTCTTCAAGAAAACATAAGAGAAAGATTCCCGGTCTCCACATTGTTTCTCGCACAAGGTGTGCCACTTGAACCTGTTGATGGTCTTACTTGTGGATCAACATGAGAGGTACTACATTAAGATCTCCAAAGGATAAAGAACTTGCTTGGGAAATCAGGCGTCTAAGATTTGTTCCCTAATTATAATTAGTTCATATGCTCATATTAATTGGATATGCATGAGATCTCGTGTTAGATGTTAGGAAATCATTTTATGAAATTCCTCTAAAAGTATCTAAATTTCTGAAAAATAGCTTTTAAACCAACAATTATTTGTCTACCACTGTATATCACTACCATGCAACTTCAAAGTTGACACGGGATTAGCAGATTAATATTTGTAGGTTGCCTAATCGAAAAAGGTTTAGTTCTACTATTTCTCATTTATAGTTACACCTCGTCCCCCTAGCATGTTAAAGCATAAAGAGAGTTCCTAAAAGTAATATATTGAGTTGCTCGGTTGGAAAAATCATGGAAGTAGAAGTTAAATTTATCAAACTCCGATACCTACTCTGACTCCAAATATTTGAAGAAAGGTAATTTTTTTGAAATATATTACCTAATAATACATAATGTTAATTTAATTGGTTTTTCTTTTCTTTTATTATGAGAATGGTAGAAATTAAAAGTATTTTATCATTATTGTATAGTTTCATTAGTTCTTTTATTAAACGTCCTTATTGTATTCCTAATCTGGTTGGTAAGAAATGAAGACAAATAACATTAATTAATGATTATGAAACAAAGGATAGAGTGAGTCTGAGTCATATTCGATTGATGCAAAGGTATATTGCGAGGAAAAAATATCAAGAATAAGTCAACATTTTTGTAGTCTGTTATTGATAAGTTGTTATTGTAGGTAACCTATCCCCGTGTCATATTTTTCTTGGTTTAAATTTTAATTTTAACTTAATTTTCATTCTAACTAATAAGTAAAGATTTTTTTTTGTGAATTTCAGACTGAAAACAACGTTTTTCCGGAAAATGGACATCGCCGTACGTTTTTTGTGTGCAAGAATTTCTAAAATCCCTACGAAATGAGTACCAGCAAGCTACGTTTCCGGGCATGTGCCTCGAGGCGACGATTTCAGACTGAAAACAACTTTTTTTTTTTTCAGAAAACGAATACTGTATGCCCTTTCTAGGCATGAATTCGAGATCCCTTTTAGAACCAGCACCAACAAGCACGCTTTTGAGGCACTTATTCCGCGACGACTTTTTCAGAGTAAAAACGACTTTTTTCACAAAACGGACACCGTCATACTCCTTCAATGGGTAAGAATTTCGAGAATCCCTATGAAACGAGTACCAACAAGTCGGGTTTTCATGCATGTTCCTCGAGGCGATGATTTCGGATTGTAATCTACTTTTTTAGAAAATGAACATTGTCGTATGCATTTTAAGGGCACGGATATCGAGAAATCCCTAAGAAACGTGTACCGATGAGCCTGATTTCGGGCACGCGGGACGGTTTTTATATTTTGAAAAAAATATCGTTTTAAGGCCAAAAAAGCTGTCTCGAAGAAGGTTCTCAAAAACCCGGCTTTTGACTTATTTTTGACAATTTTTCAATATTATGAATACATTTTACACCTTGTAAACATGTATTCACTAATATTGATTTATGATAATAATAAGGATTAGCTGTTTCTAATAATCCAACTTATTGACCCTTCACAAATAATGAGCTAAATTTTAGATTATTCTTTAAGTCAAGATAACATGTAACATGCACAAGTAGTAAATTTTTAATTAAAACCTTTAATTCTCTCCTCTTCGAGTGATTGCACAAATTACATTGTCAAAGACATAATGCCCCATTATTCTTAGAGGTCTCATTGCAATGAGAAAGATGTTATTTAAACCTAAACAAAAAAATAAACCCACCCTAACCCTAACCCATGGCCAACCCACACGCTCCCCTGTTGTTGTCACCCCCACCCCTTGATATTATTTGCGAACAGCCAAAAAGTTAGATTATAGGAAGAAATTTGTCCTAATAATAATAAATGTTTTGATAACTTTAAACTTCTATATTTTGTTGATTGCATTCCTAGTGCATAAATAGTAGTAATATACTTGTACTAGTTTTTGGAACTCGTGCGATGCAGGAGATATTATCTTATTGGATGGAAAAATGATATTATGTTATTTACTTGTAACTCTATGTTATCCTCGGTGTTTACCGTCTTTTTGTTAACTACAACAGAATATACTAAGGTAGCATAAGCATCTAATGAGACGTTAATGGACATTTAATCGGGTAAAAGTCGGACCTGCTTTGTGGGTACCTAATTATTTTGGTTAGGTCATAGCCGGATTTTTCAACTATCCTCCATGTTACGCGGTGAAACTGGGTAACATATTTGATTCGGTAAACTTAAAAATTCAATTTGCAGGTACGCAATTATATAATTGGATTTTTTCAACTATCTACCAAAAAAATTCTCTATTTTTCTTCGACTTGGTAAAATTTGAAACCTTGTTTCATGGGTATGTTTTCAACTACCCACAAAAAGAATTGGCTATCCTGTAATGTATTACGCCTATGTAATAATAAGATGACAATATAAAAATGGGATCTAAATATATTAAAGTATATTTTCAGCTAAATACGAAGGTATAAATTATATAATTCTTTGAGTTGTACAACTAAAATTTTAATCCCTTGTAGTAAACTGAGAACGTACTTTATTTGTTATTTATCCAAAACTCTAATAATATTTTTCTATCAAAAAAAATCGAATTATCTTTAAAATAATTTCAAAATATAATGTTAAATATAAAATATGACATGGAATCCTGCATGAGATTCGGTGAAATTCACATGCATTTTGCAGGTGCGTAATTTACAGATTGGATCGGATTTTTTCAACTATCTGCTGAAAAGAATACTTTATTCTTCCTCAAATTAGTAGTCGAGTGTATATTTAAAGTTATAATCTATTGTAGTTTATTGAGAACCAAACTTTATTTCTAAATTATCCAAAACTCTAATTATCATTTTCCCTTAAAAAAATATAACCATGGTCAGAACAGACTTGATTGATATCCCATTATCCCTACTTTTTGTAAGAATTTTAATTTTCCATGATCAACTAAATAAATTTTTGCACTTCTTAGGAAACTTAGCAGGAAAAATTCTTCTTAGGAAGTTCTACTTGTTTTATTCAACCAAACTACCACCTAAAGATTACTAATTGAAATTATTCTTAATAGTTTAAATTGAAATGTACTCCCTCCGTGTTTTTTAATAGGTACAGTTTCTATTTTGGGGTGTTTTTTAAAATTGAAACACTTCTACCTTTTTCCATAAATGGAAGGTTGTCCTACTCTTTCTTCCTTCTCTCTACCTTTTTTATTTTTTCCTTATTTTTACTATCATTCTCTCTTATTTTTGCATTTTTTCTTGGTCCGCGCGCAAAATCAAATGTACATATTAAAAAAAAGAAGGTAGTACTAATTCGAATATGATTTTTACCAATGATAAATATTTATTACTCAATGAAACTATTTCAAACGATTAAAACATTTTTTTACCTAAAATTTAATTATTACTGCTAATAAATAAATGGTATGGCTACTCCAGTCACATTTTTATTGAACTAAAGCATAAAAAAGTATTTAAAAATGAATAGATATGCATTTAAAGGTTGTGATTTACAAATAAATATATATGTTATTCCAAATAATACTTTGTCCGTATCAAAAAAATTGCAAAACTTCTCTTTGCATTTTTTGCCCATGCACGAATAAAACCATTACTTTATGTAATTATCATCAAGAAAAAATTACAAAAACTAGATATCGAAAAAATTATACATCAAAAGAATCTAAAAATATCTCATATGACTAGATGTCTCATTATAAATCACCAAAGATAATGAAAAAATGACCTATGAATAATGCACAAAACTAAAGTGTTGGAATTTTTCTGAAATGGAGCAGTATCAAAGAGTAATATAAATCATTAAAATCGTAAAAAAAACTTGTTAAAAGTGTTGTATTTAGATAATTACAAAGTTTAGTATGTATCTATATATCAATATAAAACAAGAAGAAATGACGTGTATCAAGCACTAAGGCGTCGTGTGCCATGTGTCGATCATTGGGAAAATTTGACATGTGCCAATAATCACACCAACTTGTGTAATTTTTGGAAGCAAATTGTTTTTAGTAATCATATATTCTCATAATTAATCTTCCCGTATTTTTTTCAAATCATAAAGGTGAGAATAATTTTCGTCATACTTTTTTCTTATGCAACTTTCTATAAAAAAGTCATGTAAAAGACTTACAAGAAATTTTGAAAACAGATTATAATAAGAACATACTAATAATATTATTTATAAAACTCATATTGTCTTTTTTACAGAAAAGGTTCAGAAATTATAATATGGGAACGGATACTAATATTATATTATTATATATCATATTGAAGTGACAGTTTTTAAGCAAAAATTTTGAAAACCATAATATGAAAAGTGAAATACCATAATATGAAAAGTGAAATACCAGACAGAACGATGCAAATGGTGGCCGGTTTGACCATTGGGCTAAACGTTTCCTCACAATCAATGCCGACCTACTGTGACCTGCCATTAGCAACAAGACGGGCATTATGCCTCTCAAGAGAACCGTCAGACCTGATTTATGTTTAAATAACCACATACACCTAACAATGTTTCACATTAGAAAGGCGAGGAACAAGTTCCCACGTCTCATTTTTAATGTAAGCATTAGATTCATCAGTCATGGAAACGTTCCTATTCGGATCATGGAGAGCAACAAGAGGGGAGGACGGGATGGGCGAGGGAGAGATAGTAGTGGCGGAAAGATTCATGATATTTTGGGTTTGAATATCCCATTACTAGCTTGAGTGCGAAACGTGAGTAGTGGGCCTAAGAGAGGGAGGAGGAGGAGGAGGAGGTAGGGGAGGAAGGAAAGTGGCCTGTTGGGCCAAAGAGTGGGAAACAAGCGGACTGGGAAATGGGGTGCCCCAAGAGTAAGGAGAGGGGGCCATGGCTGTAGGCTGGGCTGTGGAGTGTGTTTGAGGGGTTAAAGAGCTGGACTGGAGAGGTGGGAAGGGAATGGGAGTGAGAGTGGGCTGGGCCGCGGAAGTGAGTGGACGAGAGGCGATGGGAGGGGTGTTTATGGGCTGGGTGAGGGATAGGGGATTGTGGAGTGGCGTGGGAGGAGTTATAGTGGCTTTAGACGTTGTTCTACATACTGGAAACAATATCAAAGCCATGTTAAGCTTTAAGGTTTCAGATGCACCTTTAGACGTTGTAAATAAGCTACATCAAAGCCACTATGATAGATGAACAATGAGTGATCAGACTTAATTACTATGATGAAATCCAATGGAGGAAGCTACGTGGCAAACCACTGGTACCAAGCTCGAGGGGCTTGCTTGAGTCCATAAAGAGACTTTCGAAGACCACAAACATAGTCAGGGTGAGATCGGTTCCGAAAACCAGGCTGCTGATGCATGTAACCTGTCTCCTGCAGGTGACCATGTAAAAAGGCATTTTTGACATCTAACAGATGAATGGACCATGACTTACAAAGAGCTAGAGACAGAACGATGTAGATGGTGGCCGGTTTGACCATTGGGCTAAACGTTTCCTCACAATCAATGCCGACCTACTGTGACCTGCCATTAGAAACAAGACGGGCATTATGCCTCTCAAGAGAACCGTCAGACCTGATTTATGTTTAAATGACCACATACACCTAACAATGTTTCACATTAGAAAGGCGAGGAACAAGTTCCCACGTCTCATTTTTAATGTAAGCATTAGATTCATCAGTCATGGAAACGTTCCTATTCGGATCATGGAGAGCAACAAGAGGGGAGGACGGGATGGGCGAGGGAGAGATAGTAGTGGCGGAAAGATTCATGATATTTTGGGTTTGAATATCCCATTACTAGCTTGAGTGCGAAACGTGAGTAGTGGGCCTAAGAGAGGGAGGAGGAGGAGGAGGAGCTAGGGGAGGAAGGAAAGTGGCCTGTTGGGCCAAAGAGTGGGAAACAAGCGGACTGGGAAATGGGGTGCCCCAAGAGTAAGGAGAGGGGGCCATGGCTGTAGGCTGGGCTGTGGAGTGTGTTTGAGGGGTTAAAGAGCTGGACTGGAGAGGTGGGAAGGGAATGGGAGTGAGAGTGGGCTGGGCCGCGGAAGTGAGTGGACGAGAGGGGATGGGAGGGGTGTTTATGGGCTGGGTGAGGGATAGGGGATTGTGGAGTGGCGTGGGAGGAGTTGTAGTGGCTTTAGACGTTGTTCTACATACTGGAAACAATATCAAAGCCATGTTAAGCTTTAAGGTTTCAGATGCACCTTTAGACGTTGTAAATAAGCTACATCAAAGCCACTATGATAGATGAACAATGAGTGATCAGACTTAATTACTATGATGAAATCCAATGGAGGAAGCTACGTGGCAAACCACTGGTACCAAGCTCGAGGGGCTTGCTTGAGTCCATAAAGAGACTTTCGAAGAACACAAACATAGTCAGGGTGAGATCGGTTCCGAAAACCAGGCTGCTGATGCATGTAACCTGTCTCCTGCAGGTGACCATGTAAAAAGGAATTTTTGACATCTAACAGATGAATGGACCATGACTTACAAAGAGCTAGAGACAGAACGATGTAGATGGTGGCCGGTTTGACCATTGGGCTAAACGTTTCCTCACAATCAATGCCGACCTACTGTGACCTGCCATTAGCAACAAGACGGGCATTATGCCTCTCAAGAGAACCGTCAGACCTGATTTATGTTAAAATAACCACATACACCTAACAATGTTTCACATTAGAAAGGCGAGGAACAAGTTCCCACGTCTCATTTTTAATGTAAGCATTAGATTCATCAGTCATGGAAACGTTCCTATTCGGATCATGGAGAGCAACAAGAGGGGAGGACGGGATGGGCGAGGGAGAGATAGTAGTGGCGGAAAGATTCATGATATTTTGGGTTTGAATATCCCATTACTAGCTTGAGTGCGAAACGTGAGTAGTGGGCCTAAGAGAGGGAGGAGGAGGAGGAGGAGGTAGGGGAGGAAGGAAAGTGGCCTGTTGGGCCAAAGAGTGGGAAACAAGCGGACTGGGAAATGGGGTGCCCCAAGAGTAAGGAGAGGGGGCCATGGCTGTAGGCTGGGCTGTGGAGTGTGTTTGAGGGGTTAAAGAGCTGGACTGGAGAGGTGGGAAGGGAATGGGAGTGAGAGTGGGCTAGGCCGCGGAAGTGAGTGGACGAGAGGGGATGGGAGGGGTGTTTATGGGCTGGGTGAGGGATAGGGGATTGTGGAGTGGCGTGGGAGGAGTTGTAGTGGCTTTAGACGTTGTTCTACATACTGGAAACAATATCAAAGCCATGTTAAGCTTTAAGGTTTCAGATGCACCTTTAGACGTTGTAAATAAGCTACATCAAAGCCACTATGATAGATGAACAATGAGTGATCAGACTTAATTACTATGATGAAATCCAATGGAGGAAGCTACGTGGCAAACCACTGGTACCAAGCTCGAGGGGCTTGCTTGAGTCCATAAAGAGACTTTCGAAGACCACAAACATAGTCAGGGTGAGATCGGTTCTGAAAACCAGGCTGCTGATGCATGTAACCTGTCTCCTGCAGGTGACCATGTAAAAAGGCAATTTTGACATCTAACAGATGAATGGACCATGACTTACAAAGAGTTAGAGACAGAACGATGCAAATGGTGGCCGGTTTGACCATTGGGCTAAACGTTTCCTCACAATCAATGCCGACCTACTGTGACCTGCCATTAGAAACAAGACGGGCATTATGCCTCTCAAGAGAACCGTCAGACCTGATTTATGTTTAAATAACCACATACACCTAACAATGTTTCAAATTAGAAAGGCGAGGAACAAGTTCCCACGTCTCATTTTTAATGTAAGCATTAGATTCATCAGTCATGGAAACGTTCCTATTCGGATCATGGAGAGCAACAAGAGGGGAGGACGGGATGGGCGAGGGAGAGATAGTAGTGGCGGAAAGATTCATGATATTTTGGGTTTGAATATCCCATTACTAGCTTGAGTGCGAAACGTGAGTAGTTGGCCTAAGAGAGGGAGGAGGAGGAGGAGGAGGTAGGGGAGGAAGGAAAGTGGCCTGTTGGGCCAAAGAGTGGGAAACAAGCGGACTGGGAAATGGGGTGCCCCAAGAGTAAGGAGAGGGGGCCATGGCTGTAGGCTGGGCTGTGGAGTGTGTTTGAGGGGTTAAAGAGCTGGACTGGAGAGGTGGGAAGGGAATGGGAGTGAGAGTGGGCTAGGCCGCGGAAGTGAGTGGACGAGAGGGGATGGGAGGGGTGTTTATGGGTTGGGTGAGGGATAGGGGATTGTGGAGTGGCGTGGGAGGAGTTGTAGTGGCTTTAGACGTTGTTCTACATACTGGAAACAATATCAAAGCCATGTTAAGCTTTAAGGTTTCAGATGCACCTTTAGACGTTGTAAATAAGCTACATCAAAGCCACTATGATAGATGAACAATGAGTGATCAGACTTAATTACTATGATGAAATCAAATGGAGGAAGCTACGTGGCAAACCACTGGTACCAAGCTCGAGGGGCTTGCTTGAGTCCATAAAGAGACTTTCGAAGACCAGAAACATAGTCAGGGTGAGATCGGTTCCGATAACCAGGCTGCTGATGCATGTAACCTGTCTCCTGCAGGTGACCATGTAAAAAGGCAATTTTGACATCTAACAGATGAATGGACCATGACTTACAAAGAGTTAGAGACAGAACGATGCAAATGGTGGCCGGTTTGACCATTGGGCTAAACGTTTCCTCACAATCAATGCCGACCTACTGTGACCTGCCATTAGAAACAAGACGGGCATTATGCCTCTCAAGAGAACCGTCAGACCTGATTTATGTTTAAATAACCACATACACCTAACAATGTTTCAAATTAGAAAGGCGAGGAACAAGTTCCCACGTCTCATTTTTAATGTAAGCATTAGATTCATCAGTCATGGAAACGTTCCTATTCGGATCATGGAGAGCAACAAGAGGGGAGGACGGGATGGGCGAGGGAGAGATAATAGTGGCGGAAAGATTCATGATATTTTGGGTTTGAATATCCCATTACTAGCTTGAGTGCGAAACGTGAGTAGTGGGCCTAAGAGAGGGAGGAGGAGGAGGAGGTAGGGGAGGAAGGAAAGTGGCCTGTTGGGCCAAAGAGTGGGAAACAAGCGGACTGGGAAATGGGGTGCCCCAAGAGTAAGGAGAGGGGGCCATGGCTGTAGGCTGGGCTGTGGAGTGTGTTTGAGGGGTTAAAGAGCTGGACTGGAGAGGTGGGAAGGGAATGGGAGTGAGAGTGGGCTAGGCCGCGGAAGTGAGTGGACGAGAGGGGATGGGAGGGGTGTTTATGGGCTGGGTGAGGGATAGGGGATTGTGGAGTGGCGTGGGAGGAGTTGTAGTGGCTTTAGACGTTGTTCTACATACTGGAAACAATATCAAAGCCATGTTAAGCTTTAAGGTTTCAGATGCACCTTTAGACGTTGTAAATAAGCTACATCAAAGCCACTATGATAGATGAACAATGAGTGATCAGACTTAATTACTATGATGAAATCCAATGGAGGAAGCTACGTGGCAAACCACTGGTACCAAGCTCGAGGGGCTTGCTTGAGTCCATAAAGAGACTTTCGAAGACCACAAACATAGTCAGGGTGAGATCGGTTCTGAAAACCAGGCTGCTGATGCATGTAACCTGTCTCCTGCAGGTGACCATGTAAAAAGGCAATTTTGACATCTAACAGATGAATGGACCATGACTTACAAAGAGTTAGAGACAGAACGATGCAAATGGTGGCCGGTTTGACCATTGGGCTAAACGTTTCCTCACAATCAATGCCGACCTACTGTGACCTGCCATTAGAAACAAGACGGGCATTATGCCTCTCAAGAGAACCGTCAAACCTGATTTATGTTTAAATAACCACATACACCTAACAATGTTTCAAATTAGAAAGGCGAGGAACAAGTTCCCACGTCTCATTTTTAATGTAAGCATTAGATTCATCAGTCATGGAAACGTTCCTATTCGGATCATGGAGAGCAACAAGAGGGGAGGACGGGATGGGCGAGGGAGAGATAGTAGTGGCGGAAAGATTCATGATATTTTGGGTTTGAATATCCCATTACTAGCTTGAGTGCGAAACGTGAGTAGTGGGCCTAAGAGAGGGAGGAGGAGGAGGAGGAGGTAGGGGAGGAAGGAAAGTGGCTTGTTGGGCCAAAGAGTGGGAAACAAGCGGACTGGGAAATGGGGTGCCCCAAGAGTAAGGAGAGGGGGCCATGGCTGTAGGCTGGGCTGTGGAGTGTGTTTGAGGGGTTAAAGAGCTGGACTGGAGAGGTGGGAAGGGAATGGGAGTGAGAGTGGGCTAGGCCGCGGAAGTGAGTGGACGAGAGGGGATGGGAGGGGTGTTTATGGGTTGGGTGAGGGATAGGGGATTGTGGAGTGGCGTGGGAGGAGTTGTAGTGGCTTTAGACGTTGTTCTACATACTGGAAACAATATCAAAGCCATGTTAAGCTTTAAGGTTTCAGATGCACCTTTAGACGTTGTAAATAAGCTACATCAAAGCCACTATGATAGATGAACAATGAGTGATCAGACTTAATTACTATGATGAAATCAAATGGAGGAAGCTACGTGGCAAACCACTGGTACCAAGCTCGAGGGGCTTGCTTGAGTCCATAAAGAGACTTTCGAAGACCAGAAACATAGTCAGGGTGAGATCGGTTCCGATAACCAGGCTGCTGATGCATGTAACCTGTCTCCTGCAGGTGACCATGTAAAAAGGCAATTTTGACATCTAACAGATGAATGGACCATGACTTACAAAGAGTTAGAGACAGAACGATGCAAATGGTGGCCGGTTTGACCATTGGGCTAAACGTTTCCTCACAATCAATGCCGACCTACTGTGACCTGCCATTAGAAACAAGACGGGCATTATGCCTCTCAAGAGAACCGTCAGACCTGATTTATGTTTAAATAACCACATACACCTAACAATGTTTCAAATTAGAAAGGCGAGGAACAAGTTCCCACGTCTCATTTTTAATGTAAGCATTAGATTCATCAGTCATGGAAACGTTCCTATTCGGATCATGGAGAGCAACAAGAGGGGAGGACGGGATGGGCGAGGGAGAGATAATAGTGGCGGAAAGATTCATGATATTTTGGGTTTGAATATCCCATTACTAGCTTGAGTGCGAAACGTGAGTAGTGGGCCTAAGAGAGGGAGGAGGAGGAGGAGGAGGTAGGGGAGGAAGGAAAGTGGCCTGTTGGGCCAAAGAGTGGGAAACAAGCGGACTGGGAAATGGGGTGCCCCAAGAGTAAGGAGAGGGGGCCATGGCTGTAGGCTGGGCTGTGGAGTGTGTTTGAGGGGTTAAAGAGCTGGACTGGAGAGGTGGGAAGGGAATGGGAGTGAGAGTGGGCTAGGCCGCGGAAGTGAGTGGACGAGAGGGGATGGGAGGGGTGTTTATGGGCTGGGTGAGGGATAGGGGATTGTGGAGTGGCGTGGGAGGAGTTGTAGTGGCTTTAGGCGTTGTTCTACATACTGGAAACAATATCAAAGCCATGTTAAGCTTTAAGGTTTCAGATGCACCTTTAGACGTTGTAAATAAGCTACATCAAAGCCACTATGATAGATGAACAATGAGTGATCAGACTTAATTACTATGATGAAATCCAATGGAGGAAGCTACGTGGCAAACCACTGGTACCAAGCTCGAGGGGCTTGCTTGAGTCCATAAAGAGACTTTCGAAGACCAGAAACATAGTCAGGGTGAGATCGGTTCCGAAAACCAGGCTGCTGATGCATGTAACCTGTCTCCTGCAGGTGACCATGTAAAAAGGCATTTTTGACATCTAACAGATGAATGGACCATGACTTACAAAGAGTTAGAGACAGAACGATGCAAATGGCGGCCGGTTTGACCATTGGGCTAAACGTTTCCTCACAATCAATGCCGACCTACTGTTACCTGACATTAGAAACAAGACGGGCATTATGCCTCTCAAGAGAACCGTCAGACCTGATTTATGTTTAAATAACCACATACACCTAACAATGTTTCACATTAGAAAGGCGAGGAACAAGTTCCCACGTCTCATTTTTAATGTAAGCATTAGATTCATCAGTCATGGAAACGTTCCTATTCGGATCATGGAGAGCAACAAGAGGGGAGGACGGGATGGGCGAGGGAGAGATAGTAGTGGCGGAAAGATTCATGATATTTTGGGTTTGAATATCCCATTACTAGCTTGAGTGCGAAACGTGAGTAGTGGGCCTAAGAGAGGGAGGAGGAGGAGGAGGAGGTAGGGGAGGAAGGAAAGTGGCCTGTTGGGCCAAAGAGTGGGAAACAAGCGGACTGGGAAATGGGGTGCCCCAAGAGTAAGGAGAGGGGGCCATGGCTGTAGGCTGGGCTGTGGAGTGTGTTTGAGGGGTTAAAGAGCTGGACTGGAGAGGTGGGAAGGGAATGGGAGTGAGAGTGGGCTAGGCCGCGGAAGTGAGTGGACGAGAGGGGATGGGAGGGGTGTTTATGGGCTGGGTGAGGGATAGGGGATTGTGGAGTGGCGTGGGAGGAGTTGTAGTGGCTTTAGACGTTGTTCTACATACTGGAAACAATATCAAAGCCATGTTAAGCTTTAAGGTTTCAGATGCACCTTTAGACGTTGTAAATAAGCTACATCAAAGCCACTATGATAGATGAATAATGAGTGATCAGACTTAATTACTATGATGAAATCCAATGGAGGAAGCTACGTGGCAAACCACTGGTACCAAGCTCGAGGGGCTTGCTTGAGTCCATAAAGAGACTTTCGAAGACCACAAACATAGTCAGGGTGAGATCGGTTCTGAAAACCAGGCTGCTGATGCATGTAACCTGTCTCCTGCAGGTGACCATGTAAAAAGGCAATTTTGACATCTAACAGATGAATGGACCATGACTTACAAAGAGTTAGAGACAGAACGATGCAAATGGTGGCCGGTTTGACCATTGGGCTAAACGTTTCCTCACAATCAATGCCGACCTACTGTGACCTGCCATTAGAAACAAGACGGGCATTATGCCTCTCAAGAGAACCGTCAGACCTGATTTATGTTTAAATAACCACATACACCTAACAATGTTTCAAATTAGAAAGGCGAGGAACAAGTTCCCACGTCTCATTTTTAATGTAAGCATTAGATTCATCAGTCATGGAAACGTTCCTATTCGGATCATGGAGAGCAACAAGAGGGGAGGACGGGATGGGCGAGGGAGAGATAGTAGTGGCGGAAAGATTCATGATATTTTGGGTTTGAATATCCCATTACTAGCTTGAGTGCGAAACGTGAGTAGTGGGCCTAAGAGAGGGAGGAGGAGGAGGAGGAGGTAGGGGAGGAAGGAAAGTGGCCTGTTGGGCCAAAGAGTGGGAAACAAGCGGACTGGGAAATGGGGTGCCCCAAGAGTAAGGAGAGGGGGCCATGGCTGTAGGCTGGGCTGTGGAGTGTGTTTGAGGGGTTAAAGAGCTGGACTGGAGAGGTGGGAAGGGAATGGGAGTGAGAGTGGGCTAGGCCGCGGAAGTGAGTGGACGAGAGGGGATGGGAGGGGTGTTTATGGGTTGGGTGAGGGATAGGGGATTGTGGAGTGGCGTGGGAGGAGTTGTAGTGGCTTTAGACGTTGTTCTACATACTGGAAACAATATCAAAGCCATGTTAAGCTTTAAGGTTTCAGATGCACCTTTAGACGTTGTAAATAAGCTACATCAAAGCCACTATGATAGATGAACAATGAGTGATCAGACTTAATTATTATGATGAAATCAAATGGAGGAAGCTACGTGGCAAACCACTGGTACCAAGCTCGAGGGGCTTGCTTGAGTCCATAAAGAGACTTTCGAAGACCAGAAACATAGTCAGGGTGAGATCGGTTCCGAAAACCAGGCTGCTGATGCATGTAACCTGTCCCCTGCAGGTGACCATGTAAAAAGGCAATTTTGACATCTAACAGATGAATGGACCATGACTTACAAAGAGTTAGAGACAGAACGATGCAAATGGTGGCCGGTTTGACCATTGGGCTAAACGTTTCCTCACAATCAATGCCGACCTACTGTGACCTGCCATTAGAAACAAGACGGGCATTATGCCTCTCAAGAGAACCGTCAGACCTGATTTATGTTTAAATAACCACATACACCTAACAATGTTTCAAATTAGAAAGGCGAGGAACAAGTTCCCACGTCTCATTTTTAATGTAAGCATTAGATTCATCAGTCATGGAAACGTTCCTATTCGGATCATGGAGAGCAACAAGAGGGGAGGACGGGATGGGCGAGGGAGAGATAGTAGTGGCGGAAAGATTCATGATATTTTGGGTTTGAATATCCCATTACTAGCTTGAGTGCGAAACGTGAGTAGTGGGCCTAAGAGAGGGAGGAGGAGGAGGAGGAGGTAGGGGAGGAAGGAAAGTGGCCTGTTGGGCCAAAGAGTGGGAAACAAGCGGACTGGGAAATGGGGTGCCCCAAGAGTAAGGAGAGGGGGCCATGGCTGTAGGCTGGGCTGTGGAGTGTGTTTGAGGGGTTAAAGAGCTGGACTGGAGAGGTGGGAAGGGAATGGGAGTGAGAGTGGGCTAGGCCGCGGAAGTGAGTGGACGAGAGGGGATGGGAGGGGTGTTTATGGGCTGGGTGAGGGATAGGGGATTGTGGAGTGGCGTGGGAGGAGTTGTAGTGGCTTTAGACGTTGTTCTACATACTGGAAACAATATCAAAGCCATGTTAAGCTTTAAGGTTTCAGATGCACCTTTAGACGTTGTAAATAAGCTACATCAAAGCCACTATGATAGATGAACAATGAGTGATCAGACTTAATTACTATGATGAAATCCAATGGAGGAAGCTACGTGGCAAACCACTGGTACCAAGCTCGAGGGGCTTGCTTGAGTCCATAAAGAGACTTTCGAAGACCAGAAACATAGTCAGGGTGAGATCGGTTCCGAAAACCAGGCTGCTGATGCATGTAACCTGTCTCCTGCAGGTGACCATGTAAAAAGGCATTTTTGACATCTAACAGATGAATGGACCATGACTTACAAAGAGTTAGAGACAGAACGATGCAAATGGTGGCCGGTTTGACCATTGGGCTAAACGTTTCCTCACAATCAATGCCGACCTACTGTTACCTGACATTAGAAACAAGACGGGCATTATGCCTCTCAAGAGAACCGTCAGACCTGATTTATGTTTAAATAACCACATACACCTAACAATGTTTCACATTAGAAAGGCGAGGAACAAGTTCCTACGTCTCATTTTTAATGTAAGCATTAGATTCATCAGTCATGGAAACGTTCCTATTCGGATCATGGAGAGCAACAAGAGGGGAGGACGGGATGGGCGAGGGAGAGATAGTAGTGGCGGAAAGATTCATGATATTTTGGGTTTGAATATCCCATTACTAGCTTGAGTGCGAAACGTGAGTAGTGGGCCTAAGAGAGGGAGGAGGGGGAGGAGGAGGTAGGGGAGGAAGGAAAGTGGCCTGTTGGGCCAAAGAGTGGGAAACAAGCGGACTGGGAAATGGGGTGCCCCAAGAGTAAGGATAGGGGGCCATGGCTGTAGGCTGGGCTGTGGAGTGTGTTTGAGGGGTTAAAGAGCTGGACTGGAGAGGTGGGAAGGGAATGGGAGTGAGAGTGGGCTAGGCCGCGGAAGTGAGTGGACGAGAGGGGATGGGAGGGGTGTTTATGGGCTGGGTGAGGGATAGGGGATTGTGGAGTGGCGTGGGAGGAGTTGTAGTGGCTTTAGACGTTGTTCTACATACTGGAAACAATATCAAAGCCATGTTAAGCTTTAAGGTTTCAGATGCACCTTTAGACGTTGTAAATAAGCTACATCAAAGCCACTATGATAGATGAACAATGAGTGATCAGACTTAATTACTATGATGAAATCCAATGGAGGAAGCTACGTGGCAAACCACTGGTACCAAGCTCGAGGGGCTTGCTTGAGTCCATAAAGAGACTTTCGAAGACCAGAAACATAGTCAGGGTGAGATCGGTTCCGAAAACCAGGCTGCTGATGCATGTAACCTGTCTCCTGCAGGTGACCATGTAAAAAGGCATTTTTGACATCTAACAGATGAATGGACCATGACTTACAAAGAGTTAGAGACAGAACGATGCAAATGGTGGCCGGTTTGACCATTGGGCTAAACGTTTCCTCACAATCAATGCCGACCTACTGTCACCTGCCATTAGAAACAAGACGGGCATTATGCCTCTCAAGAGAACCGTCAGACCTGATTTATGTTTAAATAACCACATACACCTAACAATGTTTCACATTAGAAAGGCGAGGAACAAGTTCCCACGTCTCATTTTTAATGTAAGCATTAGATTCATCAGTCATGGAAACGTTCCTATTCGGATCATGGAGAGCAACAAGAGGGGAGGACGGGATGGGCGAGGGAGAGATAGTAGTGGCGGAAAGGTTCATGATATTTTGGGTTTGAATATCCCATTACTAGCTTGAGTGCGAAACGTGAGTAGTGGGCCTAAGAGAGGGAGGAGGGGGAGGAGGAGGTAGGGGAGGAAGGAAAGTGGCCTGTTGGGCCAAAGAGTGGGAAACCAGCGGACTGGGAAATGGGGTGCCCCAAGAGTAAGGAGAGGGGGCCATGGCTGTAGGCTGGGCTGTGGAGTGTGTTTGAGGGGTTAAAGAGCTGGACTGGAGAGGTGGGAAGGGAATGGGAGTGAGAGTGGGCTAGGCCGCGGAAGTGAGTGGACGAGAGGGGATGGGAGGGGTGTTTATGGGCTGGGTGAGGGATAGGGGATTGTGGAGTGGCGTGGGAGGGGTTGTAGTGGCTTTAGACGTTGTTCTACATACTGGAAACAATATCAAAGCCATGTTAAGCTTTAAGGTTTCAGATGCACCTTTAGACGTTGTAAATAAGCTACATCAAAGCCACTATGATAGATGAACAATGAGTGATCAGACTTAATTACTATGATGAAATCCAATGGAGGAAGCTACGTGGAAAACCACTGGTACCAAGCTCGAGGGGCTTGCTTGAGTCCATAAAGAGACTTTCGAAGACCACAAACATAGTCAGGGTGAGATCGGTTCCGAAAACCAGGCTGCTGATGCATGTAACCTGTCTCCTGCAGGTGACCATGTAAAAAGGCATTTTTGACATCTAACAGATGAATGGACCATGACTTACAAAGAGCTAGAGACAGAACGATGCAAATGGTGGCCGGTTTGACCATTGGGCTATTCGTTTCCTCACAATCAATGCCGACCTACTGTGACCTGCCATTAGCAACAAGACGGGCATTATGCCTCTCAAGAGAACCGTCAGACCTGATTTATGTTTAAATAACCACATACACCTAACAATGTTTCACATTAGAAAGGCGAGGAACAAGTTCCCACGTCTCATTTTTAATGTAAGCATTAGATTCATCAGTCATGGAAACGTTCCTATTCGGATCATGGAGAGCAACAAGAGGGGAGGACGGGATGGGCGAGGGAGAGATAGTAGTGGCGGAAAGATTCATGATATTTTGGGTTTGAATATCCCATTACTAGCTTGAGTGCGAAACGTGAGTAGTGGGCCTAAGAGAGGGAGGAGGAGGAGGAGGAGGTAGGGGAGGAAGGAAAGTGGCCTGTTGGGCCAAAGAGTGGGAAACAAGCGGACTGGGAAATGGGGTGCCCCAAGAGTAAGGAGAGGGGGCCATGGCTGTAGGCTGGGCTGTGGAGTGTGTTTGAGGGGTTAAAGAGCTGGACTGGAGAGGTGGGAAGGGAATGGGAGTGAGAGTGGGCTGGGCCGTGGAAGTGAGTGGACGAGAGGGGATGGGAGGGGTGTTTATGGGCTGGGTGAGGGATAGGGGATTGTGGAGTGGCGTGGGAGGAGTTGTAGTGGCTAGGCCGTAGGGGAAGAGGGGGGAGTGGGAGTGTGCATAGGAGTGGGGATATTGTTATGGCTGGGCTGATAGGTGGAGTGTGAGGGACGGGCTGGTCAGGAGGCTGTGGAGATGGGTTAGGTGGTGGGGAAATTGGGGAGTGAGTTGACATTTGAGGTTGAGTAACAAATGGACCATCTAAAAATGTATATGTGCGGGTAGAGGAATTGTGAAGGGTAGCAAAGGGAAACACGTCTTCGTTAAAGGTAACATGCCACGAAATAATCATTTTATTAGAACTAAGGTCAAGGCATTTGTACACACGATGATTTGAAGGAAAACCAAGAAACACACAAGGAGTAGTGCGTGCTTGGAGTTTAGTGATAGTAGACGCTGGGAGATTTGGGTAGCAAAGGCATCCAAAAGTGTGGATGTGAGAGCAAGAGGGTTGGCGGTGATAGAGAATTTGAGTGGGAGAAGCGAAAGATAGAACTTTGCTAGGAAGGACGTTATGAAGATAGGTGGCTATATAGAGGGCATGAGGCAAAAAAGAAGGAGGGGATGGAGGCATGGAGAAGGAGGGTGTGGATGATGTTATTAATAGAGCGTATTTTTCGTTCCGCTTTGCCATTTTGAGAAGAAGTATAAGGACAAGAGAAGCGAAAATACATGCCATGTTGCGAGCATTGTTTTTAGAAGGGAGAATTATCGAATTCACGTCCATTGTCACATTGAAAACTTCTTATTTTGCGTTCAAATTGAGTGTGAACGAATTGACGGAAATCAAGAAAAGTAGAGAGAACTTGAGATTTATTGTGGACGGGGAAGGTCCAGAGAAAATTAGTGTAATCATCCAAAAACAACACATAATAGCGATGACCAGAGGAACTCAAAGTGGGGGAGGTACAAAGATCAGTATGAAGAATATAAAATGGCGCAACAGTAGTATTATTAGAAGGATAAAATGGCAATTTAATATGTTTTCCAACTTGACATCCATGACAGAAAGAAAGACCACAAGAATTACAAGAAATTAAATTATTTGACTTGAGAGAATTAAAAAGGGGCTCCAGGATGGTCGAGACGGTTGTGGCAAGTGGTGGTGGAGAGGGCGGCAAAGGCTTGAGGAGAGGCTTGATTTGTAAAAGAAAGAGGATAGAGATTGCTGGAGCTATCACATCTCATAATAATAGTCCCCGTCCGTAGGTCCTTCACATGAAAACCAAAGGAGCCAAATTCAACAGAAACATCATTATAAGTGGTGAATTTCCTAACAAAGATGAGATTTTTAATTATTTTTGGGGCATGTAAGACATGATTTAGGGAGAGGGGAGGATTGGAAGACGAAATAATAGTGCTACTATGACCAAGAACAGGAATAATGTTACCATTTTCACCAAGACTATTTTTAATACTGCTTGAATTAAAATAAGACGTAAGAGTACATGATTCACCCGTCATATGTGAGGATGCACCGGTATCCATGTACCAATTATCGTCTGGTGGGTTGAGGGTCATGGTATGGAGAGCCACGTCAAATATCTGTGGATGTGTAGTCTGCGCTAGCTTGGGCAGTAGCGGTATATACCTGTGCGGGTCGCGGGCCGAGAAGACCAGGAGCTGTTGTCGGCCTTGGTGCGGGGCGCCGAGATGCCAAATAGGATACGGGCAAGGTGCTGTTGCCCAAGCAGCAGGAGGACCGTACATGGGGTGGGGATATACCCAGGGCCCGTATGGATAGTACGGTGGTGGAGGGGGTAGCGAGGCTGCTGAGTGTGATGGGGGGAGGACGACTGACGTCCGTGCCCGCGTCCCCTACCACTGTGCTGATGACGACCACCATCGCGTCCACCCCTTTCTCGGCCACGCGATTGACTGTTTTGTGCGGTATTGCTATCCGCAGGCTGCTCATCGGAGAGATCGATTGAGGGAGAGTCGATAGATGCGAGTAGAACATTGGCGGATGATCCCAATTGTTAGGATTTTTGCGTCTCCTCAAGAGTGAGCATAGAGTGTGCCTTGTAAAACGGGGGTAGCGGGTCTCTTTGTTGAATAATTGAAGCAACGTTGTCGTAGGAATCCATGAGTCCGGCAACGAGGTGTAGTACAGGGCGTTGATTGGACACCGGCGAGTCGACGCCGGTGAGTTGGTCATAGATCATGTTTAACTTTTGACAATAGGCAGGTGGTTTAAGGTGGTCGAAGAAAGGAAAGGGGGAAGGAGAGGTGGCCTTAGGGAGGTTGAAAAAGGGAAAGGGTGCAAGGGAGTAGAGGTGGTGGTGTGGGAGGGAAGTCAAAAGGGCAGGGAGGAAACAGGGGTGAGTAGAGATTTATTTTTATTTTTTGGTTTTGATCAAATTGATCATTAGACATAATAAGGTATTTTAGGATGAGTGATAAAGTGGTATAGAGAGAGAGATGATGTTTGTGTGTTTTGCTCAAGAGTGTTGATGCATCGAGCACTCACACTCATGGAGCTCCCCATAATTTCTCACTCATCACATCATTCCTCCACATCAATATACACTAATTTTTCCATATACCCTTTACATTTCACATTTTTAAACCTTCATTCATAGATTTATCCATTTATTTTCTCTCTCATACTTCCCCTTACACCGCCACATGAAATGCCCCCCACAATAAAGAATTATGTTTGGTCCGCATTGCAACATGTCAACATATGCGTTAAAATTGTAAATGGGAAGCTTCGACATGCAAAGGGGACACTGAACATATGGGGAACCTACTTTATTCATGAGGAGCCCCATTTGAAATAAGAATGTGCATAAGGGGAAATACGCCAATCAGAGGTGCTGTTAGAACACCAGTACTCATGGAACTCACCATATGTTTCACTCCTTATTTGATTATTGTTCTACATCACTTTCCACTAACATTTTCAACTACCTAGGCTCGGCTGAAAGCATGTCTAACCGGTTTCAGTGCACAGGGCCTCGTGAAATGTGGGGCCTCATATAAGAAAATTTTGTTATAAACATACTTCGCGCAAATTGTTTACTAGTTCATCACTGGCCTAACGGTTAACTCCGTGCGGAAAGGTTCTTTAATACATTAGCTGCTAGCTATGGCTACAAACATACGATATATTGAAATAAACTACGATGCCAATAATTCGCCACCAGACATTTTGATGATTTACTTTGACCATTGTGCACCAACTGAAGACCTTAGTTGTTGTCTTTCTTCCTTGTAGATGCAGGGAATATCCATTCGCATTGTGGCCTTCAGTTGTAGAAGGTTAATGAGTTCCGTTGAATCTGACTGTATTTGGATGGCGTCAAAACGTTGGTCAATGGCCCGTTGCATACCTTGATGGCACGCCATTGCCTCTGTGGGGAGGGATGATGTGGCAGCCCCATAACTTCCTCAACCTTGGGCCATTAGGAAACCTTCAAATCTATCTGTGTGGAGGGCTTTTGACCCCCAACCTGTTCTCGAGCCTTAGTTGTCTGGTCCCATGAACCATCAACCTCTAAGATAACCTGCGGAGCTTCTTGGATTTTTCTGCCAATATTAACTAGATTGAAGCCGGGGGTGGTTCACCGATTCCAAAGATTGATTAGGCACAAGTATCCCATGCCTTGATTGATTTTGCATAAATGTTTCAAGATCTGTCCATGCATGGTTATTTACGTCCGTATTTGCTTAGAACTCGCCTAAGTTCCTCTAAAGACTAAGTTGTTCCGAATGCACCATATTGTCCATAGATTGATAACAAATGTAAAAATGTTACCTTCATGTTTATATGTTGTATTTGTGGCAATAGCTCAACCGAATTCTGGATAATTTTTCCAAACCTCGTGTTTGGTTGAAGGTTTACGAGGTTGAGTTTTGGTGTTGTTTGCCAAATCTGAGCAGGCACTGGGCAATGATAGAACAGATGAGAGCCGATTTATTTTGGGAGAGGCATAATGTACATCTTTCATCAACATGAATAACTCGTTTAGTGAGATTCTGTTTGGTTGGTAGGATATCCTTCTGCTCTCCATAGGAATAATTTCCATTTTGGAGGCAAACTGATATTTTACAACTTCTTCGCAATTATATGTTTCATGGATTCTTCCGCTTCTTGGGGCTACGTGTTGTAGTTTTGTTTTTCCGTCAAAAAAGCGTACCCTGACTTAGTGGTCAAATGCCCTGATGGGTGATGATTTTAGTACATGAAGTCATTTTCAACTGATTTTGGCTGGTCCAAGGAGAAAATGGTTTTATTGTCTGCCCATTCAAAATTCTGTCTAACTTTATTGGCATTCCGTCGTCTTAGATTATCGAGTATGAAGTCAGAGACTTTCTAAGCTTGAGCAGTGCGTAAAGTGATGTTTGACATTGCTCCAAAATCCTGTCATTCATCCATGGGTGACTCAAAGCATTTAACCCTGACCCATTGTCGAATTTCCACGCACACACTTTATAAAGCCGGTATGCTACTTTCTCAAGACCTTTGGTGGCAAAGGACCGGTTGCCCTGCTTAATTCTGGAAGTCATATACATTGCTGGATTTTCCAACCTCCAGATTGCATTTCGATTTCTCCCCACCAGGGATGAAACCAAGAGTTGAGGGTTATTGTGCATCCGCCATAGTTGTTTCATGATGAGAGTTTGGTTAAAAAATTCAATTTTGTGCACTCTAAATCCCCCCATTCCTTTAGACGCTTGAACTACCTCTTTTTCATCTAGTGAATGCCTTTCTGGCCTTGTTTGGCCCATAAGATGCCTATGATGATTGAGTCAATTTTACTTACCACTGACTGCGAGGAAGAATGTTATTCATTATGTGTGAGGCCATTGGAATGAGGACGATATTTATTAGCAATATTATAATGGATTGAGATAGGATTGCGGTGTTCTATGAAATGATCTTCTCTGTGATTTTGTGGATTAGGAATTATTAGTGTTGTTTTCCCCTATAAGGTAAATTGGAGATCCTAAATGATGTGCCATATGATCAGTGGTTGACGTTCTGAGATTGTTTCTACAAATATCAGGTTCATCTGTGGTGATGAGTGGACTAAATATGAAGTAAGATTTGTTTAGGTTTTTTATTGGCCTGACACCTTAGAAAATCTGTTTAGAATATCTGCAATAGCTTTTGAGGAGTCCTTGTTGGCCTGGAAGAAGAGGATAGAGTCAGCTGAAAAAAAAGGTGGGATATAGATGGGGTATTCCTTGAAAGCCTCAAACCTTTGAAGTCAGATATTTTTTGATTTTATGAGCATGCGAGAAAGTACATCCATACATAATAAGAAAAGGTAGGGCGACAATGCGTCCCCTTGTCTTTGGCCACACTCTGAGTTAAATTTATTTGATGTTTTCCTATTGACCAGAATACGGAAGGAGACCTTAGTGATGCATTGACTAAGAAGTTGAATCCAATGCATCGGAAAACCATACGCTCGAAGAACTTTGAGGAAGAATTGCCATTATATTCGATCATAGGCTTTGCTCATGTCGATTTTGATTGCCGCCTTATGATTGTTCGCAGATTTTGAACTATTGATTTGATGCAGGAGCTCTTGACTAAGCAGGACATTTTTAGTCATATGTCTTCCCAAAACAAAGGTGATTTGGTGGTTCGAGATTAAAGAAGGGAGAAGCACTTTTCGATTCACCATGCACTTTGTAAGACATTTATAAATATGATTGTACATGTTGATTGGTCGAAGTTGTCATACATCTTCCGACGACAGAACTTTAGGAATTAGAACTGTAAGTGTTTGATTCCATTCGTTCGATCAGTATGAACCCTAAGTTAAAACAGTTCTGAATTGTTGTCACCACTGTTGTACCAATAATATTCTAGTGAGTTTGGAAAAACTCCGCGACACGCCATCTTACCCTATAAATTTTGTACCCTTGATTGAAAACATATCAGTTTTAATCTCCCTTGAGGGTGAGAGGTTACAGCAGGTTCTGACTCTGTTCATCGGAGATAAAAGGTAAGTCTAGTTCTCTTAAGAGGAAATCCACATCATTTTCCGATTATTAACAAGGTTAACCTTGGTATAAAAAATATCTTTCCAAAAGTCCATGTAGGAAGGTTGTTGGGAGTCTACTAGTTTACTTATTTTGACTGCACTAGCTACCTTTTACAATTATCTATTTTCTTTACAATTATCTCAATATGTCACAATATTATACTTCATATGTGTATGTTCCTCATTTTGTGAACTTCCAATATTATAAGAGACACGCTTGTTTTTTTTTTATTTTGAAATAAATCAATTTATAGACATTTGATAACAAAACATTTGTTCGCTTGTTATTATTTTTTTTCTTCTTTTCACCGAGCTTATGAGAAAAGGATCCATCTTGAATTTTAATTTAATTTTTTGAAATTAAAGATTATAGTATGATAGTAACTATGTTGTTATTTTTGCTTTAATGTACAAGTTATATCCACATGAGGCCCATTGTGAAAAAATATAAAAAGCTGAACCAGACTTCTCTTTTTATCGAGATGCCCTGTTGATCTACCCTTCCCCTTAACAATTATATACATCCACTTCCAGAGTTCCTCATTTACCTTCACTCTCCTACTTTCCCATATCCCACCACTTTCTATCTTCCACTTCCCCTCCCACTGAATGTCACATGTCAATAAGCTATTGGTTTTTTTAGTTTTAGGAGCTAGGTCTCCCTCTGTAAAGGAGCACCCCATTAACAGCTTGTTTAGATAACTAAATAGAAGGGAGAGGAAGGGAAAAGAAATAGGAGGAAGGTAAGGCGAAAGAAAGGGAGGGGAAGATGGAGCTTCATTTTCCCTCCAAATCTTTCCAATTTTGGAGATATGGTGTTTCTAAAGAGTGAAGGAAAGTAGATCCCTCCCTCTCTCTCCCCTTCCTTCCTCCAACCTCTTATCCAAACAAGAGAACTTGTTCCCCTCTCTTTCCTTTCTCCCTTTCTCTCCATTTCCTCTTATCCAAACAAGTTCTAAAAGAGAAGCCTCCCACACTCATGGGGAGGCTACAACATGCCATTACAGGTGTAGAGGTGCTCTTAGCCTTCTTCAATGATTGCATATTTGCATTAGTATATTATGTTTATCTCATTATATACTCTCACTCTTATTAGAAGTAGAATCTTCTTTTATTAATAATTTCTCTCTGCCCTAAAATTTAATATCTTACACAATATTTAAATTACACCGGTTTCTCCCCTCATTCTCAACAGAAAAGATTAAAAAAATGGAGTATTAACAAACATTAATAGGACAAATTCATTTGAAAATGAGTTGTTGTACCAAAAAAATGATCCCGTTTATCAAAAATAAAATAAAATAAAATTGGAGAGCAAGTAAAACCAAGTGAACAAAGGATTAAGTAAAATGGTTACGTACATGTCGAAGAACAACTGAAGACGAGAATCAAAGCTCTGATCTGTAACTTGAGACCAGTATTCATAGAATTCATCTTTGCTTAGCTTTTCCACCTTCATTTTTCTCCTCCTGCTCAAAGCATCAAAAATTTCCAAAGCAAATTCTTTCGAATGCTACATCCCTAGTTCACAATAAAGTCAACGTATAATCAATATATTAATATATAAAAGCTAAAATTCATCCATTAATAATTAAGCTCAAAAAAATCGGAAATGAAATGCATTACCAATGCAACATCCAAAATCAGCGCGATTCAGAAATCCGTCCATTGAATATGTTTGGAATTTTTTTCAGCTTTATTCCAAGATGCATAACTTGCATTATTTCCTTGGTGAGTACTGAATTTAAGCCCTTTGATCGCTCTCTGAGCAGTGGACTGAGTTTGATTGAGTTGACCAAGCTGTCTACGACGATTCGTTGACGCAACAGCCTGGTCAACTCTTGAGTTAGAACCTTTCTTTGCAGAGAATCGCTTCATCAACTTCACCTTGGACTTACTGATCTCCGCCTTCAACGAAGATGGCAGAGTAGGAGTAAGAGGAGGAGGAGTAGGAGGAGGAATCGCATCTGCCTCTTTGTCGTCGTCGATATCAATAGAGACTTCGAAGAACTCCTAATCAGGTGGAGTTGAGCATCCTGTCGTAATGTCTTCGAAGAACTCCTCAGGTGGCGTTGAGTAACCTGTATTGCTGGTAGAGATGTCACTTTCTAGTGAAGATCCAGGACTCATCGTTTACACCGGCGTCCTCATGTTGTCGGAGCCCGAACGCCGTAAATCATGCATTGAATAATCTCTCATTTTCTGTTATTTAGAAAATAAATGTAGTGTGAGAAAGTGTTCTTAATTTTTTTTAGAGAGTGATCATTGTATCATAGCTAAACAAATAGTAGTACAATACAAACGCGGCAAGGCTACTATTTTATCATGCATAGCTGTGAATGAGAAAAAAAAAATGATAAGAATTATATTAATAATTTAAACAAAGACTGAGAAAGAATTCTTGAGAGAACAGATGTAAGAGAAAAAACAACCCTAAGAGGAGAAAAAAAAAACTAATGGTGAACAAAATGAAAGGGATCTTTAGGTAAACAAAATACACACTCATTAAATTATTAAGTTGTGGAAATGGAAATGGAAATGGAGAAATGGTGGTGTTGCGGAACAGCTGATATAAGTTCATGAGATAGTTGTTTATCTTAGACTGTAGATTTATGGAACAAATATCTTGCAATTTACTGTTCCAGTGGATTGTGAAAAATAGTATCTTTATTTGAAAAAACAAAAATTGCGAAGTCTTCATGACAGGTCAAATAAGCTTATGCCTGAAATACATTGACCAGGAATCGACGAGAAATTATCAAAATTTTAGTATAGACTTTTTGAAATAAGGCGACCGTAACAAATAAATATGAGCCAGACATTTAGCCACATCAGCATAGGCAATTTTGGCATTCTTTTTACTTCCTTTTTTTATTTCCGTATTATAGGCAATTTGGTTTTTTAATTGTAATTCATATTTACAATATTATTGTATTATGTAGTATTTCATATTTTTGGATATTATTGTATTGTATTATGTATTTGGTATCTTATTCTTTTATGTATATGGTATAATAATACTAGTATTATATAAATACAAATACTTTTTCATATCCTGGAAATGAAAAAACTCCATTGACATCTTATTATGTGTTGCCATTATTAATGACTTCTTCAATGTTGAAATACCTCCATTGACGTCTTTTTATATGTTGTCATGAACGACTTCTTACTTTTTTCATAACCTAAAAATGAAAAACTCCATTGACATCTTAATATGTGTTGCCATTTACGACTTCTCCAATGTTGAAATACCTCTATTGACGTATTTTTATATGTTGCCATGAACGACTTCTTCAATCTTGCCAAACCTCCATTAATGGCGAGTTTAATTTAAGTTAAAGAAATTTAGGGGTACTAATATATAGATTAAATTTGAATAAAATTAGAGTTCAGAAGATTAAATTTGAATCAAATTAGGGTTCATAAGAATTTTAGGGATCTTGATATATAGATTAAAGAAATATATAAGATTTCTGCTGACGCACTCAAGGTCGTAGATCGGTTTCAGTCGATGATGGTGTATTTCGACTTTGGAAAGGTTGAAGATAACTGCCCTTTAAAATTACCCGTCTTTGCGCATAATTTATAGTGGGTGTTTTGTTTGGCAGACCCGTAACATGTTATGGTGATATCCATACAATGTGTATCCTAATTAAGATCACAACTCGTTAACCAACCTTAGGCAATGACCACGAAACTCTTGTTACATAGCCAAAAGCAGTAACACGGTCCATCACGACTCCAAGCATAGGTTGAAGATTCTAGGTAAATGGGCCAATATATTATGACCACCCATTACTACTGTGTAAGTCTCCATAATTCTAGTTGAATCTTAGATCAACAATGTAAAAATGAAATTCTTCTTTACAAATAAGATCAAAGTAGCTGAATTTACTGTCGTGAAAACTGTGGCAATGACCTTAACCGGTTTTGGTCATATCTATACATTGCGTAACCTAAATAAGAACACACGTGGATACCACCCTTTGGCAATGACAGCAATCATCACTCCAAGCATATACAAGTTCAGTAGAACATTCAATTTATATATTTTGGATAAACACAGAAATTTTATACACACTAAACATCTACTCATAGTTTACAGTTCAATGTCCATATCAACAATGTAAGGGTACAACTTTGGTTGAATCGTAGATCAACAATCATTCATAAATATCAATCCCTACAATTTAGATTTAAGGTGGAGAATTAACTAGCATCAAAATTTGGGCAATGACCATACTAAGATATGAAGATTGCCAAATTAGATTCAATAAAAAGGTAAGTACTCAGGCTTTTTCTAACTCGAATACAACATAAACATAGTTGTGAAGTAGTTTTTTATAATTGAACCCCTATAATTTATAGTTGTAAAGCAGATTCGATCAGCAACCATACTCTCAATTACATTAATTTGCCATTTCAGCTAATTGATTATGATATTAGATCTCATCTAACTAGAATGAACCACAACAATTTATAGCAAAGAAGGGTGTTTCTCCTCTCAAGTTCTCTCTGCAATGGCGAGAAGCTCGAATGGGCAAAAGACATCTAATGCTAGCCAACAACAGCAAAAAAACAGGGGACCTTCTTCGGATTCGAAAGCAAAGAAGATGAAGTCGATGGATGAACTATTAGGCGTGACTGCAATGGAATTTCATGATGAGGGCACGATTGAGGACGAAATTAGCGATGTTCAGAATACAATGAATACTCATAGATTCTTTTCTGAATGGCTCTCTTCCATACACTCATCTGCAGCTAAGATCAATCAAATGAAGAATGATGGGGTGGTGGAGCGTTCTGTGCGTGAAATTGACCTGATTCCTATCCTAAGCATGTCAGATGATGAGGTAAGTTAAGTTCAATCTGCTCGAAATGATTTTGATTGTCCTATTGATATTGTTAAGATTGATTTGGATGATGTTCAATCGGAAATAGATTTCTGGAATTCTTCTGTGATATGTTATATTGTTGGTGCTAACCCCCCCGCATATGTTATGGAGGGCTTTATTAGACGTATATGGAGAGGTTATGGAGTGGATAAGGTTGCTCTCTTGAAAGATGGTGTGTATATTGTTAGGTTCTTATCAATGGAGAAGAGGGATTTGGTTTTATCTAAATCAACTCAATTTTTTGATAATAAACCAATGATTGTTAGATCTTGGGAGCCTGATATGGATGTTACTAGGGACCATTTTGATGTGATTCCAACTTGGATTCAACTTAGGCTTCATTTTAAGTATTGGAATGATAAATGTTTGTCAAAATTGATTGCGACTATTGGAAGATTTCAGAAGGTTGACACAACTAATGCTAAGAGAGAGGAGCTTCAGTATGCTAGGGCCTTGGTAAAGGTGAAGATAGGGCAACAATTCCCTAATCAACTGAGTTTCATTAATGAGAGGGGAATTGAGGTGGTTATTGGATTATTCTATGAATAGAAACCTTCTGTGTGTGATAATTGTAAGAAGATAGGGCATGTGAAGGAGAACTCTAAGAAGGCTATGAGGAAATAATGGAGGGTGAAAGTTGTTGGGCAGGAATTGAATGAGGCTGGTGAGAAGATGGAACTGGTTAGCAACAAGGAGGAGTTCCAAGCTGTTACACATAAGGCTAGGACTGATCCCAAGAGTGTTGTTCCTATTCCAACTAGCAATCCATTTTCTGTGTTGGATGAGGTGCCTAATAAGGTTGTGTTTGGCTCTAGTCCAAGCACATCTGGTACTGAGGATGGAGACAGGAGGGTGGTTCTCTTGTTTTGAATGGATAATATTCTAGTATGGAATGTTCGAGGGATCAATTGCTTGAAGAAGCAATTAGAAGTGAAGAAAATGCTATATAATAGATCCCTTGGATTGGTTAGTCTCATTGAGACAAAAGTAAAAGCAAAAATAATGGGTAGTGTCTATCAGAAGCTGTTCTCAGGTTGGTGTTTCACTTCAAATTCTTCTTATCATCTAGGTGGGAGAATTATTTTGGCTTGGAATCCATTGAGTTTCCAAGTTGGTGTCTAAGTGGTTAGTAAACAGATGATTCATTGTAAAGTGAGCCCTCAGAGTAGAATTTGTGCTTTTTATTGTACCTTTGCCTATGCTTTTAATGGAGCTAGTGAGAGGGAGGTTTTATGGCATGACTTGAAGAGTGTAGCTATAGCTGATGAACCTTGGATTATAGTAGGTGATTTTAACTGTTTCTAAGCAGAGATGAAAGGATTGGTTGTCCTGTTACAGAATTAGAGATTACTCCTTTTAGAGAGTGTGTTATGGCTTGCAAAGTTGAGGATATCAAGGTTGCAGGCTGTTATTTTACATGGAAATGAGAGAGTTTTCTCAAAACTGGACAGGGTGTTGGGCAATGAAGCTTGGCTTGACAAATTTCCTTCTGTTGAAGGTGTGTTCCTGGATGAGGGGCTTTTTTTATCACTCTCCTATTCTGATTAAAGCTCATAATGAGACTAGGAAGGGTAATTCTCCTTTCAGATATTTTCATATGTGGAGCATGGATGATAATTTTCATAGTACTGTTGTTGCTGCTTGGAGCACTCAGATTTATGGGTGTGAGATGTATAAGCTGGTTTAGAGGCTTAAATTTGTGAAAAAAGGTCTACAACTCTTGAATAAGGAGGGTTTCAATCAAATTCAAGCTTGTGAGATTAGAGCTTTGAATAAACTGAGAGAAGCACAAGAGAAAATGCACTTGAATCCTCATGATAATGAGACCATTGAAGCTGAATTATTGGCTGCTAAGGAGTATTAGGAGATCAATAGAAGGTATATGTCCTTCTTACAACAGAGAGCTAGATTGGCTTTGGTGAAAGATGGAGATGAGAACTCAAAAATCTTTCATCAAGCTATCAGAAGTAGGAGGCTCCAGAATATAGTTTATGGGATTCATGATAATCATTGTATTTGGGTGGATACTCCCGAGGATGTTAATGTAGCTTTCACTCAGTATTATGTTACTCATTTAGGAACTACTAGAAGTACAAGAAGCAGGGTGCAAAGAAGTGTGATTGATGCAGGTCCTATTTTGAATGAGACTCAGTGTAGCACTCTTCTACAAGCTGTTTCTCCTTCTGAAATCAGAGATGTCAATTTCTCTATTCCAGGTGAGAATTCTTTTTTCTTTAAAGATGCTTGGGATATTGTTGGGAATGATGTGATTAATGTTGTCTTAGATATATTTCATACAAAGAAACTGCTAAAACAACTTAATCACACAATTCTGACTTTGATCCCTAAGGTTAAATGTCCTGGTAGTGTGACTGAGTTTAGGCCAATTGCCTGTTGTAATGTCATTTACAAATATACTACAAAGATAATTTGTAATAGGCTGAAAAGGGTCCTGCCTGATATTGTTGCACCAAATCAGGGAGCATTTATTCATGGTAGATTTATTGCCCATAATATTCTCATCTGTCAAGATATGGTTAGAAATTATGGAAGGAAATCTGCTCAGCCTAGTTGCATCAATAATATGGACTTGAAGAAAGCATATGATTCTGTTGACTGGAGTTTCATTGAAGATATGTTGGTAGCTTTGAGGTTTCCTCTTGATTTTGTGAGGATAGTTATGGAATGTGTCTCATCTCCTAGCTTTTCCCTAATGATATAAATGGGAATCTGACTTGTTTTTTCAAAGGAAAGAAAGGGTTGAGACAAGGAGACCCCCTTTCTCCTCTCCTTTTTGTCTTGTGTATGGAATACTTCTCTAGAACTATGAAACTGGTAGCAGAGAAGAGAGAATTCCAGTTTCACCTTAAGTGTTATGGGGTCAAGCTGAACCATCTGTGCTTTGCAGATGACATTATTATGTGCAGCGAAGGTGATTATGTTTCAGTTTTACAACTTTTGAGAGGTTTTCAGCATTTCTCTGAGGTTTCAGGACTTGAAGCTAATAAGGAGAAATCTGAGATCTAACTGCTGGGGTCAAGCAACAGGAGGTTGACAAAATTTTGCACATGTCTGGATTCTGCTTAAGCAAAATACCTTTCAAGTATTTGGGGGTTCCTATTTACTTTAAGAGGATTTCAGCTTCAGATTGTGACAGTTTGACAGAGAAAATCACAGCAACAACTAGAAGCTGGAGCATTAGGCATCTATCTTATCAAGGTAGATTAACTCTTATCAACTATGTGTTAATGAGCATTCACATTTATTGGGCACAAATATTGATCATTCCAAGGAGGATTTTGGATGATATTAACAGGATTTGCAGAGCCTTTCTTTGGAGTGGTCAACAGCTTCATGTTAGGCCTGGGAATGTTAGTTGGGAGAGAGTTTGTTCTCCTAAGAATGCTGGAGGATTGGGAGTGAGGGATATTAAGCTTTGGAATAAGGTAGCTTTGGGCAGATATGTGTGGGCCATAGCTGTTAAGAAAGATAGCCTCTGGCTTAGATGGATTAATGTTGTGTATATTCAGGATACTAGTTGGTGGGATTACTCTCCTCCTTAGGGGAGTAGCTGGTATTGGTGTAGAGTTTGTGAAGTAAAGGAATCTTTGAAGAGTGCTTACTGAGAGCAGCAATTGAGTAGTTTGTCTTACTTTTCCATTCGAAACTGCTATGAAATGATGAGAGGTGTGATGGATAGAGTAACTTGGAGAAGTTTGGTGTAGAATAGGCTTTCTATCCCTAAATACAGATTTATTAGCTGGTTAGTGTTGAATCAAAGATTGCATACTACAGAGAAGATGTTTAGATTCGGAATTCCAGGTGACCCCCTTTGCAAGCTATGTGGAAGAGTTGAGCAGACTCATGACCATCTGTTTTTCTCATGCGTATTTAGCAGGAAATTAATCGGGTTACTAAATGTATGGACAGATATGGATGTGTTTGGCTCTAATCCTTTATGCAGCTACGAGAGAATTAGAGGTGGAAGGTTGACCAGATTCCAGAAGAATGCTCTCAATGCTGTTTTGGCTGCCTTGATCTACCACATTTGGATTGCTAGAAATGATGCTTTTTGGGATGGAAAGATTGCTAATATAGATAGTCATGTAAATAAGATTCAGAGATGTTGTATAGATAGAATTTATAGCTTTTTACCTTGTAAAATCACAAGAAGGGAGAGGGATTGGCTTAGGGAGTTGACTATTGGAGTGCTTGTCTGTAATTAGCATGAGAGTTGGTGAGCTAGCTATGGTATTTAGGGGGAGTCCAACCTAGTTGGTTTGCCTCTGCCTAGTTAGTTTAGGTTGTACTTGGTTTTGGTCTTTAATATATCTTTCTTACTTAGCAAAAAAAAAGGGTGTTCTTGAGGGAGCCAATGGCAGCCATATTTTGGCAATGGCCACACTACCTTTAGTGAAATAGCTAACCAATATAAACAATGTCCACATGTATACACATTTTAGATATTTATGTTTGATAATGTGAACCTTAAAAAAACCAATAACAATAATAGTTAGGCAATGTATGATCAGTGTTGAATATTTGATAAAATGAGGTAGACCTAAAACCCAATATTTTATATTTCCTTTTATGTAATTACTGTTCATCATTATTGTGGCAATGTCATAATATGTCTATGGAAATAGCAAAAACAATACTTGCACCATACTTTATTTGTCGATATTAAATTTCGCCACAATATACAATTACACTACAATATATACTTAATATACGATGGAGTGCATAAACTATGTACACAAAAAATTTGGCAATGTCAACTGCAAATGGTCATCCAGAGTTAAGTTAAGGCGTCTATATCAAATATCCAAAAACCAAGCTAAAATTGTATATCAGTCATTATAATATAAAGGCACAGCCTAATTCCTAATCATCGTCATTGTTGAAGGAGCCATCATCCTCTTCTCCATCGAGCTCATTTTCATTTTCACCGTCATCATCATCGTCATAACAATTACTTGCAGCATCCTCTCCCTCCCCACCATCCTTCTCTTCGCCTGAATCACCACCTATGAATCATATATCATTATTTTACTGCTTTCAAAAAATTCACATAAAAAGAACACAAATGTAAAAATTAATTGAATTTAAATTTAAGTATACTAAAGCAGAATTTTCGAAATCACCGTCACCTATTTCGAAACGCTTGGACCAGTCTCTCGTTGCCACTAAACAAATGTCCTCCATTGGTGGAGCATTCAATTTCTCTAGGATGTACATGCCTGGGCATCTCTTGGACCACAAGGGTCTCCAGCATAGCCTCCCGCACCGTCTCCGCTTTTACACCTACCCGTCATGGCTCTCAAGTTTCTTAGCTAGTGCCTGCTCGGATAGAGCCGCTATTTTTGGCACACGCGTAAAAACGCGCTTCTTCCATGCTCATTGTTCTAAATCGAACTTATATCCCATAGCATTTTCGATTGTGTGCCTATTGAACGGCATTGAGTATTCATTTCCAGCAATGACCTCATTTAAAAGGTCCACGTTGAAGTGCCTGAACACATTAGTCAACCACATCCCATAAGGAAGGAATCCTTTTTTTTTATTCTTATGAGCAGCAACCATGTAATTGATCATCATGTTGACGTTGACAAAACTCAAATAAAAACTCAGGTTGACGTTGACAAAACGTCACCCTACACTCAAGCTCAGGTTGACGTAGACAAACGTTATTCTACACTCAAACTCAGGTTGACGTTGACAAAACATCATCCAACACTCAAACTTAGGTTGACGTTGACAAAACATCATCCAACATTCAAATTTAGGTCGACATGGACGAAGCGTCTCGTACACTCAAGACAAGGTCGTCAACATGTGTAGACATCAAGCTGCAGAACATAATAAGAGGACTTAGTATATTTTAGATAAAATGTAATATAGAGATTGTACCCAACACATTATTAATATAAATTTATCTTTGTTATATTATATCTTGGTTTATTTATTTAGATTGCGAAATTTGCATATACATATTTTGGCACGCCTGATGGGATTCTCATCTCTGTTTCGTTAAATAAAACAAATCAACCACCATAAGATCAATGACCTAAGGAAGAACATTGTTGAGTTCACTGATAAACCTTGATGCTACCTAGTGAAAGACTGTGACACTAGGTGACTTCATTGCCGACCAGACTGTTAGTTTAAACACAAGAGGAATGAAGAATGTTGTTGTAACCACTGCTGCTGCAAGCCTTCGAGCTGCGACAATCCCTACTCGTCAATGCAAATCGCTTAGGCAAACTGTTTTTGAAATGCCATCACGTCTTCTTTTCGCAAAGAGTAGGAAGCTCTAGTGTTTGGCTCTAGTTCTGCAGCTGAATATGATCAACCATATGTTGCTTCCCTCAAATGGAAGCAAAACTGCAACTGAACGGTCATAGAGATTGGTCATTGATATCACGTATTTATATAGAGTTTTCTCCCTTATTCACAAGCTAATTTGTGCGTCATTGGAGCTCTTGGGAGCTATTTTGTGCTAACTATCGTATATAGTTGTGGTTTCGTATTTTTGTATTGAATTGGAGGTTTTATGGAGTTTTCTCCTTATTCCCGAGCCTTTTGGAGGCAACCACGGCTTTACGAGATGTTACGAGGCACGTAGGATAGCTCACGAGTTTTATAGGTAGTTTAGGAGGTCACAAGACCCCTAAACGTGAAGTTTATAGAGCCAAAGAGTCAAAAAGGAGGTTTCCGTACTCTGATCGGGCAAAAATGGCCCGATCGGGCGAAAATACATTGATCGGGTATAGAAGTTGCGGACCCGATCGGGCAAGGCGTGCCCGATCCCATCGGGCGAGCACACATGTGCCCTGGCCCGATCGGGTGTATCTTGCCCGACCCGATCGGGTCGGATTCTCGTAGCTCCTATTTTGAAGCTGCTGCAGTTGCGACCACGCTGGGCCAACTTGCTCCCAGGCCCGATCGGGTGGGCCACCTAGCATTCCTACGCTGCTGCTTCCCACGCAAAGAGGCGCATTTGGGCCAATTTGCTGTTGACCCGATCACAGACCCGATCGGGTGCTGGATCGGGTCGACCCAGTTTCTCACCTTTGAAGCTGCGCTGCTGCCACTAGAAGCCCAGGAGCAACGCTGATGACTTTTGTACTGTGGACCCGATCGGGTACTGTGCTCGGGCCCAATCGGGTCTGGCACCCTTTTACGCGGATTTCGCCTTTTGTTTCCGTTTTTAGTTAACTTGAGGGGTATTATAAATACTATTTTTCCTCATTATTTAGGGAGATCTTATTCATCTTTCATTAGGTTTATCTTAGTTTTATTCTTCATTGTTCTTAATTTAATTCAAACACTTTAGATTAATTTAGAGGTTATCAAACCTATTTCGATTTCAATAAAAGTTCCTGCTTTCCGTCAATTGGTACTCTTCTCTACTCTAATCTCTTTTATTATTATTAATTGCTTAGCTTAAGTATTTAATTATTCATGATGCAATTATTAGGGTTTCATATTAGATTGTTTATTGTTGATTCAATTATGAGTGAGTAGTCTCTTTCTAGGGTGTTAGATAGGAAAGTCATGTTTATACCATGATTGTAATTTAGACTCTTATCGATTTCTAGGGTTTGATTAAGGTGATTGTGATGTGATTTGTTCTTTATTGAGTAATTAACGTTATTGCGCAGTTTCGTTGGTTGCTTGTGGTTAATAGTTGTTTGCACAGATCCGTCTTACGACTAGAGGCCTAGGACACGTCAGTAGTTCTGATTACGTTAGTGAACATGTGGCGTATGTTGAACTAGCGTTGAATCTTAACCATAGCTCAACATAGGCTCTAATCCCCCGACTCTTGACTTAGGTTTTGATAGTAGTTGACCCTATTTGATTGGTATAAGCATGGTGGACCGACCTAATACCCTAGACTTTTATTCCATAGTTTAATCCTCGATTTATTCCGTCTTCCGTAGTCTATTCTTTAGTTTAATTAATTCCTTCCTGATTTCATCTGGAGTAGCTGAATTAGTTGAATATTGATTTAGAAACTCTGTCTCCCTGTGGATTCGACCCTGCTTCCACTGACTACCTAGTTAGAGGTCCGTAGGTTTATTTTTGATTAGGTGACACGACTAAAACCTATCAGTCATTCGCACCAGTCCCCTCTTTAGCCCATTTAGGGTCGATGGTGACGTTGAATCCAGTAGTGATTCCTCTACCTCTTCACTTATAGAGACCGCTGATGTAGAGGGATCATCTCAAATTTCTAAGTCATTCGTTGCTGCTGTCATGGTGACTTCAACAAAAACTATTGAGGAGCAACTTGCCGAGATGAATATTCTACTCCAAATATTTATAAAAGATGGAGAGGAAAAGGATGCTCAAATCAAACTTTAAAATGAACAAGAATCTTAAGAAAAGTACAATTGATGGATCATCCAAGCATAGTGACAGTGAAAGCGGAAGTGAGAGTGATAAATCTGTAAAAGACAACTCTCACATCCCGTTGACTGCTAAACAAGTCCAAGAGATGATAGTTAACGCTGTCAAGGGTCAACTTGGGGAAGGTTCTCAAGGTAGTCATCGCTATGTGAAACCTTACACCAAGAGAATTGATAGGTTGTGTATGCCTCATGGTTACCAACCCCCAATTTTAGCAATTTGATCGGAAGGGAAGTCCTAAACAGCACATCGCTCACTTTGTAGAGACGTGCAATAATGCCAACACTACATATGACTTTTAGCAATTTGTTCGCTCCCTCAAGGGCATCGCCTTCAATTGGTACACAGACCTATCTCAGGAATCCATTGATAGTTTGGAATCAAATGGAGATAGAGTTCATGAATAGGTTCTTGAACACTCAACATGTTGTTAGCATGATTGAGTTTACTAAATCACATCAATGGAAAGACGAGTCGGTCATCGATCACATAAACCGATGGCGCGCTTTGAGTCTAGAGTGTAAGGACCTTTTGACTAAAGTATCTGTTGTCGAGATGTGTATACAGGGAATGGATTGGAATTTAATTTATATCTTGCAAGGTATAAAGCCTAGGACTTTCTAAGAGTTGGCTACGCGTGCTCATGACATGGAGCTCACCATAACCAATAATCATGGTAAAAGCCATGCTTCTTATGAAATGAAGAAGGAAAACAAAGATTTCAAGAGAGCCGATAAATCTTCGAAAAGTTCAGCTAAGGAGTCAATGTCGATCACATCCACTTATGAGCCTGTCAAGATTTCTGGAAAGGCGGGCATTGAAAACAAGAGGAGTTCATCTTCAAGAGAGCCTAAGAAGGATATGCCCACCATAAAAGAACTGCAAGCAAAGAAGTACCCATTCCTAGAATCTGACTTGTCTGGAATGCTAAACGACTTGCTTGAGAATAAGGTCATCGAGCTCCCTGAACCTAAACAACCCGCAGATCTTGGCAAGACTTCTGACGCCAATTACTGCCGATACCGTAGTGTTTCGGGTACAAGAAATACAGCAGAATTTGTAGTTCCGGGGAGTCCAAGTCCAGCTAGTCCAAGGTCTTCGAATCCGAGTACTTGCAAAACTGAGCACGGTGAACTACCTCGGGGGTTGTTTCTGGGATCGTCTCTCCGATGCTTAAGTCGGATCTGATCTCAGAAGGTCAGAGAGTAATACGAGTAAATACGTTGGAATGCGTGTCAAAACGTATGATGAACGTACCTGACTGATCAGGTCCAAGTACTATTTATAGGTAGTACTTGGATGATGTCACCTGGTGAAGGTGATGACGTCATGAAGGCCTTTTTTCAGTGGGCTTAACAGAAAGCCTGTACTTTCTAGCCTGTAAAGCCCTCGTGGTAAAATGGTAATTTTACGCCTCAAGGGTATTTTGACATTTCACTAATAAAGTGGGCCATGACCGAACTGGGCCCAAACATTAGCCCCACACTCTATGTCAGAGTTTAGGATCCTGATGAAACTGTGATGTGGAGCAGAACATTTGTTCTCTTGAGAGTTCGACGCACCCTTGTTCAGGGGTAAGTATAAATTTCAACGTACCCTGGTCGAGTTTTGCTGAGAATTCGACTACCCTCATTAGGATAAGTTCTATGGAATTCGACGTACCCTAGTTAAGGGCTTTGCTGAGAATTCGACGTACCCTAGTTAGGATAGGCTTCTATGGAATTCGACGTACCCTGGTTAAGGGCTTTGCTGAGAATTCAACTATCCTCATTAGGATAGGCTTCTATGGAATTCGACGTACCCTGGTTAAAGGCTTTGCTGAGAATTCGACTAACCTCAACTTCGACTAACCTCAACTTCGACTATCCTCAAATTCGACCAACCTCAAATTCGAGTGGCTTCAAACTTCGAGAGATCTCAAAGTTCGAGTGACCTCCTACTTCGAATCAGGACGCTCCCTGTTCAGACATTGGCCAATTGACTTTGATGTAGCTTTAAGGAGAGCTCGAGTGACCTTACTTGCTCAAACTGATTTCGAGTGACCTCATTCGAAAATTGATTTTGAGGTGTGTGTACCATAACAATTTGACGTACATTATTCAGAGTCTTTTTTGATTGATCAGCACTTTGAGTGACCCAAATTTCGAATGACTGAAACTTCGAATGACATCAAACTTTGAACAAGGTAGCTCCCGCAAACTTCAACTGGGTATCTTCTAATAGACTTTTGGTAGAAAACTCGAAAAACCAACTTCGAGTAAGAATGAGGTCCATCTATTGCATTTGTACAAAATCAGCAACCATATATTCCATTCACACTTTTTTTGTCTTTTAGTGCAAGTGAGAATAAATATTCCATGCATTTCGTCTTCTATTGCATGTGGAATAATATACTTCAAAGTGCATTACTTTAGTTTCCTAATTCCATCACAGTACTTACTCGATGATGATGCTTGATCATCATGCACCTTCTCTATATTTCCAAATGCAAGCACTCAATCACAGTACTTATTCGATGATGACTACTTATTCGATGATGATGCTTGATCATCAAGCACTCTATCACGTGTTGGTCTTCTACGACACCACCTACTTTAGGCAACAACTTAAGCTAATAAAAAGAAGAGAAAGTATTGGGCTTTTTGCATAAAGTATTGGGCTTTTTCAATAAAGTAATGAGTTTGAGTTGGTCTAGTTTTAACTTAAAATTAGACCGCCTCTTTTAATAACTTTTTCTCCATCACAATACTTATTCGATGCACCTGTTTTTTTTTTAGCATGATGATGATGATGGCGAAAACGAGAGCCACACCCAACTATGATCTTGTGGTGATGATGATGTATGATCGAAGCCAACTCGATCAAGTGATTTGATCATGTGGTTTGATTTGATTCGAACTCATGGCTTGTTTTAAATTTAGCTTGAAACTCTCAAGTTCGAGGTACCATGCACTGATGAGACCATATTAGGCGTATATTTAGAGCATTTCGGAGTTTGTTTTGTAAAGGTTTAGGCCTTGAGAAACGGAGTTTCGTATTTATTAACCTAAGTGTGGTATATGGAGAATTGAGATGGTTTCGGTGCATTAGAGGTGGATTAGGGACGTTTGGAGACTTTATACTATTTTAATCATTACAGTTGGACTTCGTCCCATGTTCGTGGTTCGTTCGATAAAGAAAGTCAACAAAGTTCGTAGTAAACTCATTTCGGTTCTCGTTGGTGATTATGGTTCGATGATGGTTCGTGTCCAAGCATGAGTTGGCTAGCATGTCGGTTCGGTTGCAAAGCATGGATCTCGTAAGAGGATGGATTGAGCTCGTAAAACACCAAGCCAAGCATCTACCGCAAGCATGACAAGCAAGCTCATCACTCCACGCACAGCCGCAAACACGCAGCCAGCCAGCAGCATCGGTGAGCGCCTCGTGCTACCCACGCATAGCCCGCACCTCCCGCACAACAGGACAACAACACAACAACTTGGCGCGACTAGCGCGACTCGCGCGCCTCGCGTATCTGGTTGAGACCCAGCAGCTCCTCAAGAGTTTTGGTGCGCGCCCAACGCACATATGAGGCGCGACTTACGCATGTCGGGGCTGCAGCCTCGCGTGCAATCAAACTCTTGCTTTATTAACTTGGGTTTTATTAATTTTATAGCTGATCTTTGATAACTCCAATCACTTAGAACCCTAATTAGAGAGAAAAACAACTCTTTCCCCTCTCTAATCCTTTTAGTTTAGTTTTGATTATTGAAGAATCGTGGATTAACTCTATGCCGATCGTAGCGTAATTCCATTCTTAAGATCGGTGATTTGATCTTCCACTAGTGGAAAAATGTCCGATTGCATCGTCATGGTAGCAGCGTTTTTTTGTGGTTCGATGCAAAAAGGTAACTTGTAGCGGGCTGATAGACATTGCAGCGGGTGCAGAATAGCACCGCTACAACAACTCATTTTGTAGCGGGCCTTCTTTAGGACCGCTATAATAGATTGTTCAAAATAATTTGACCAAACTAAGTTTCACCATTGCAAAAGATGGGAATCAGTTCCCTCCCTCCTTCTTCAGTTCCGCTATTGGCGCGCCTATCCTCACCCCTCTCTCAACTCCTTCTACCACTAAGCAAACTATTTTCCTTCAAATTCCAACCTTCGAATCTGACGAATTACTACAGCAATTACCACTAAACCCTAAATAGATTGGAATTTGGCGAATTACAGCAAGGCTTCTCGCTTCAATTTTAGTGGGAAAGAATTGTTATTTGTTTCCGCTAATAAACTTTCAGCTTCTTCAATACTTTCAATATTGTTTGGAATTTGACGAAGTACAGCAAGGTAATCTCTCTTCTTCTATATTGTTTCCGCCATTATTAAACAAAAAATTGTTTAAAGACATTAGCAAACTAATGAGAATTTCATCATCAATATGTCATAAATTGGAAGATTGGTGCTTAATTTATGTTATTCAATTGACCTACTCACCTCAATTGTTGGAAAATGGATTTCTAGTGCAAGTTTTTGTTGGTTTTGTGTTTCTGATTTCTCCCTCTACATTGTGAATTTTGTTGTCTTTATGATTGTGGCATTGCTTCATTTTGGCGCGGTTTTATATCTTATGTATGAATTATGTTTGATTTAATTAATAGGGAAGTGATACCTTGAAGTTTAGAGGGTAATGGAACAAAATGGAAAATTTGTTGTGTGCTTAGAGAAAGATGCAATATTTGTTGGGAGAGTAATGGTTTATGCAGGTATGCTTGGAGAAAGATGCAATAGTTGTTGGGAGAGTATTGGGAGAGTAATGGTTTTTGGTTGAATCCTTCTTATGGGTAGTCAAAGACTCTCCAACAAACTGCTCCTGCATTATGAGGTCTTCCATATCGCTCTCGAAGTCTCCTGAATCTGAAAAAGACTAATAGGATGAACTAGACTCTCCTCTTCTTGACCTTCGACCCTCATCTTTAGAAAGACTCTCCATTTCTTCCTTTGATTTTAATAATATCATGAACCATTCTCAATTTTGATATGCATTTACCGTCTTATCAATAGGGCTTTGTATTAGAGTTCAAGCATTGGACAAGTCAGGTCAGTCTAGAACTAGTTCTGTCAACTGACTATGGCATAGATGTCTAGGGACAATATGTGGCAATTATAGTCTTCAGATCTGGTGGTGGTAGCAAAGTTGTGTCTTAGGCAGTGGTTCCAACACAGAAGCATGTGTTTATGATTGAATGATCCGCCATGATACTGTACGAAATGCCACGCAGAAAAGTTAATGTTCCAAGTTTGCTATAATATCGTGCTTGACCAATAGGTTAGTAGTACAGACTGGTGTGGCAAGTGGCATGTAACATTTATATTATACGAAGAACAGAAGAAAAGGAGAAAATTACCATTATTTTGGGTACTACGTACACTTCTACTATTTTGGAGTATTAAAGGATTTTGGGGATAATTACTACACTTTCAAAACATATAGGCGGGTGCCATAATTATTTTTTTTCAAATTCCCAATTCTTTGTGACTTGCTTGTGATTGACAATTCCTGTGTAAGCAAAATAAAAAAGAAGAAAACCCAACTCCCGAGGAAGCTTCAATGGATGTACCTTGGTATTCATGCCAGTAGGTTGTTCTTTACTAGGTCACTCTTTTGAAATTTTATTGATTAAATAAGTCATGACATTGATTTTCCTTCTCAAGATCTAAGAACTAAAAAAGCAATACATATTTTAACGTGCTAAGTAACAGATTGTGTGGCGTCCCCATTTCTTAAATCCATTCTTAAGTTAAGTGAGGAGAATCTTGGCTTGTGTATAAAAATTGGTATTGTTGTTAACTGGTTGAATATATCTTAGATAGCGTAGTTATATCGCTATTAACTTGTTGTAGGTTGGTAGCATTTCTTCTATATATCGCGGTGTTCCTGTGTCATCTTGGATAGGTACTATCTCTATTACTTTTGTTATCTCCCTCTCATTTTTATTATGTGTAACAAAATGTTTAGTTTTTGTGATTGTTTTCTATTTAGAAATTAATTTATTAGTGCTTGTGTTATTATGGTAATGAATGCATTGTCATTAGAAAGCCTAGATACACATTCAAGACTTAGGAGTAAGTCTTCAATAGTTCCCAGTTTGTGACTGTTCTTGTACGTTTGATCTCACTTAGGATGTGAATGTGTGGCTTTTTTTCGGGTTTAAAGGAAGATTTGGCTCATCGTATCCCTCAATGTCCTTCCGGGTGCATATGTAGGTTATCAGATTCCTACATAGTGTTACTTGGAGGACTGGAGGGAGATGCTGCCGAATTTTCTTTAGAATCGAAAATCTAGTGTACATTCACTAGTGAGATTAGACACACAAGGATGGGTTAGGTTGGAGTGATAAGGACCTTTTTGGAGCATGCATAATTTTTACGTAAAAGATAACTAGATTGTGTCCTTGCTAACGCACGAGATATTTTATTTTAAAATAGTTTATGTGTCTTAAAGTTATTATTATATGGAATTGATTTATTTGCGCTTGTGTAATATTCTTTTTTTTTTTCGAGATAATAATTGTGATGTACGTGAAAAATAATTTTTTCTTTGGCTTATTAATGACTTTTGATGGGAAGTAATGTGGGAGTAGAATTTAGGCTTTCCTGACTTCTCATGCCTTTCAATAAAAACTGAACTACTTTGAAATAATAATATAGATTTTCTAGATGATGTTCATTCTTGTTCATGCACATGTATTAATCTTGTTGAGTTCTTAGATATACATGGATCGTAGGCATTGGATGTATGGTTCTCGTACGACACTTGAATTCTTGAATGGGGTAGATGAGTTTTGAAGTGCAGCCTTAGAACATCAGAGGACTCTCGATGCAACGACCATTTTTTTCCCTTGTCTTGACTGCAACAATATTAAGAGGTGGGAGGATTTTGGGATAATTGAGGACCACTTGTTTCGTCATGGGTTGAGCAAGATTATGATGTTTGGTATTGGCACAGTGAAATAATGACCAATCAGGATTGTGATGCAACTATGAATGAGCAAAATGGTGGAAGTAGTGATTCCTATGATGAAAATGATGATAATTGTGAGAATGAAGAAAGCAATGCACACGTTTTCGATGAAGATCAAATAGGTGATATGATGGATGGGTTAAATGATCATTTTAGTGATTAGCCAAGGGTAGGTGAGAGTGTTACGAAGGCTGCGGAGACACCACTATACCCCGAATGTACGAAGTACTCAAAACTTTCTGCCGTGTTATCGTTGTTTCAGATTAAGGCGAAGGGGGGATGGAGTGACTCGAGCTTCACTATGCTGTTGGAATGCTTAACCGATATGTTTCCAGATGGGAATGGCATTCCCTGGTCCACTTATTATGCTAAGAAGCTAATGTGTCCTCTAGGCTTGGATTATGTTAAGATACATGCATGCCCAAATGACTGTGTGTTGTATCGCAATGAATATGAAGAGTTTGAAGAGTGTCCGATGTGTGGTTTGTCGCGATACAAGACTATAAGGGCATATTACGAGAAACAAAGGGAAGGTGATAATGGTAAGGCTGATGACAATAAATCTGCTAAAGTACCTTGTAAAGTGTTATGGTATCTTCCAATAATACATAGGTTCAAGCGTTTGTTTTCAATTAACAAAGACGCAAAGAACTTAAAGTGGCATGCTGATGTAAGAAAGAAAGACGGGAAATTAAGACATCTTGCATATGCTAAACAATGGAAGGACATTGATAAGGATTTCTCTGAGTTCGGAGGAGAATCTAGGAACTTGAGACTTGCTTTATGTAGCGATGGGATGAACCTGTATGGATCTCAAAGTATTAAGCATAGTTCATGGCCAGTGGTTTTATCCATCTATAATCTTCCTCCGTGGTTGTGCATGAAGCGCAAATACCTTATGATGCCATTGCTTATTCCAAGGCCTAGACAACCCGGAAATGATATAGATGTCTATTTAGCGCCTTTTATTGATGATTTGAAATTCATGTGGAACGAAGGTGTATTGACGTTTGATGCCCATTCAAGCTCTTACTTTACGTTGCAAGCTATGCTTTTTTGTACTATAAATGATTTTCCGGCATATGGAAATTTATCTGGGTACAAAGTGAAAGGAGAGCAAGCATGTCCCATTTGTGAAGATGACATGATACCGATGCGTTTGAAGCACTCCCATGAGAATGTTTACATGAACCATAAACGGTTTCTTTACCATTACTACCCGTATCGTAGGAAAAAAAAATGAATTTGATAGGTGCGTTGAGGAAGGTCAGGCTCGAGAGCCATTTACTTGGGCACAAGTTTATGAGCGTATTAAAGATACAAAAATAGTTTATGGGAAGGGCACTCAAACAAAGATTAAAAAGGGTGTGTTGTGGAAAAAAGTCTCTCTGCTATGAGAGCTTCCTTATTGGAAGGACCTACATGTTAGACATTATCTTGATGTGATGCATATTGAAAAAAATGTATGTGATGCTGTTGTTGCGACTTTGATGGGTATACCAGGGAAAACTACGGATAGTTTGGGGGTTCGAAAAGACATGAAGGCAAGATATATATGACCGAAACTATGGCCTTCAGTTTCTTCAAAAGATGGAAAATCAACATATCTTCCTCCGGCATGCTACACTTTGTCTAACACTGAGAAAAGATTATTTGTGAATTTTTGTATGGTATCAAAGTGCCTTGTAGATATTTCTCAAACCTGAAAAGTTTTGTTACCATGACAGAACTAAAAATTTCTAATATGAAGTTGCACGATTGTCATGTAATGATGCAAGTATTTCTTCCGATTGGAATTTCTAGGCTTCTGCCACAACGTGTAAGAGATGTTGTTGTTAAGTTGTGCTTGTTTTTCAATACAATTTGTAATAAGATTATTAATCCAACAACACTCGATGCTTTGCAAGATGATATCATTGAAACCTTGTGTAAATTTGAGATGTATTTTCCACCTTCTTTTTTCGATATAATGGTGCATGTAATTGTGCATCTTGTTCGAGAAATTAAGTTATGTGGCCAGGCGTTCTTGCGATATATGTATCCTTTTGAGAGACATTTTAAGACTTTGAAAGAGAAGACAAAGAATATGGCAAAACCCAAGGCTAGTATTGTTCAAGGCTATATGGTTGAGGAGATTGGTGAATTTTGTGCAAACTTATTAGCTAGTGCTAAGGCAATAGGGGTCCCTATATCTCGTCATGAGGGAAGACTTCATGGAAAGGGTACAATTGGCCGAAAAAAGTCAAACCTCCTTTTTATCGCAAGAGTAAAGCACACCTCTATGTTTTGCAAAACCTTTCAGATGCCCATCCTTATGTTGTTAGGCACTTGAAACTTTTAACGAGCAAAACCCGAAAGATTAGTGATTGGGCTTTGATGCAGGAGCATAATCGGACCTTTGTAAAATGGTTTGAGGAGATAGTGATGTATGAATTGAGGGAACCCAAAAATTTTGTTCCAGATACGATTAGATGCCTAGCACGAGGACCAACGACATTAGTGAATACTCGCGAAGGCTATGACATCAATGGGTACTCCTTCTATACTAGGTATCAAGATGACAAGGGTTTGCCGCGGAATAGTGGTGTAATGATAGTCGCGTCATCAAAAGAATTTTGTAGCGGTAAGGATGTAAGGCCAATCGATGCCACCTTGTCATATTATGGGGTTATTGAAGAGATATGGGAGTTGGACTATATTGATTCTACGGTTCCTATCTTCCGATGTAAGTGGGCGGACAATCGACTTGGCCGAAAAACTAATGAGTACGGTTTCACTTTGTTGGATACTAGGAGGTTCACTGACACTGCTGAGCCTTTTGTACTTGCGTCACATGCTAAACAAGTATTTTATGTAAAGGTTAATCATGTTGATCCAAGTTGGTATGTCGTCGTCCATGGAAAGAGACAAATTCTTGGTATTGAGGATGTTGTTGATGAGGAAGAGTATGATAAAGTCGATGAAACTCCACTGTTGTCAATTGGTGTTTAACCTTTATCTGATGTAGATGATTTTGAAGCAATTTATATGCATGAAGATCTACTGCTGAGCCTTTTGTACTTGCGTCACATGCTAAACAAGTATTTTATGTAAAGGTTAATCATGTTGATCCAAGTTGGTATGTCGTCGTCCAAGCTAAGGCAAGAGACAGATTCTTAGTATTGAGGATGTTGTTGATGAAAAAGAGTATGATAAATTCGATGAAACTCCACCGTTGTCAATTGGTGTTCAACCTTTATCTGATGTAGATGATTTTGAAGCAATTTATATGCGTGAAGATCTTGATGAGGAGGATGGTATTACTCTTTTGGAACAATTCGATCAAATAACTCGTTCATGGTAATACAACAAGCCTTTTTAGTGCGTATAAGTTGTGTTTTTTCTTATCACTAGTAGAAAAAACAACAATAGCACCTTCCCAATAGCACCGAGCCAAAAATTAGCCCGCTTCAACAGATTACTAGCACCGTTCTCCAAAAAAGGCCCGAGTCTATTAGACTTTGGAAGCGAGCTTCAACTCACGCTCGATGCAACATCCCATTACTATTGCTAAACCGCCAAATAATCCCTCAAATATTGAAATTCCACACTCAAACACACAAGTCTCTGTTGAACCTTCATCTCCCTCGCTTGGTCGAACTGGTTCTCCCACCGATGGAAATTGCTGCAATAGAAGATGCGAATGCCCCAGTAAGTGTTTCATCTATTTAATTCGCTCCCTTCTTGTTCTTTTTAGTGCCCACTCAATTCATTAATTCAGTGTTTCTTCCGTTTTCTGCACTTTGTGTATTGCTCGTAGACGCTTTTGGAATCAATTTCACATTAGCTACTTTCATCCTGTTTGATCTTCCACAATTACACGCTTTTTTGTCAATCTCAGTAAGTCTTCTTCCCAATTCTGCTTTATTTGTTCTGGGTACCTCTTGTTTTGACGATTTTTCTTGTTTTGGGATTTAGATTCATCAATTTCTTCTTTAATCTGTTGTGGGCTGTGATTATTTATGATATTCCTGTATTTGGGTTGTTATTATTTGCTGAAGTTTTGATCTCGATTACTGGGTGTATAGTGTAAATTTGAAAGAAGTCTCTAGTTGTTATTATTTGCCACCCCTCTCCTCTGAGGTTTGGTTGTTCTGTGTATTGTTAGTGTTACATGTCGTGGTGGTGGACGATGTGTTTGAGTCGAACAATAAACTAACAATGCAACAACTATGACCAACATATACACACATATTGCTCATTATAAATCAAAACAGTACTGGAAGTTAAGAATGCTTTAGATGAATAAGGCAGCTTATTTTAGGAACACATACGCACAATATTCATCTATTCTCCTGATGAGCATGTTTTCACCATTATGCTTACTGCCATAATTGCTATTGCATAATACCCACCCTAATAAAATTACTTTGCTACATCTTTTTAGTTGTTCCACTTGCTTCTCTCAAGGTTTCCCCAATGCACCCCTCTAACCTCATAATAAACTCAGCTACATATGAAAAATATGTTCAAACTTTATATTTGGAAAATATGTATCAAACTCATCCCACAAGTTCAAATCAGACTGTGAACTAGCTAGAGGAAGACATGTAGTTTGCCTATAACCTTAGCTTATAAATTCAATTGTGATATGCTGTTGTCTCTTGCGTCTACCTTAGCTTACGTTGCTGTCCAATGCATACATTTATGGCTGATGGAAAATTTGCCTAGAATAATGCAACCTTTTGGCGATTCGCAAATAATAATGCAACCTTTCGATTATTCTGGAATAATACAACCTTTATACCCCATTTATTTTAAATGGGGTAAAACCGAATTTAACCTAAAGAAGAGGTTAAATAACACACGTGTCATTCACTTATTGGTTATCATAAATAATTTTTAAAAAAAAAATTAAAAAAAAAAACAAAAAAACCCTCCCTCTTCAAGCTACCACCGGAGCCACCCCACCCCTCTTCCTTCCCCCCAGCCACGCACCACCGGCTCCCAGAGTGCCGCCGCCGATGAGTCACACCACCCAGAACGCCGCCGCCGACGAGTCATTCCATCCAGACACCGACGACAAGCCATCACACCCAGACGAGCACCTCCACGCACGAAACCACTAATACGCTGCTGCCGACGAGCTATCTCACCTAGGCGCCGCCGCCGACGAGCCAAACATGGGGGTGGGGGTTGATAGAAGCGGCCAGGGATGGGGTTGATAACGGGGGGTGGGGGATGACAGTCGCGCGGGGGGGTGATAGCAGCAGGGGTGTTGGGGGTAGGGTGGGGGTGGGGGGGCTGATATAGCAGCAGGGGTGTTTGGGGGGAGGGGGGAGGGGGTTGCTGATAGCAGCAGGGGTGTTGGGGGTGGGGTGGGGGGGGGGGGGGGCTGATATAGCAGCAGGGGTGTTTGGGGGGGGGGTGCTGATAGCAGCAGGGTTGTTTGGGGGGGGGGTGCTGACAGCAGCAGGGGTGTGGGGTGGGGGGAAATTTTTTTAAAAAAATTTATATTAATATATTAATTAAAATTTAATGTTTTAAATAAAAATTACCAATGGTTCAGGTTACCGGTCATTTGTCCTATTTAAAATAAATGGGGTATAAAGGTTGCATTATTCCAGAATAATCGAAAGGTTGCATTATTATTTGCGAATCGCCAAAAGGTTGCATTATTCTAGGCAATTTTTCCTAATTAATATATTCAGTAAACAAGTTTAAAGAGAGCTCAGTTATACTTAATGTTGTATATGATTGAAAATAGTGACATATGATATGCTATAATGTGATCATATAAACTAAGCAACATAATTTAGGTCTTGATTTCTGTCATCTATAAAATAATTCTGCATCGTTTTTGGCATGTTAAAGATACAAATTATGCTGCCACCCCTCACTTAACTTATTCATAAAATGACAGAAGCATATAGTTCAACATGTTAACTGTTTTTATATGATGTACAGATTTCATTCGTTTCCTACGGATTGAAGAGGCTAGAAAATTATACGGGTTGTGGGTGGCGAGGAACGATAGAATCTGGAATGAGGACAGGGTGGAGGCTGGTTTGGTTGTGGTGCAGGTGCTGGTGTACTTGCAGGAGTGGGCTGCTATATGTGAAGGCCCTACTGGTTTGGTCTGGGCGGTAGAGACAATGAGGCTGATGAGGGTTGTCAGGCTCTTGCTTTTTGAGTGCTGAAAGTGAATGTGGATGCCTCAACCACATTATATTTATATGGATGTTGAGGGTGATTTAATTGAATAAAAACGTGTTGTCTGCAACTTCTAGTGTTTTCCTTATTTATAATTCTTGTATTTATGCAGAGGAAAGGAAGAAAAACTAAAAGGACACTTGAGACTGTCGAAATACCTAAGTATGAACAACAGCGGTTGGAAGTGATGAAGCACAATGCTGAAAAGATGAAATCTCTAGGTTTACCCATCATTGCGAACAAACTTTTGGAATAAAAAACGAAGTACGTGAGTTCAATTACTGTCGAAGAAGAGGTGGAATTCAATGATTCTACCTCTGATTTTGAAGATGAGCTTAATGCTTTAAATCATGAAGAATATGCGGTGAGTTGAACTAAAGGTTGCTGCTATTTTGATACTCATGATATCATATAGGAATGCACTATTTTTTAAATTCATTTAGTAACTCGATACATAGGTGAGTTTACAAGTCCCAATTATTATCCTTAGCTTCATCGTTGTAATTTTCATGAGATCTGACATCTGTTATGTGTAGGTGGACTTGACAGGGCCACCCCAAAATGAAGAGTTAAGAAGTCGACAACCACCTTATGAAGACACGGCTATAGTCGAAGTTGGTGGTAATATTGGTGCCAAGGCTGCTACAACAAATGCTTCAAGTTCGAAATCTATAAGCTCGAGACGTAGAGGTCCCTCAAGGGGGGTTAGGGTTAAACCAGGAAGCGAACCGATGTTTTTAGAGTTTGATGCTTTTAACAACTATATTGGAAAATGGGCTCACGATTTTGGTGTGCATATTGGTAGTTGCGCTTATAGGACTGATATAAATATGGATAGTTATGATAGTTTGGATGAAATATAAAAGAACAAGAATTGGGAAGAGGCCAAGGTAATTAATATGTATAAATGTAAACAGTGGCGTAATTAATTTATAATATATAAGTACTATAATTTGTAATTGTTGGTTGAAATTTGTAGAGGCTTTTTAACATTCAAGATCCAACAAGAGAAAAGGAAAAAATGTTTCACTCACATGTTTCGGCCCGGTTTAGAAATTGGAAGACCAAGTTGAGGCGACGCTGGCTAATGAATAGAGAAGCTAGTGATGGGCAAGCTTCAGATGATGGGCAAGCTTCATGTGATGGAAGGGATAAAGGAGGAAAAAAATCAAAGAAACAAAAGAAGATTCAAGATGATCCTTGGGTGGTTTATAATGGTCTTATAACTCAAGATCAACGGGAGGCTTTTGCATTAACATATCGCAGCCCTAACTTTCAGGTATGAATGCAATCAGTCTATTTTACATTGCACTATATTTATACCTTGAACATGGCAACATACTAATAAAAACCAACAATGTTTGAACAATGTTCTTGCTTTTTCTTTCCTGTTTTTTTGGTAAGGCCATAAGCCAAAAGGCAAGAATTAGCGGATTGCAGAATAAGCATCCACATCGATTGGGACAAAATTCATATAATACAGCAGAAGAGAAGTGGATTGCATCTGGACGACTTTCCCCACCTCCCACTACCGACTCATCCAATTCTCATTCGGTTGGCACTTTATCAGTTGCTCGTAGGGTGTCGAACAGACCTAAAGCTTGGAAGCTTGCTCATGAGAAGAAACTTGCAGATGGAACTTGAGGCATTGATCCTTTGGACACTAAGACAAAAGATGTAGCTCTAAAAATTGTAAGTTAAGGTTTACTTGGCCTTTAAGAGTGTTTTTATTTTTATTTTCATTGTTAGTAACCTTTTATTTTCAGCAATGCAATGAAATGAATTTATTAGGATCAACATCTAGAAGCGGAGGCTAAAGCGAAGGCAGAAGGTACCTTCGTTCAAGAGCATGGTATGGACGCCTTGTCTAAGGCTATAGGACAACGAGACCATTGTGGGAGTGTCAAGGCAATTGGAGGACTGAACATTGGTATAAAAAGGGTTTTCGGAAAATCAAACCGTGAAGGCCAAAAAGAAGGAGAATCACCTCAAGATATCCAGAGTAAACTCTTACAGATGCAGGCAGAATTTACAAAGACCTTCGATGAACGTGTGGCTGCTGCAGTGGAAGAAGCAATAATAAGCTTGGAGTTGGTAGTTTAACAATGTATAGCAATGACCTCCACAACACCCCTGATGCACCTGTCACCAACGCGAAAGCAGCAGCAGCATCAGTCACCAAAGCGAAAGCAGCAGCAGCATCTGTCACAGCCGCAGCTGCTGTCACCAAAGTAGCAACAGACATGCAAGCAACACAAGTTTTAAAGGTGATTTGTACTTCTTTGACCTATGATCAACCTATTAATACTAACCCGAACTCATTTTCTTAAATTCTTTAACAACACTAACTCATTATTTATAGGCTAAGACACCTTGTCATCTCGCCGTGAGAGAAAACTACACAAAAAACTTAGTGGTGGTTGCTGATGGTACAACATCTCCGTATGATTCTTCCCCTCTGGTGATACATAATGAGCTAGCAAAGCCTGATCACTATAAGGTTTCTCTAGATAACCCCTACCCCAAACACAACAATGTTGAGCTCCCACGTGCGTTTAAAGATGGTGAAACCACCAAAGTTGGTGAAGCTAAAGGCCATTTCCTGGAATGGCCGAAGGATCTAGTACTCTTCATGGATGAAGAAGAGGTAATAAACAGCCACCTTTATACTGGAATACAAAAAAAAATCATGAACTACTTAACTAACTTCGTTGGAGTTTAATATTGTCATCATCACAGGATTTATGGAGAGAGGACTTACAACCATGTGATGACGTTGTAGTGGAGGATAATTTGTTTGTTGGAGAAATGTCGTCAAGCAAAGGAAACAACACCCCAAAATCGACAGTGGGTAGTTGTAATATAGCATCACAAAAGATGATTTTTAGACCAATAGATGAGAAAATGCTAGAGAATCTTGGTGAAGAGTGTCAGATTCTACATTTATTGCTTCAAAGAGCACTCGACAAGAAGTATGATTCCACTGTGATACTCATAGTCCCCCCTTTTCTGTATTACGATAAGGAATACGAGTCAATAGTCGAGAGGCAAGACATCGAGGAGTTTGTCAAAGGGGTTTGCATCAATGTGTCATGCATCCATGTTTATCAATTGTAAGTTCCTCTTTTAACATACTCACAAATTTTCTCACCTTTTTGCTTCACATTCTCTCTTTATGCAGTTGTTATTACTTGAGTTGTTGATGCTATTATGTGAATTGATTTCCTTAATTGGTTTATGTCATATTTAATTGTATTGACGTGGTCCAGCTTTTTCTCATATATTGTGACCTAAGTTTTGTTTAACATATTAAGGTGTGCACAGGTATCTGATGGAGGAATATGCTAGTTTATTTGAAAAGTCTCTAGTATCATTCCTCTTTCCCGCTAAACTATCTGGTGATGAAGCTAGGGATCAACCTTCTAAGATTAGGAATTACATAAGAAATGCATTTATGGCTGAGAAGAATAAAAAGGACAAACAATGCAAGTTTCTTGTGGCACCGTACCATGAGGGGTAAAAGCTATTGTAACTTTTTTATGTATTATCGAATAAAATAACCATTATCCTTTCTATTTCCCCTATGCATCTCATTATTAGATTATGATACTTGCAGGAACCATTGGATGCTACTTGTAATTGAACTTCATACGGGTCAAGTGTTCGTATTCAATTCTCTCATGAAAGCTGATGACAACTTACGACTACTAAAAGCCTATCCATTCTTTAATTTGTAAGTGTTTAAATTAGATCAATGCACATTGCTCCGTCATTTTCTACCACCTAATTGCAAAATTTTGTTGTCATCCAAGTTGTAGGGCTTTTCCAAATCTATAGGGCCAATGGTGGTAAGTGTGGAAAGACGAGTTCAAAGGAAATTCGGTTCATTTCAATGGAGGTTTGTTGTTATTGCTCTTACTAATTGTGTATTCATATATATACCTTCTACATATATCAATTCATATATATGATTTTTTTCTGCTAACTTCCATTGTATATTTGAACCTAGTGTCCTCAACAAACTAGTGGGTTGGAATGCGGCTATTACGTTATGAAGTTCATGTTTGATATCATCTCAATGTCTAGTGATTGCACCAACTTGAAAAAGGTTAGTAAACACCTCGACTTAACACTATTTAGAGTAGCTATGATGAACAATGTAATTGAAATAACATTAAACTCTTGTGAAATGTTAATGTAAGTCATGGAATGCATTATTTTTTTGCATTGCCATGTAACTAATGGACATTCTTGTGAAATTGTTAATGTAACATAAGAAATGTTGACCAAGTAATGTGAATATGAAATGGCGTTATATTATAAATGTTCTAATTGTATCAAGTAAAATTTGCAGGCATATTTTTCAACGCTAGTGCCATATACAGATCAAGAGGTCAATGTGGTTCGAGAGCAATGGGAGAAATTCTTTAGACATAAGTATATCATATCTTAGAATTAGGTAGTTGATGGACTCTATATTATTAGTTCAGTTTGTTGAGTCTTAGACTTGGGTTTTGGCAGATTATTGCTTCATGTTTTCATGATTATAGTGATAGTAACTTGCCCAATGTTTTGTTTACATTACGTATTTTTGGCTACTTCATATATTTTTGGAATATATATAATGCAAATTATTGTTCATGGTGGTGTTTGATTGGTAGTGCAAATACTTAAAGGTTGTATTGCTTAGTGATGCTAGCCGTCACATTATGTATGTAAATTTGTTTTTTTTGTCGTGTATGGGTGAATGGTAATGCATGTTGTAGGTTGACAGGAAGTGTGTACTGGAATTTTGAAAAAGAAAATTATAAAGCAACTTTAGCAGCGGGTAAAGCTATATCAAAAGTCCATCTGTAGCAGCGGGTATAGGTGGCGAAGCTCCTTCAAACTATATCTGAAGTAGCAGGCCTTATTCAAAGTCCGGTGCAATTATCCTCACAATAGCAGTGGTCAAGCCCGATGCTAATGTGACTGAGCAATAGAACCGCCTACAAAAGCACCGTCTCATGTATGCTACTACAGGCCTATTTTGGCCAGGTGCAACAGATATATTTTCCACTAGTGTATGGTCGTATGATAAATTACGTTTTTCTTTTTATGTATGGAGATATACTTGTGTTTGCTAACTTGTGGAATTGATATTGAATCAGATTAAGGAGAGGAGATGAGTACCACAATGAGCTATTATGAAGAACAAAGGAAACAAAGAATTGCGGAAAATAATAGGAAGTTAAAGGAACTCAACATCCACTGCTTTCTCAGTCTCTTACGCCTTCCTTGGACAATATCAAGCGTAAAAATGTAAATTTAATCATTCATCCCTCTTTTTAAATAGTATTTTCACTTATTTTGTTTTGGTTTCCAAGTAACAATATTATTCTTACTACTTTAGGTTGTAAAGGTGGGTAACGCTCCGCCTCGCCGGTCCTCCAGAATGGCTCTTACTTCCCCTCCCAACTATGAAAAGGTCCTTCAATTTCTCTTTCCTTTTCTTTTTTGCTAAGATGCCTACATTTATCTTACTGTTGTATTAAAGGGAAGTCACTAAAGTTATTAGATAACTAAATTCAAATTTACGTAGATTGTTGTTGGGTTAATAATGAAGCAAGTTCAGTGTTAGATAGAGCATGGAAGTGTCTAATACTTTCAAAGTGTTTAATACTTTCAAAGTGTTTAATACATTCTTATGATCATGATTCTCCCTTACATTTTAGCAGGCAATGGATGATAACGCCGATCATATTCAGCATGAAGAGGAGCGTGATGAGGATTTCATTGAGGTAATCATATCTTATTATACTTTTATTAACGATTCTATTTAAGAAAACCGGCACCATCAAGTAGCCGATGCATAACATAGCACCACATCATCTAGTAATTAAATTGCATTACACGAAATCCTACTTCTTGTAGTCCTCTTTGTTTACCAAAGACTGCATATATTATGTAAGCATCTTTGAGCAGTTTGACAGAAGTTTGTAAAAACTACAGGGTGTGTAATGCTTGATATCATGCATATATGTTCTGAACGACGTATAATTGATTAATGGGAAATTTCCTGAGGTACCCCCGGGGTTAGGGCTAATTCTTCGGGTACCCCCGAGGTATTTGAGATAATTCAAATGCCACCGAGGTTACTGGCGTTAGCTTAAATGCCATTACTTCTAAATTTCTGTTAGGGTTCTGTTAACTTGCTCAATTACTCTTTAACTTCAGATAAAAATCAAACAAAAAAAACTAAAAAAATATAAACCACCCCCACCCCTCCAACTATCTCTCCTCCCCCAACCCCCACCCCACCCCACCCCCACCCCATTCACCACCTACCTAGCCACCAATTAAAACCCCAACCCTCCACCCCCTGTCCACCCTTCCCCCACCCCCGACCACCCTTCCCTGAAACCATCGGCCGCCGGCCCACCCTTCCCCCTACCCTAAAACCACCACATTCACCATTTTCCGATTTCTTCCTTCAAAGACATCGAAAATCTCTACAACCTTTAGTCCCCACCTCCTCGCGCCGCTCCGTCTTCCACCGTGTCCGCACCATCAACTCCCTCCTCCGTCAATTCCCCACTAGATCCGACCCACCACCACAACTAGATGCAAATTGTGAGTTCTTCGAAAGGAGATTGCGGGGGTTGCTGGGATCGTTTTCAGGGAGGTTCGTGCTCAGGGGGGTTCGAGGAAAGAGGGTTTGTAGAGAGGGAGAGGGAGAAGACGCAGGGTCAGGGGTGTTGGTGTCGATTTGGGTGGCTGGGATCAATGGCGGTGCTGGTGTCGACGGCAGTGAAGAGGACGGCGGTGTCGACGGCGGTGCTCGTGCTGGGGCCAGGGGTGTTAGTGTCGAATGAGGGTGGCTGGTGTCGACGGGGGGCTGTTGTCGATTTGGGTCGTTTGAGAAGGTGGTGGCTGGTGGTTTTGAGGGTGGTGGCAGAGTAGGGGAGGGGTGGGAGAGGAGATAGAGTGGGGGGTTGGGGTGGTTTTTATTTTATTTTTTGTTTGATTTTTAATTGAATTTAAAGAGTAATTATGAAAGTTAACGGAACCCTAACAGAAATTTAGTAGTAATGGCATTTAAGCTAACGGCAGTGACTCTAGTGGCATTTTAGCTAGCTCAAATACCCCGGGGGTACCCGAAGAATTAGCCCTAACCCCGGGGGTACCTCAGGAAATAACCCTTGATTAATTCATGCATATGTTATCCTTTTGATTTTTTTTTTGAAATAACCGCAATGCTTGATTTCAGTGTAACGATGAGGAGGTAATTAAGTACGACCAGGAAGAAGTCGCCATAAAGCCAAATACAAAAAAACGTAAAAGAAAGTCAAATTCAGAAAATAAGGGGAAGGGGAATGTCGAAGGGGGTGCAAGTGCAGCCTAACGAGTCTATGCACCTTGAGTACGATGAGTTGGGGAACCCTACCGGTAAATATTCCCATGCGTATGCTGTTCATGTTGGCACGTGTATGGCAAAGCTTGACATTAACCTTAGGAGCTATCCAACGATGGATGAAATGGAAAAGAACAAGTTATGGGAAGAAACAAAGGTATAAAGTTCATGGACTCTGCATTTGATCTACTTGATCTCGCCTATTCATGAACTCTGATCTCGCCTATTCATGTCCTAAAAATAAAGCAGAACAAGGTTTTGCATTCAGAAGAACTATATTTGACTTTTTGTATCATCGGGGTTGGTCTCTAAATGCTTTGCTTTCCTTCTTCATTATGATGTATGTTGAAAGTCTTTAGGTTTAGGATCTAAATAATTTTGCCTATGCCCTATCTCCAGTGAAGAAATACTATTTTCCTATGTCCTGTATATGTGAAGGAATGCTATTTTCCTATACCTGTTACATAATGTATCAAACAATTTGCTGGTGTTACTCTTTGCTTGTTGACAATTTTCTCTTCAGAATTTGTAGCTTTTAAATAGTTCTTACTTGGGTGAAAATGTATATAAATTCAAGGTGTGTAATAATGACTGCGTCCTCTTTGATCATATTGCTCATTGTACATCACAGGCTTTACAAAATGAATCTGGAATGTAACGGAATCTAAATTGCAGCTATGTGATGTAGGATTGCACATTGGAGAAATATATATTCTTATCCACGATCTTAGAAAATCTATTTGGCTAGCATTTATTCTAAAACTCAAACTTACTGTTGCATTTGGTCTAGTATTACATCATGTCATCTTACGTTATCCATTTGACATTTTGGTTTAGCAACACATCGGATCGCGAACGCCATTGACAAATCAAGAGATCAACGTTGTGTGCGAGCAATGGGCGAGATTTTATAGATCCAAGTATCTATGGGTATAGTCTACTAATGTATTTTGTCTTAGGTTTAATTAGTAGTATATATTTGGGACAGTGATCAAATCCTAATTTTGAAGAACAACTATATATTTGTTGCACTTTAATTTGTTGGTTTTTGGGTTTTATATAATGACAATGATTTGCAGTGTATATAATGACAATGATTTGAGATATTAGTATGAAATGTATGGAAGGATGATTCTTGGATGAACATGCGCATATTATGGATATTGGAAACCAATTACAGGAGTATGGTTATGTTATATGTCATGGCAAGGATACGGTGCCAAAAAAAACATTTTAAATTAATAATTCGTACCAATTGTGAGATAAATTACAAAGTTTGCATCGTGCAAAAATAATAAACATCTTGCTACAGAGAAGGTGGGAGATGAAATGCTAAAGGTAGTTATTGCCACGCGCAAACTGAAAAACCGCTACAAATACCATAACATTTGCAGCGGGCATATTAGGAAGCCCGTTGCAAATACACTCATTTGAAGCGGTTTTCTCGTAAAGCCCGCTGCAATAAGTGGATTTTGTAGCGGGCTTTGCCTGTTGCAAAAGGTATTTAGTATTTGCAGCTATCGTTGTTGCATCGCTACAATACGCTGCAAAAGGCTGATTTTTGCGCGTTGCAAATAAACTTTTCTCCTCTAGTGTTCGGTTAGTTTATTGTGAGGTTTCTTTTGTAAATTCTTTCTTAGTTATAATATTGATTTCTACTTTGATTATGTGATTATTGATTCAATTGCTAGGAAGTACAACTAGTTTCTCTTTTCAATTGATCTATTGCTAGAACCTAGAATGATTCCCGATTCATTTGTTCTTTGTTTATGAGTAGCAAAATAGGGTTTAACTTAGAATCTGATTGTTCTTGTTATTTCCTAGTGAAATCATTATTTCCAAATTGAATAATTGCGCTAGTAATTTTGGCTGATAGATTCCTAGGGTTTGCTGTGCTTTGGAATCGAACCTCAATTGCTAATTCAATTAGGTTGTTCTTGAGTTCAATTATTCTATCTGCAGATTCGGGTAGTTTAACTACTCTTTAGAGGGAAGCGGGTTTGATTCTCAATCTATGTGTGATTAAGAGTAGTTATTTGTATTTAGAAACTGATGATCGATAACCCGAACCGAAGTGAAAATAAACCGAACTCAAGACTTTTCTCCATTTATATTTCTCTATATTATTATTGTTTTCTTAGTCTGTTAATTAATCTTCTAATCAGAAAAACCCCATTTCAATCTCTTGTGAACATACTTTGGTACCAAGTCACTGTAGTTCGACCCTACTTACCACCTACATTATCTTTGGTAAACGCATGCGACCACGTCCCACCAAATTTTGGCGCCGTTGTCAGGGACTTGGCAACAGCAAAAGTGTGTTTATAATAGATTCTTTTTATTTTCTTTTTATTTTCTGATTTTCTTCTTTTTATGGTTGAAACTCGTGCTACTAACCAGAATAAATTGCAGTACGATCCAGAACCTGAATTGACTCTTTTCAGGTTGAGGAGAGAATTGCGGAGAGATTTTAAGGAGCCTCCATTCCATATTGATTTTGTGGATGACATGCCACCACGAGCGGAGGCACGAACTTTGAGGGAGCTCACTGCTCCCAACCTTGATCAGCAACCATTATGCATAGTGTTCCCTGAACGTGTAGAGGGCGCTACCACTACCACTTTAGAGCTCAAGTCAGGGCTCATCCATCTCTTGCCATCATTCCATGGACTTAGTGAAGAGGATCCGAACAAGTTTTTGTCTGAATTTCACGTAGTCCGCTCAAGCATGAAACCGAGCAGTGCTACCGAAGAACAGGTGAAGCTGAAGGCGTTTCCTTTTTCGTTAAAGGATACCGCCAAGAATTGGCTCTACTATCTTCCACTAGGTTGCTACTCCACATGGGCAAAAATGAAGCGACGGTTTTTAGTGAAGTACTTTCCAACCTCTAAGCCCTCCACCTTGAAAAAGGAGATCAGCAACATTGAACAGAAATATGGTGAGTCTCTCTATGAGTATTGGAAGCGGTTTAAGAGATTGTGTGCTAGTTGTCCATATCATGGGTACAATGACTAGGATCTCATCCTCTATTTTTACAATGGTCTCACTAATGAGGATGTGCGTATGGTCAATGCTGCTAGTGGTGGGTCTATCATCAACAAGACCCCAGACGCAACTCGAGCTTTAATAGAGGAGTTGTGTGAAGGCTCCAGACATTTTGGTCGAAGAGGTGGACAAAGGAAGAATGTTAGTGCCGCGAGTAGTAGTGACCCCCAATTGGGAGAGCAAGTGCAAGCTCTCACTTCCTTAGTGAGAGATCCTATGGTGAAGGGGCAAGTACAACATGTGAAGGCTTGTGGGATTTATTCTTCTCACCATCCTACAGATTGTTGCCCTCAATTGCATGAGGGGGCGAGTGAAGAGGTGAAGGCCATGGGTTTCCAAGGCCAACAAAGCAACCAAAGGAGGTATGACCCCCTATTGTACCACCTATAATCAAGGTTGGAGGGATTACCCGCAATTCAGATATGGGAATGACAACAACAACCAACCACCAAATCAGTACCAACAAGCCCCAAATTAAGGGCAAGGTTCGGGGCCGAGGCCAGGATCTTCTATGTCTTGTGGAGATATGATACCTGTCTTCATCAAGAACATGACCTCTATGCAAGGCAACATGGTAAAGTTTCAAGAGGAGACTCTGGCTAGCATCAGAAATCTGGAGAATCAGAGGAGCCAAGTCTCAAGTGCGGTGAGTAGGTTGGAGGCTCGTGATAGTGAAAATTTTCCCTCCCAAACTGAGTTAAATCCGAAGAAGAATGTGAGTTCTATGATGGTGGTAGATGAGGCCCCAAAGCAACAAAAGGGGAGTCTTTTGATTCCAAACTAATATCCCCTTCACCTTTTCCTGCAGCATTACGGGCCGGTAGAAGGTATGAAAAGAGCAAAGGTCTTTATGAGGCCGTGCAAGAGCCTAAGGTAAGTCCCTCTAACCCTCATGTAGTAGAGCTAGTAAATGAGTTTGTAGGTTATGTCTCCCATAATTTGCTCCCCCTAAGCATGATGATCCTGGCATGTTTACTATCCCTTGCACAATCCATGACACCCCCATTCCCCAAGCTATGTAATTCCCCTCTCCCTTTATGAGTCTTCAAAGCTTGGTCCTCTTATTGCTACTAGTGTCATTGTGCAATTGGCTAACGGATCCACTATCCACCCGAAAGGGAAAGTATTGGATGTGTTAATCAAAGTTGGTAAACTGCAATTTCCTACTGATTTCTATGTGTTGGAAATGGAGTCTAATGCTTCTCCCGTTCTCTTAGGGAGACCGTTTATGAAAACCTCCAACACTAAGATTGATGTAGGTGTTGGGTCGTTAAGTGCCGAGTTTTGGGGTCGGGTTGAGCCTTTTGGGATGTTTACTTGTAAGAGATTTGTGGTGTCTGAACCCTCATGCTTTGTTAGTACTATAAATTCGGTGTCACATAGTCCTTGTGGCGCTACTAAGAAGAAAAAGGCTACAAAAGTGAAGAGTCCGAATAAAGCCCCCGACATGCCCCATGATTATAAATTGTTTTCACTAACATTGGCTGGGCAAGGTGTGGTTTCCTCTGGTTTGCAGGTACAAGAGTTCAATCAAGGAAGTGAGTCCTCCCGCGATTAATTTCGGGAGACAAGTAGTCGAGCTAACAACTCTAAACTAAGCGCTACTCGGGAGGCAACTCGAGCTTCTTTTCTTTCTTTTCCTTCCACCCTCCATCTTCTCTTTCTTCTTCCATTTCTGGAAATCCACCATCTTTTCTATTCCACCACAACAAATAAGCCATACACTATTCCTAGTCCTTTTCCATTCCCCTTTCCACAAAATTTCAAACACGTTGAGCATTTGCATCTTAAATTTATCTATTGGGTGCAAATTTCGAAGCTTTCCTTCCATTAAGTTTGGGTTCGAACTTATCATTGTTGGTTGGTCAACGGAGTTGGGTTGTGAGTTGAGTGGATCGTTGGCTTCGTATATTTGTTGTTGGGGTTGAGTTTTTGATGCATTATGAGTGGTGGTGTTGAGGGAGTGACGACTTTGTGAGAGTTGATGTCGTGTTTCCCCCTTTCCCCTTCTTTTTCCTTCTCATACAAGTTCTCACATTGAGGATGTGCTTCCTAGACCTTGTTCGTTGGTGCACCGCTTTCCACCGCCATGACCCAGATGTACTAAGTGGCTTCTCTCAGAACCTTGTTTTATTTTATTGTTATTCTTTAGTTTAGTTTTTTTTCTTGTTAGATTAGTTTAAGTTAAGTTGTACTTTAAGGTTTAGTTTGTTTTAGTTCAGCTTTATTTGCTTAGTTTCTCACTCTTGTCAATCCCAGAGATAGGGAGACATGAGTTGAATCCTTGTATCTCTTTTTAAAAAAACTTATTGCCTTTTTTAGCACACACTATAACCTGCCACGACTCATTCCCATGTCACATGCTTATATAACGCCATTGTACATCTTACATGTCAATTATATTTCTAAAGTTCAAAAAATGCATTTCAAAGTATTTGATCATGTAACCAACTATTTGAAATGTCATAACTCTCCCCACCAAACTACAACCCTTTTAGTTGTCAAATTCCATTTATTAAATTCTTTTACCTTAGAGAATTTTTTTTTAAAAGTTGGGGCTCGTTCTCCCCAGCTTATTTTCAGTTCAGTTTAGTTATGTTCTGTTCAATTCAGTTCAGTTCAGTTTAATTCAGTTCAGCTCAGCTCTTGACAATACTTTTACTCTCACATATCACTATTCATTTGAGTTCAGTTCAGTTCAGTTCAGTTCGGTTCAACTGTTTTAAGCCGAAGAGAACAGGCCCTTGGTAAACCGCCTAATTATAACATTATATTATCCTCTTAAATTGTATTGTTATGTTACGCCATTTAAATTTGATTTCATAAAAGAAAAAGAAATTAGTATATCAAATTAAATTAAGAGTTGGTCTCAAACCAATTTTAATTTAAAATTTGTGCCCAAACCCAATAGAAAGAAAAGAATAAAGTAAGTTTTTGAATAAAGTGATGGGATTAAGTAAGTCTAATTTTAATATAAAGTTAGACCGTCTTTTTTAATAACTTTTGTTAAATTAATATAGCATAATCAAATGAAACCTAAAACAATAAAATTATCTGGGGTATCCCACGGACCTATAAGCTAATCATTAATTGATTACCGTAAGATGATGGAATGGAAAAGTTATCATGACGAAGCTAATTTATTATATGTAGTTTGTAGTACAGTAGGATACGCTACGCCTTAAGACTAAATATCATCTAATATTGGTTTCCTATTCTTATCCTACAAGGCTACAAGGCTATACGAGTTATAATCTTATTAGCAAACCTTAATTAACTCGGTATTAATTGTAAATTGTAATCTCCTAAGACGGCTTGGAGTAAGTTTCAAACAAAGAAAGTGTCTTTCCCGAGTTGGATTACGATTCTAACTTCTCAACAATTAGAACTATAAATATAACACCCTTAGATCCTTAATCATTACTCGTACCTCATTAACAATCAACAAGTTTTCTGCGAGCAAAAATACAAACAGCATATACAATGAGTTACGTCAAAGTATTTTTGTTTGTCAGCATTGTTGTTGCTCTTTGTTCTTCTCTTCCTATTCACGGTGTCCATGCTCTCCGTCCGGATATACGAACGCCTCGAGTTGATGCAATCTATCAGTTCGGGGATTCGATTTCCGACACCGGTAACTTAATACGTGAGAATCCAGTTGGATCACATTCAGCCTTTGCTAGACTTCCTTATGGACAAACCTTCTTCCATAAACCCACCGGCCGTTGCTCCAATGGTCGTCTTATGATTGATTATATTGGTAAGTCCCTTTTGTATAATATAATTATAACATCGATATTATAGTATTATCTTGAACATATTGATTATATGATTATACATGTTTAGTACCATTAACCCATATTATCATCTTCATTATATAACATGACTTTGCGTTACTGCATGTTTATTTGTATAGTTATTTAAAGATTGTTTTTTTTAAACAAAAACAAGCATGCTATTGCCATAATTTCATATATACTCTTTTCGTTTCATCTACAAAACATTAACTTGCTTTTTTTCTTAATTCTTGTAACTCTACAATATTGCGGTTTTCAACGCACTTTTGATCATCTTAAATATTAGTAAAATTTATGAGAAGTTTGATACTTAATACAAAAGATTAACTTGCTCAATGCTCATTTCCATAATTACCTTGATGTAGTTTGTCAGCACTATTCATGTTTACTCTTTTCGTAAACGAAATAAATTCATTGTTAATTTACATATTTTTCACCAATAAGTCACCACTAATAGGGTATAAATAGTCAAGACATCAATATATATCTCCTACAGATAAATTATTAAAAGAAATAGTATCATGTTAAAAATAATAAGGCAACAAGGAAGTCCAATTACAATGCACAAACCATTATTAAGAAGCTAAGGAGTTCTATTTGTATCTCAGTAGATGATTATTTTGATGTAGTTTGTCAGTAGTATGCATGCTAACTTCTATTAGTGTCATACGGTATTTTTTTCTAGGGCATATATTATGGTATCTATGTAAATTAGAAAGATGCAAATATCTGAGCCATATAAAATACTCCTACAAGTCTGTAATTTTTCGCCATAATAAAAAATACCGTACTTTTTGGTAATCTGGAAAGTTTAATACTAAATCTTGTTATTGATACATACATATTGTGATGCAGCTGAATACTTCAAGTTACCATTGTTGGATGCATATCTTAATGAAGCTGGCAACTTCAAGCATGGGGTTAACTTCGCTGTCGCGGGATCAACGGCTCTCACCACTTCAACACTAGCCGCTAAAAATATATTATCCCCTGTCACCAACAGTTTATTACCTGTCCAGTTGGGTTGGTTTAAGTCTCACCTTTCTACACTTTGTTCCAATCCATCGGAGTGCAAACAAAAACTCGCAAACGCTCTATTCATCATCGAAACAGGTGGTAATGACTTTAACTATGCATTCTTCCAGCAAAAGCCATTTGAAGATGTTTATCAGATGGTGGATGAAGTTCTTCAAACTATAACTAGTGTTGTCAAGGACGTGATTGATTTAGGTGCTACTCAAGTTGTTATTCCGGGTAACTTCCCTATTGGTTGTATGCCTATTTATCTCAGCGCCTTCCAATCGGGTGATCCGAAATCATATGATGAACTTCACTGTTATAAAGATTTGAATCAATTCGCAAAATTTCAAAATGATCACTTACAAAAAGCTATTCAAGAGCTTCGAAAACAGTATCCGGATGTTGCAATTGTTTATGGTGACTATTACAATGCATTGAGGGAACTCCTTAAACATGCCGCTTCACTTGGTTTGTTTCTTTATCCATTAACTACTTTCTTTGAAAATTAGTCTTGTGAATAATCAATCTGATATGATTTAATTTTTGATGTATGCAGGGTTTGAAAAGGATGAAGTGCAAAAGACTTGTTGTGGATTAGGGAACAATGCATATAATTTCAACATGACTAGTATGTGTGGATACAACGGCGTTCCGGTTTGCAAGCATCCATATAAGCATGTGAGTTGGGATGGAGTTCATATGACTCAACATGCCTATAGAGTCATGGCAACCTGGTTGATGAAGAACAACATTCTCCATGGCATCTCTGCTCGAGTTTAGAATATTTTTTGTTCCTCTTTTAGGTAGTATTTATTTATTGATTAAGTATCATAGTATTAGAATTTTTTATTCCAAATAGAAGATAAACTACTAGCTACAGTTCTTACATTTTTTTTTGTCGTCAAAATATTGCGGATTTGTTTACATATAATAGATATGCAAAAATTGATTAGCTTCCATTTCCCAAAAGGACTTGGGTGGACCTGGTCCACAATAGCAATAATGTAGACCCATTATTTTTCTTCCCAGGATTTGGTCGCAAAGCTCATTCTGCTCAACCCCCAACTTTCTCTCTCCTCTCTTCCACTTCCTTTCTCCTCCAAATTCGCCGGCGTAGCTCCTTCGCGAGGAATCCATCTCGCTCTCTCAAAATTCGTTCTTCTGAATTTGATTCTGTGATTGTGTTAGAGTGAAGAAAATTGCGGATTTTAGGTTGATCTTGTTGTCATATGGGGTAATGACGACAACTAGGTAAACAGATGAGATTAAGTAAACCAAAGCAAACCAAATCGCCACAAAACACAAAGGCAAAATCCACATTCAAATATATGCTTTCGTTCGACATCATGGCTCCAATATAGTTCAAACCCATAAATCCAAGTGAAGTGTACATCAATTGTATCACTAACCAAGCAAACAGCTTGTTTCTTAACGAAATTCAACTCACCAATAACACCATGATTGCAAGAGAAGGTACAAATGAAGTTGAGTTGATAGTATATTGGTCGGTTAAATCCAAGGGTTTGATGTATCTGAAATGGAGGCTTGATGAGCTGAATTTTACTGAATTTTTTATACTAGAAGGGGTTAGATCCCATGGTTTGCTTGTGGGTTGAATATCGACGACATGGTTTTTCTTTCTTTGGATTTCTTCTCTGCAAAAGTCTTAGAAGGGGTTAGAGTTTGATTTGTGAGAAACTATAGAGGGATAATGGGTTTTATTTATACTAGATACTAAATAACGAGAGCTAGGTAGAAGATTTATTAGGAGTCTTTCCTATATATTCTCTAATTTATCTTTTTATTCCTTTTTATCCTTTTTATCATTAGGTGCTTTTAGTTACAATGGTTTAACTTTTAGCTACTTAATTTTAACTTTTAGTTATTAAACCGTAACTTTTAATTATAAAATCCTAACTTTTGTTAAAATAAACCTTAACTTTTCATTCATAATACTGAATTTTTTATTACAAAACCTTAAATTTTGATTGCTAAACTTTAACTTTTAATTACAAAATCTATGCTTTTGCTAAAGAAACCTTAACTTTTCATTTATAACACTTAACTTTTGATTGCTAAACCTTAACTTTTGCTAAAGAAACCTTAACTTTTCATTTATAACACTTAACTTTTGATTACAAAACCTTAATTTTTAATTACAAAATCATAACTTTTGCTAAGAAAATCTTAACTTTTGGTGAGCTATAATTTAACTTTTGCTAAAAAAACCTAAACTTTTGGGACTTGGCCTTGGTCTACAATAAGTTTAGTGTAGACCGGGTCTATATTAGACTTTACTTCCATTTCCATATCCAAATCTTCCTTGTCTTTGTTTTGGCAATTCCTTTATATATACTTTTATTAGGTAGCAACACTACTCTTATTAAAGTTACAGATATTGAGTAGCCGTATTTTTTCTATTTATGTACTTTATTAAACTTTGATTAGTTTCAATTAACTTATACTAATTTGGTTGCACTCGATTTCTGGATATTTACTATAATGATTCCTATCTGCAGTTTTACTATGCCTAAAAACTTCGAGTATTTGACCTAGATGTCATGCTCCTAAGCGGTTTTAAAAACTTTTGAAAGTTTGTAAGTACGCTAATGCCTCTTTTTAATTTACCTTAAACTAAATTTATTTTTACTGAATCAAACTTATTTTTATTGAAGGTGAACTTTTATTTATTGATTCATATTGTTTTTATTCTTTGCACTACTAATTTTTAATGAATTAAACTTATTTTCACCGAGCTTATTTTTATTGAATATTGTTGTTTGAGGTGAACTGAACAATTCTATGCAATTTTTTAAGACACTTGTAAACCTAAAATATTACTATAAGGTATACTCCCTTCATTCTTTTAGTCCATTTTGACGACGATTGTCATGCACAACTTTGCTCATTAATGTTGTAGAATATCGTAATATTATTGGTATACATATGTGATTATTTTATCTTGGTGTAACCGTAATATATAATAATCACAAATATATACTGAAAATATTATCATATTCTCTAACAATTAATTAATAATAGCAAGTGGTGATAGCTCAGTTGGTTAGAACATTTCTTCCGGTTTTAATTAAGAGAACAAGGATCGATTCTCATCTCGTATTTATGGATCTTTATGTACCAAAAAAGTTTCTCATTCACAGATTTTATGAATAGTTTATATAAGCAATCCAATAACATTTTACAGGCTCTTAACATTTAATTTTAAATACTTCCTCCGTTTTTATTAGTTGTGACACTTTTCTATTTGGACATTTCTTTCTCTCTATCTCTCTCCTATTACATGGGTCCCTTCTTTTTCTTCTCTCTCTATCTCTCTCCTCTCCAAATATTGTCTAGGATTCCATGAAATAAAAAGTGTCACAGCTAATAAAAATTGGAGGAAGTAGGAGTATTATTTAAAAAAAGGGTTAGCTTGACGTGTGTGTTGATCTGATTGGGTCATCGCCCATGACACAATCGGGAATGTCTGACTTCGTGCCTGGTCATGTTGTGATTAATGCGGCACAACGTAGACGTGTCAAGTATCAGGCTAAGCACGCGACAATTGGATATGTTTTCCTACCTTTCTCCTTCTCTTCTTTGGGGGGGATTGGAGACAAATGCTATTACATTGCTTAGGGGTTCTTCATGGCTCAAGAAATTGGGGCAGGAGCTGATGGCCACTTCTTCACTAGGATCACTTTTTCTTCTACCAAGTAGTGGGGGGCCAAATAATATCTCGGCTTCTTACTAATTTTAAGTAAATTTTTCGAGTTTGTTTATAATAATAATAATAACATTAATAATAATAATAATAATAATAATAATAATAATAATAATAATAATAATAATAATAATAATAATAATAATAATAATAATAATAATAATAATAAGACTAGTACAATGAGTATCATCATTATTATTGTACAAGTAAATTATAATTATTAATAGTAATTCAATTATCATTAACAATAATTAAGAATATTAAATAATACTCCCTCCTTTTTTGATTTTTTTAATTTACACATGTAATATCTCAAACACTAATCTCCCTTATTTAAATAATAAGTTCTATCAACGTTGATAAATCTTAAAAAAATTCCGAAATAATTAGTTAGCAAAATAACTATAATATTAATAGCATTAAAGGTCCATGTGATGCACGGACTAAAAGAATGAAAGGATAATTATGATATTAACCAAAATCTGTAAAAAAAATTAATCCAAACATTCATGAATATCCTTTTATTTATACAATATCCATTTTTTAAAAAAATTCTTATAATATTATTTTTTGGTGAGTCCTATTACCGGTGTTATTGATTCTAAATTATTTTAATATATGATAATTAACTTTATATTGTAGTTTATTAAAAACTAAATTATATGATTTTTATCCTAAAATATCTGATTATATGTAATGATGAAGCATAGACTTTACGTACTTTTTTATATAAAGTTTATATTCATGCCTAAACACACCTATCTAGTTGTAAGGGTTAGGACCTACAACATTTTTATAAGCTGCAGAAGTATATGACATATGTATCTTATTTTAAAATATTTTCCAAAGTGATTTCAACGTTATAAACATCATAATATTTTGAATTATGAAACAAAAGTTATTGTTAATCTATGTATAATGATCATTATAAGGCCCTGATTTTTCATCTTGTCTTTGGTTATTTGAACTTATTTTTGCTAAACTAAATTTACCTTTTTCTAATAAGGGAGGAAAATTAGTTGAAAAAAACGGCCCTTAGTACTTTATTTAAAACCCAAACTGTATCTTTACTCTCTCTTGTTCACGAAATTATTCTCTTTTATCTATGACTTAATCTCTTACTCACCCCGTATTTAATTAATAAAATGGATTATAACAATTCTAAATATCTTACATGGCGCGCCGTATGCTCACAAAATTATTCTGTTTTAGCACATACTAGTTTCTAACACGGACAACGCCTAGGAGACATCTTATTACTTTAATACATTTCAAATAACCTGAATTACTTCAAAAGGATCAAATACAATTGAACTTAATATGAAACGTAACTTAAACACGAGCATGCTAGTACATTTATTTTGCCTAAACTTGATTGAATTTAAATTCGATTGGATAATTTTTTGTATCTTATTAACTCGAGTCGACTTCAATATCATTATCTATCTAAAAAACTTTGTCATATAAATGAAATATGAACTATTTTATAACTTTAGAAAAAAATGTTTTGTTGTTTAATGAGTTGGGTGGTTATTAAAAAATTTAGGTTTATCTTTAATCTCTTTCATTTTTTATGTTATTTGAGAAAGTTAACTGAAAAAAATATCTTCAATATAATTTTCAAAAAAAATGTTAAAAGATTCCATCACTTTGTAAATGTCCAAAGAGTATCATTCTTGATTTTCCATCAAAAACTGGTTCCTCAATTAGTTGATTATTATTTTATACATATTTAATATTTTGGTTAAACCATATTGACTCTAAAGTGACTGAATCAATTAGACTTAACATGAATGTAAACGCAAGTACATTGAGTATTATTTATTTTTCCTAAATCTAATTAAATTGATTAATTAGATATCATATTTAACTCAAGTCGATGTTATTTTTAAGAAAATCATTATTGTATCTTCCTAATTGCTAATAGAATAATTAAGTTGTTTACGCTTACTACATAAGAAATTTAAATCAATGAGCAGATCATCTTACTAAAACTTAAGTCAAGTCTTCCAAAATATTATATAATCTTTATTAAGTGTCTCATAGAAAACTGGTCAATCAGGTCTGGGTTAGGTCCATTTTGACAGGTTTGCTACTGTTTTGGGTTTGTGCTCAATTAATATTATATTCTTAGTTAGCTCGATTGACTTTAAATGATGAAACACAATTGATCTTGCATGTTAGTTAATATTAGATTTGTTTTAGCCTCATTGTATCTAATTAAAGTTTGGAACCTTCATCTATCTGCCAAAGCAGCTCAGGGACAGATTGTCGTCATGTTCCACTAGAGTGGACTTTAGTTTTAAGTAACCGGAAATTTTTTCAGGGACCACCTTTTAAAACCACGATTTTGCAAAAAACCACCTTTTAAAACAGTTTTTGTGAACTGAAACCTAAAACAAATTGGAAAATCCAGGGTTGAAATCATTTTTTGAGGCATTGATCTACCCTTTTCTTATCAAGCAACTTCGAAATTGATATTAATTATTTTCTCCCTCCTTTTATGTTTCAAACTATAGCTCTAAAAAAGGATAGGTTAGTGCCTAGGGTTTCTTTTCACAAACAAATTTTTGTTTTAGGTTTCTTTTCACAAAAACTGTTCTAAAAGGTGGTTTCTCGCAAAATCATGGTTTTAAAAGGTGCTTTCTTGCTATTTTTCTGGAGTAATATTGTTTTCTTAGTTAACTCAATTAACTTAAAAGTGGCAGAACTCAATTGGGCTCGCATATTAGTAAGTATTAAATTTACTTGAGCCTCATTAGATCTAAATTAAATTAGATGAAATTTTTACTTGTCCAACTCGACTGGGACTTTGATCTTATTAATTAGTAGGAGTATTTCTTTGCCAATATAATAAATCGGTAAATTATAAAATTTTCTTTGATAATTTTAGAAACACATATGATAAGTAGATCTTAATTGAAATTATTTTTGAGGACGAATCTAACAATTGAAATTATAATTCTAGATGTATGATATGGAAGTTATGATCAATCTTATATTTGTATATCATTAGCAATTTATATAAGGAAAGTAAGTTATTTTTTTTTTTTTTATCTCTGACATAAGTAGACTTCAGTTATTAATGTAATACTTTTTACCGATATGATGGGTCTGTTCTCCCTAACTTATTTTTTGTTCTATTCTGTTCAGTTCAACTGATCTTGACAATACTTTCACTCTCACATTTCACTATTGATTACAGTCTAGTTCGGTTCAGTTCACCTCATCAGTTCAGTTTAGTTTAGTTCAGTCGAGTTGTTCAGTTTAATTCAGCTCAGTTGATCAGTTCAGTTCAATTCAATTTACTTACTTCAGCTCATTTATGCCGAATAAAACATGCCCTAAAATATGTAAAATATAAGATTTTTTGCAATTCTAGAAAATATATCATAAGTGGGTCTTGATTCAAAGGATTTTTTGAGACGAATCTAATGGTGCAAAAATTATAAATTTATGAGATTTGAAATAAAATTGATGATTAATTTTTAATTTCATATCAGTAGTAGTTTTAGATAACGAATATAACTTTGTATTTAGGATAGAACTATTCTTTTTAATTATTATTTGTTAAAAATTAAGTTATTAATTATTTATATATACTGATGTGGAGTATGTGGTGCCTCCTTTCGAACGTCTTCATTATCTCGTATAGATATTGATATATAAGTAATATAAATGAATCTAACAATAATAATTTAAGTTTAATTGTACTCAAGAATATCAAAAATTAACTTATTATTTCTTAAACATAATTAAATTTAGATATTAATATTTCTTTCTCTAAATCTCTATTTTGATAAAAATTTGCAATTAACTGCTCTAATTAGTCAAGGGAAAACCTTTTGCGACGAAGCCTATTGCGACGGGTGCGTATGTAATTCTCATCGTAAAAGGTCTTCTGCGACGAGAAATGACTCATTTACGACCGGAAAACCCGTCGTAGATGAGGCTTTCTCTTGTTGTGTATAAGCTTATAAAATTATTTAAGTTCAAGAGTAATCTAGATATTTCTTTGACTCATATACAAATATGTGAGTTTGATACCTTTTAAGTTAGTTTAAAATATTGTATCTAAAATAATAAGACATTTCCCAGAGTGCCGAGCATTGGCCTGATTAGAATCTAGTTATGATTAAAGATGATGGAATATAAAAATATCATGATGAAACTAAATTATATGTATAGAGTAATAGAACGATACGCCTTACGAGTAAATATCATCCTTTAGTGGTTTCCTATTCTTATCCTACAAGTTATAATCTTATTAACAAACCTTAATTAACTCGGTATTGATTGTAAATTGCAATCTCCTAAGAGTGCTTGGGGTAAGTTTCAAACAAGGAAAGTGGCTGTCCTTCACCGAGTTGAAGTTGGATTTTATTTCTGATTTCTCAACCCTTACAACTATAAATACACCCTTAAATCCTTTAATATTTACTCGTACCTCATTAACAATCAATAAGTTTTCTGCGAGCAAAAATACAAACAGCATATACAATGAGTAACGTCAAAGTATTTTTGTTTGTGATTGTTGTTGCTCTTTGTTCTTCCCTTCCTATTCGCAGTGTCCATGCTCTCCGTCCTGATCTACGAACGCCTCGAGTTGACGTAATCTATCAGTTCGGGGATTCGATTTCCGACACCGGCAACTTAATACGTGAGAATCCAGTTGGATCACATTCAGCCTTTGCTCGACTTCCTTATGGACAAACCTTCTTCCATAAACCCACCGGTCGTTGCTCCAATGGTCGTCTTATGATTGATTTTATTGGTAAGTCCCTTTTGTATAATATAATTATAACATCGATTATAAGATTTTGCTCTAGTGTTATCTTGAATATATTGATTATAAGATTATACATGTTTAGTACCATGAACCCATATTATCTTCTTCATCATATAATATGATTTTGCTTACTGTTTAGTTGTATAGTTATTTAAAGATTGTTTTTTTAATAAAAAATAAGCATGCTATTGCTAACTGATAAATTTTCATAATTTCATATATACTCTTTTCGTTTGATCCACAAAAGGTTAACTTGCTCCTTTCCAAAATTCTTGCAACTCTACAATTTTGCGGTTTCAACGCACTTTTGATCATCTTAAATATTAGTAAAATTTGTGAAAAGTTTGATACTTAATACTTGCACCACTATACATGTTTACTATTTTCGTGAACGAAATATTTTCTTTGTTAATTTGTATATTTTTCACCAATAAGTCACCACTAATATAGGTATAAATAGTCAAGACATCGATATATATTTCCTACCGACAATTAGTAAAAGAAATAGTATCATGTTAAAAAAATAAAAAGGAAAGGAAGTCCAATTACAATGCACAAACCATTATTAAGAAATTAAGAAAGTCTATTTGTATCTCCATAAGATAATTATCGTGATGTAGTTTGTCACTAGTATGCATGCTAACTTCTATTATTGTCTTACGGTATTTTTTTTGAGGGGATATCATATGGTATCTTTGTAAACTCCAAAGATGTAAAGATCTGAGCCATATAAAATACCCCTACAAGTCTCTAATTTTCCGCCATAATAATAAAGCTACCTTACTTTTTGGTAATCTGGAAAGTTTAATGTTAAATCTTGTTATTGATCCATACATATTGTGCTGCAGCTGAATACTTCAAGTTGCCATTATTGGATGCATATCTTGATGAAGCTGGCAACTTCAAGCATGGTGTTAACTTCGCTGTCGCAGGATCAACGGCTCTCACCACTTCAACACTAGCCGCTAAAAATATACTATCTCCTGTCACCAATAGTTCATTACCTGTTCAGTTGGGTTGGTTTAAGTCTCACCTTTCTACACTTTGTTCCAATCCATCGGAGTGCAAACAAAAACTCGCAAACGCTTTATTTATCATCGAAACAGGTGGTAATGACTTTAACTATGCATTCTTCCAACAGAAGTCATTTGATGAGGTTTATCAGATGGTGGATGAAGTTCTTCAAACTATAGTTAATGTTGTCAATGAAGTGATTGATTTAGGTGCTACTCAAGTTGTTATTCCGGGTAACTTCCCTATTGGTTGTATGCCCATTTATCTCAGCGCCTTCCAATCAAGTGATCCGAACTCGTATGATGAGGTTAACTGTTTTAAAGATTTGAATCAATTCGCTAAGTTTCAAAATGATCACTTACAAAAAGCTATTCAAGAGCTTCGGAAACAGTATCCAGATGTTGCAATTGTTTATGGTGACTATTACAACGCATTGAGGGAACTCCTTAAACATGCCGATTCACTTGGTTTGATGCTTTATCCATTAACTACTTTCTTTTAAAATTAGTCCTTTGAATGATCAATCTAATGCAATTTAATTTTTGATATTTGCAGGGTTTGAAAAGGATGAAGTGCGAAAGACTTGTTGTGGGTTAGGCAACAATGCATACAATTTCAACATGACTAGTATGTGTGGCTACAACGGCGTTCCGGTTTGCAAGCATCCATATAAGCATGTGAGTTGGGATGGAGTTCATATGACTCAGCATGCCTACAAAGTCATGGCAACCTGGTTGATGAAGAAGAACATTCTTCATGGCATCTCTGCCCGAGTTTAGATTACTTTGTGTTCCTTTTTTAAGTAGTATTTCTTGAATAAGTATCATAATATAAGAATTTTTTTCCGAATAGAAGATGAACTACTAGCTATATTTTTTGCATTTTTTTGTTGTCAAATATTGTGGATTTGTTTACATTTAATAGATATGAAAAATTTGATTAGTTATTCATACTTTCTTTGGCAACTTCCTTATTCATACTTTTATTAGTCACACGAGTCATTTATATTTGATTCGATGCTTCTATCAAATGATCCAATTATAAGAATAATTGGAACGAAACAACAGCCAGTGGCCAGGGCTAATGTTATCAGCATAGCATTGCGAATTGAGGAGAGAGAGAGTGTGCAGCAGTTAAAAAGAAAAAAACAACAAATCCGAAATCGAGGTTATGCTATGTCATTTTTTGGTTGCTGTATTTTTAGTGGAAATCTCCCAAAATATTTATGGCTTTTACTCAAGCTTTTGTGTTACTAGGCTCCATTAGTATTAAGCTTAGGTTGATCATCTTTTCCCATTTATGAAGAAATAGAGAGAAGAGCTTCATCAAACCATCTTGGTCCTGCAGTGTTTTCGGGGCAATTTTCTTCGATACTCGTAGCAAACTGATCAGGTTGGCTTTAGATTATGTTGGTTTTGGGTTATTTTAGTGTTCATGTGGTGTCAGGTTTGGGTTTCTGTTGGTTAATTCATGTCGCATCAATTTTCAGTCATATAGTTATTTCACAGAGAATTCAGGCATACTCTCCAGCCAATAGCCAATTGCAAGATTTGCAACCAGATGAAAGAGCTGCAACTCTCTTAGCCTTCCATTATGAATCAGATAAATACCCAAGAAAACACGAAAACATAAGGAGGCTAGTAATTCCACAATACTTCCTCAGATAGAATTAAATCTGATAAGTAAATTCAAAACCGCCTAACGGCAATACATCAAAGCTCAAATAGTAGGAAAAAAGAAAGAAAACACCTAATTATGTTGAAGGATTATTTATCCAGTTTATCCATGCACAAAGTATATATAGCCATCATCACATCTTCACAAGAAAGGCGGTGTCAATATATGACTGTTGCATTCATCACTTCACTTGAACAAGAATCAGATTCTCTCACTTCTTCCGAGCCACAGCTGCAGCAATTCCTCCAACAACAAGTCCCACTGCAGTGGCTGTTATGCCTATCCCAATGACACCATCTGCATTTGATAATTGAGAGAGCAGCAAGACAACAGCTTTGGATGAGCAGCTCTGATAATTTAATAGAATAGTTGAGAATCATAATTCTTACCTCTCGCAATTCGATCTTCCACATTCTTCTTCAGGGTTAATGCTTGCCTCCAGTCAGGTGCAATCTGACAAAGCACAAAGGATTAAACATCATTTTATGCCCCAAGCTGTAAGCAATAGCACAGAGCTGTAGCAAACAAGCGCATTCATACTGTTATAGACCGGATTTGATGGACAAGGTAGATGATAATGTAAGGGAAGGATTAGTGATTTTAATGGTGATTTGAGAACTTAGAAATGGAACTTGGATTGCTAGGATGAATATATTACATAAACCCTAAGAATAATACAAGCTAAGTACTACACTACAAAAGATTCATTCTCTCATTAATTTTCATGATGCTTTACTCTCTCTACTTAGCTCTATTTATAGATAAGATAACCCTAAAACTTCTAATAAGTTAAATTATTATGAACTACCAAAATTACCCTTATCTAGTAATACCCATTCATTACAATACCGGCCCCTCAAATTCCACCTTGTCCTCAAGGTGGGAAGTAATTGGCTATGAATTCCAGACCCCGCGAGCAATGAAAAGTGATGTTGCTAAAGCTTATGCCTGGCTTCCATTGTCGTTCCAGGTCCTCATTAGTGATACCTCCACCCTCCTTTAGTAGTAAAGTTATGCTGAATGGAGCTTCGGAGTGAAAGGAAGCTGCTATGGAGTGGGGGTGCGTTGATATGTTGCGGTGTGGGAGGATAGAGAAGTGGTGAGTGCAATATGGTTTTGGGAGTTGGAGCAAGTTGTTGTGTTCTGTGGACTGAGTAGGAAGTGTGGGTTGAAGAAATTGGGTTGGGTAATTGGCTATTGTGTGGGTGAAGTCGGTCAAGAGTTTGGAAGGATGGGTTAGAGTACCGGGCTCGGAAATGGAAGAGTGTGAGAGGAGGGTAGTTAAGTAGGTGCTTTGTTTGGTGTTGGATTGGTGTATGAGTGGACTGTTAGATTGGGTGGGACAACTGGGTTTAATTAATGGGGTTGAGAGATAGAAAGTAGAGAAATGTGGGTTGAAATGTTGCTGGGTTTTGGGAGTAATTTTAGTGATCTCAGAATTGGAATTCATAAAGTTGGGGTTATGATTAAATGGGTTGGTAGAAATAAGTGGATTGGGTTTGGGTTGGTTCATGGCCTTGTTAAACGATTCAGGAGCTTGGAAAGGGGGATTGGATCTACAATTATGAAGCCCATGTCCAGTGTACTTTTCCTCTGCTAAATTGACATGTGTTTTACTCTTACCCAATGAGCTGGACCCCAATAGTCTTGCTGCCACCAAGTGTCCATTTCCAATACTGCCCTTAGTAGAATCTTCTATATTTTCCTTCTTCCTTAAGGCAAAGTTTGTCTCAGATTTACTCTTCTGGAATTCTGAATCATCTCTTGCAAGTGCCACCGTGTTTTCCAAGGCCCACCACCAACATTCTTGCCGGTAACATAACCCGGTCCTCCACCGGGCCCTCTTACATCAGAATCGCCCTTCGCAAGATTCACTTCGCTATCCCCAAATCTTCTCTCGCCACCTTCACTCTCACTTTTCACGGCACCGCCCCGGTGAAAATAATCTCCACCTGCAAACGTACCTAACTCATCTCCCCACCTTCTCTCCTCAAATATTTCAATTTCACTACTATCAAAAACACCCTTGGACTTACTGGCAAAATTATTTCCTATATCAAATTCGTTGCTAAATCCCACCTTCTTCTCAGAATGTCGAAACTCACAGGTTTCCTCCACATCTGGCTTCCATGAAGGCGCCAATGAGGAACCATAACGTTTCATCACTTGCTCCTTCAGTTCCTGCCATTCATAGAATGGCCGTCGCCGGTGTTCCCATTCGAACCACCATCGTACGCCGCCGTCAAATGATAATATGGCAGCCTTCCATTTTGTCTCTTCATTTAAGTAAAAGTAATGAAAGATGTCCTCCATTTCTGAAACCCAATCTTTGCAACTTCTTCCATTGAACTCAGGGATTTGAAGCTCTTGCCGGATACGCCTTTCTTCTTCGAGATCTGAAATATATATCTCTCTCTTGCCCATAATGTAGGCAAACTCCTCATGGATCCATGTTTGCATCTGATGAGCAGCATTTCGTCCAGCCAACTCCATTGCAGACAATTTTTTTATTTTTTTATTTTTTATTTTTTATATATCAATAAATGAACAGAAAAGCAGCCACGTTTTACCAATAGTTGTAATACCGGATGCTGATATCAAAAGGCAAGGCATTCATGCCCAGAAACAAAAACTTCCAGAAAACTTCATAAAAAAAATATTCCTTTTTTTTTTTTAAAAGGCAGAAAACCAGCAGCGTTTTCCGGCCACCACAGACCGTACCGCTCTGATACCAAGTTGTTATAGACCGGATTTGATGGACAAGGTAGATGATAATGTAAGGGAAGGATTAGTGATTTTAATGGTGATTTGAGAACTTAAAAATGGAACTTGGATTGATAGGATGAATATATTACATAAACCCTAAGAATAATACAAGCTAAGTACTACACTACAAAAGATTCATTCTCTCATTAATTTTCATGATGCTTTACTTTCTCTACTTAGCTCTATTTATAGATAAGATAACCCTAAAACTTCTAATAAGTTAAATTATTATGAACTACCAAAATTACCCTTATCTAGTAATACCCATTCATTACACATACAAAATAATATTACAGCCATTTTGCACACAGAATCAAACCATTATTGGCTACACTAACAATTTCAAATTTTAATGCTTCAGGCGAAATAAAATGGGCTTTTATGCCCAAATCTGTAAGCAATAGAGCACAGATGCAGCAAACATATCACATGAAATAATATTACAGCTGAATTGCACACACAATCAAAACACTATTGGCCACACCACTTTTCAAATGAGCTTTATAATCCTAAACAGCCCAAAGATTCCCCACAACCAAATAAGGAAAATAAGTAACTTCTACGGCAACTATTGATGCTTAGGAACTATGGCCTCAACATCATGGCAGCCACTGCACCACACAAAAATAGTAGAGTAGCGTAAACTACGCATTGATCGATGTCTTACAACAAATTTATAAACTACAACAATCAATCAATGGTAGGAAGACAAATTCAGTAGGCTAGGCAGATGTGAGAAGATAAGCAAGAGAAATTATACAATTACAAGAAGTTAAGATGCAGAGTAGAATAAAACAAACTCTCAATCAAACTTACAGCAAAGGACTAGAAATGTACCTCCAGACATTGTTCCACGAGTTGCCTACTTCGTGCAAACTCACCACTCCTATAGTAACCCACAGCGAGCAGATAGATCTTCTCTCTCCTTTCAAGAGGACTACTGCTAGTATTGGCCAGCGAAGCTGCCAAAAATCACCAGGAATAAACTTTAGGCTTTTATATTTCATTCATATTTTAAACGGCTGGAAAGAGGGGGAAGGGGGGGGGAGGTCAGCACAAAGGTATGCAACTTTTTTTCGAGCATCTTTAGACCCTAGGTCATCAACTAAATCAAAACTGCAGATATAATTGGTCTTGTAAGAGACCGCCTAATAAAATTAGGCAACAGCCCGAGCCTAATATAAAGAAGAGAATAAAGCACCTTTTTGGCTTTTTTAATAAAGTGATAGGCTTTTTGAATAAATTGATGGGTTTAAGCTAATCTAATTTTAATATGAAGTTAGACCGCTTCTTTTTATAACTTTGGAATATAGGTTGTCAAAGAATCATGGTTATGTTTCCATATCAGATAAAAGACATCTAGAATAGAATATAGCAGAGGCAATAGGATCTGTTTGTTATAATGTTGATCTATGTCACCCTTATGTTTCTCATCTGGAGAGAGGTGTGATTGGGGGTCAATGACCAAATAAATAGGCACATTGACTTAATTCTTCATAGCAGTTTTCCTCATTAGCTCATTACATAAAAAAATAATAGACGGAGAAAACAATCCATGAACATTAACAGTATGTTTGGATACAAAATGGGAAGGAAAAGAAGGGGAGGGGAGGGAAGGGTAGAGAAGAGAAAGGGATGGGAGGAAAGAATGACGAGTTTTCCTTCCAAATCTCTCCATTGTTGGAGGGAACAATTTCTTATAAATTGATCCTTCCATTTCCCTCCCCTCCAAATCCCTCACCCCCTCACTTGTTATCCAAACAATGGATTTTTGCCATTTCCCTTCCCCTCCCCTTCCTTTTCCTCCTATTTTAGCTATCCAAACAAGCTGTAAAGCCCAGAGAATTAGGCTAACGTAAAAGAAAATGATCTATATACCTACAGGCTACTAGATTAAAAAACGGAGGAAGTATTTCACAATGGATCTAAGATAAAAGCCAACTAACAATTTTTTCTGCAGTAGCCTGAGTCTATGGACTCTATTCTAATGCAAGGAAAGGTGAACAAGATACAATCTTAGGTATCATATCAAAGAACAGCTAGAGAGATATCTATGGAAACAATTAGCTCTAAGCCAATAAAGACTGTATTTCTTATGGAGGGAAGAGTGATAAGATGGAGCTACATAGAAAACTGAATAGGGGACACTTACAGCTTGTTTGGATAAAGAAGGGGAAGGAAAAGAAGGGGAGGGAAGGGAAGAGGAGGGAAGAGAAAGGGAGGGGAGGAAAGGAAAATAAGTTTTCCTTCCAAATCTCTCAATTGTTAGAGAGAGCAATTTCTTAGAAATTGATCCTTCCATTCCCCTCCCCTCCCCTCCAAATCCCTCACTCCCTTACTTGGTATCCAAACAAGGGATTTTTGCCATTTTCCTTCCCCTCACCTCCCCTTCCCTCCTAATTTGGCTATCCAAACAAGCTGTTAGTCAAATTACCATCATCATTAAACATGATATTGAAACCTAGATGACATAAGAAGAAGCACCCCTGGTGGTTAAAGACGACCTTTTTTTACCTTCAACCATGGCTATCCCTCTCTGCACATCTTCAGGACGTCTAGAATGGACAAGGCCCCACGACAACCTCATGAGAGTCTCACTTCTCTGTTCTTCACTAGCATTAGCAGCCTCTGCTACCTCTCGTTCAAGGCCCTGAAAATAATTAAAAAAACGATTATAAGCTATCATATCAAAGTAGAGGAGTTAGAAATAACTGAAAATGTGTTGTAATCGTGAAAAGGAAGCAAACACATAAAAGAGAAGGAAACGACAAGTAAAGTTTATCCATTGTTACATTGTTAAATATCTGAAGCTAAAAATTCAATAATCCTGCTCAAGATTAGGGGAAAAATTCCGCATCTTATATAACCGTAAAGAAGAACAAAACCTCCACTCTCTATCATTCCAATGGAAACAAAGAGCAACAATATAACTTGCTTTACAAAATCTTAGCTTGCCAGAGAACACGCCATACATCAAAACAATTCATCCTATCTATCTTGCAACCATCACTATATAACAAACATATGCTACTTCCAAATCAGAAACAACACATCAAGGCTCCATTTGGTAGGGTTCAAAACATTTTCCTCGAAACTTTTCCCCCTCTATTTTCAATTTTACAGTGTTTGGTTGGCAAAGGAGTGTAAAATCATTTTCCCGATAACAGAAAACCATTTTCCCTTCAGAACGAAAGGAAAATTGTTTTCCTTACCTCCCTTTTACGCTCCTCCCAGGCTCCCACCACCTCTTTACTTTCCCTTTCATTTTCCTTTTTTCAATCATCTCCCTTATGGTACTAGACAATGAAAAACTAAGTTTGCAATTGTGTTTTCCATTAAAATTAATTTCCATGAAAATCATTTTACGTTGAAAATGTTTTACAGCGAACCAAACAGATTCCAAGTAACAATAGACGTATTACAACACATTAATGACACAATTAAACAAAATTCCAATAACAATCTCAAATTAATTCAATATCAATAATATCATAGATTAAATCATTACCACCAAACAAATACTAATGCATCCTAAATTCCTAACAGCTCCGAAATCGAAGCCTATTTCAATAATCTCCTTTTTTAATACAAAAATTAGAAAATTGACGGTAATAACATCAGAAGATAAATCTTAACAATTCAGTAATAGCAATTACGATGAACAAAAAAGTTGAAGTAAATGCGAATTAGGAATGAAAAGAGAGAGAATAAATCAACGGAAAACAAATTAAACGAAGAAAAGCGCGGCTTACAGAAATAGTATCAGGATCACACCAAGGAATATGATCGCCACCGCCAAAGAAATTGGTAACAGACTCAAAAAATTTACCGATTTTCGCATCCATTTCTACGCTTTTTTTTGCCCTAAAATTTCAATTTCAAAACCCTGGCGCTTTTGAATGAGAAAGAGAAAGAGAGAGAAAGAAATGGTAATGTAAGAAATGGTAGCTGAATGCCTCAATATATGACAAAATTAGTCCATTTCGTTCACGCGAACTATATTATACCCACAGGACACACAGCCACAGGAGCGGATCAAAGCGGACGCGATTAAGAAATTGACTTTGTTATTTCTTCAAAACAAAGAAATAGCAATTTGATTTGTTGTAAATTTTGGAGTAGAAGCTCAATTCATGCCTTATAGAATAGAGATCATGGTAAATAAAATTAAAAAAAAAAGTGTTAAATTTTACTAATAATTTTAATTTTATTGAGTAAAATTTTAACTTAAAGTGTAAGTTCTTGGTAATAGACTACAATTGACAAAACGACATAACCAATCAGCAAAATTATTAATCTCTTGTCAAGTTGCTATCATTTATGTTACTTATTTATTTGTAGTTTGACTAGTCAAACCATAATTAAAATTTTGAAAAATAATACAATTTTGTATTTTTTAAAAATATATACATGGATTTAAGCACAAATTTCGAGAAAATATTTAACCGCATTTTTAATATTGAAGATGACATTTTTCTTAAAAATGGACACAGGGGTTATTTTTCTAGATAGGAGAGACAACTACTAGGGTTATTTTTTCTTGCGAGAGAAGTTTTTGTTGAATAAAGACCCAAAATAGTCAGTTGGTTGGTAGAATCCGATTTAGATTTTCGGAATACCGAGTTAGTTGGCCTTAACTAGGCTTAGTTCTTCTTCTATTCAATTTATATGAACTTATCTAATTTTACAACCCTTGGTTTGCACCAACTTTTCTAGCAAAGGAAAGTGAAATGAATCGAGTAAGCTTCCTTAGATACAAATTTTACAAAATCTACCAATGGAGCTAAAGACTCTATATTCTATGATTTTGGAATATGATAAAACAAACAAAATAACTTTTTTAAACTAGTTGCGCTTATATGCTACGAAGTCGCATGTGGTCAATGCATTTTTGATGAAATTTAATTTTTAATCATCCGGAAACAACATCTTTGTGTATTCAACACAAGGATAAGATTGCGTACATCTAACCTCATACCTCGTCTTATGGATTCAAAAAGCATTTGAGACAGTGAGAATACATATGGCATAAAAAATGACGCTAGCAATGCACCCTTATAAAGCCTGGCAATCTTTGTTAATCATGTGTTCGTAGAGTTAAATCTCGATATGTTTGTTTTCTATGTTCTAGATATGATCCAACAATCTACATATATATGATTGATCTACATATATATGATTGATAAGAGTTACTCTCCAGAAAAGCATATTTTTCTCACACCTTTTAACATGATCCAACAAAACTTCGGCTATGATCAATTGCAAAGATGGCAAAAGGAGTTGGATTATTGTGAAACCGTCTCACCTACAACTTGCTTGTTGTCATACCGGTATTGCTAGCGAGGGCCCAATGTCCGTAAATCAAGTAAGTATTATTGCAACATTACAACCTATTATATATAAGAACAAACAAGTTTCGCTTCATCCTAGCCTATGAGACTATGACTGTAATCTGCAATATTGGTCGAGTTGTGACACTTATTCTTCATATATGAGATTCATACACTTCTGGCCAAGGGAAGGTGGGAAATAGATGGGAAACTTTATAGCATCACCAATCTTTATTTTGAATTTCCAACTTTCCCCATCCTCAAATAGATGGGAAACTTTACAACCTTCTCGTTCTTCCCGTCATTCATCCAAGCAGACTTAAATTTCTCCAACATCTCCTCTGTCAACATCTCAACCCCTTTCTCTTTAGCAGCATTGTAAGCTGACCATGATCTTATATATGTAAAATAGTCCTCCAAGCTCATCACCTTCTCGGCCTTGAACTCAAAAGGGCCGGTATGTCCCAACTTCTCAACAGGCTCAAACGGGAAATCAATGCTCCTGTACTTGTCATCCACAACCTTTGTTGTTTCCTCCCAACCTGGGCCGGAAAAGCCCTTGTAGAACGGCCAGAAGATAGCATCCACCTCCTCGTTCACTTCAGGGGTGGTGTAGCACCAAGCTGCAATAATCCCATCTGGCTTCTTCAAGGCCCATCTCACTACCTCGTAGAACTTGGGGAGGTCGAACCAGTGCATTGCTTGGGCTATTGTTATTAAGTCAACGCTGGATTCAGGTGCTATCTTTTGTTCGACATCATTGACAGAGAGAACTCGAGGAGTCACTTGGTACTTGACATTTTGGAGTTTCGGTGCACACTCTAGTTGTGTCGCACTAACATCTGTGCCCACCACATTTTTGTACAACTCAGCTAGCTGTAGAATGGAAACATAGGAGTCCAAGGACCAAGTTCAGAATGTTTCACTTCAACTTAGCTAATGAGCAAATGGTATATATGATGCAATTCATGCATGAAAGTGTACGATACCAAAAACAACTATATATCCTACTAGCGATCCACAGGTAGCCTAATGAGAATAGAAGTATAGCAATTTTCTAATCAGATTTCATGAAAGGCATGAAGTTCTTCACAGGGGGAAAAGAAAAAAAAACAGTGAAAGATTATGTTGAAACAAAAAGTAATTGAACATTTTATGTCAAAACTTGCAGTGCCAAAGAAATCCCACAACAATTGAGGATAAATTTATTCCATTGTCTTTAACAAGTCAGAAATTATGAGTTATAAATCTTGAGAGTTTTCCAAATTCATAACCATGATGGAACATTTGTCCATTCATGACGGAATCTGCTAGTACATTCGACTATAGTATATTGAGTCAAAAAAAAAAAGTTAGCCATGGAAATCAGGGTATGAGCATAAGAAAGTGCTAGTCTAAATCTCATAGTAGTAGATCACAAAATCTTCCCATAATATGTTTGGTACTTGTCTTAGTAGTATGAACCAGCATCACCAATTAAACTTTGAACCCATGACCTCTCAAATCAATATGAAGTGCTTTAATCAATAATCCAATTGGTGAACCGATAATTCTTAATGTAAATCAACATCTATAAGTGCTCTCAAAATCTGATTCTTGACATATGCTGTTGCTTTCACTAATTTGTCTTTATAACCTCTTTTTAAACACCTCCCTTTGCTTCATTTTTTTGGTGTTTAAAGAGACAAGAAGGCGGGATGAGAATTGATAACAAAACGTCTTTGGAACCGGAAGGAGTGTTCTAACCAACTGAGCTATGCCTCACCTCTATCTGCTTCATGAGTGCCTTAATTATATAATTCAATCTTCATAGGTATTTGAATCATTGTCTCTCATCATATCATAACCTTAAGTCAAATCTACATTACAAGCCACTTCATATTGCACAGGATCAAAAGCATGAATTATGAAAATGGATCATATCATAATGTGTGTCACACTGATTGGAGTTTTTGGTAGCTTGTGTTGATTGTCTCAGCCAATACAATTAACTTCAATGAACAAAAAAAAAAAAAAACCAACAGAATTACAACAAAGTAAATAATAGAAGTGGAAATATCATAAAACGAAGGGAACTTATATTACGAGACGAGAAAATGAAACATACAGAAGGAATAGCTTGGCCGGTGCCAGTGCCGACATCCCAAGCAAGAAGAAGGGAAGGAGTGTGGGATGCGATGAATTGAAAGAGTTGAGTTGGGTAAGATGGTCTTCCACCTGAGTATTTCTCTGCATTGTAACTTGGCTTCGGCAATTCCCCCGTCCCCGCCATTTCTGATGATTGATGAGAATGTCAATTTGGATATATGCCGGCTAAATGAATACATAAATAACGAGAACTACCACTTTGCTACTCACTTGCATTGTTGATGACATGGGGCCTATGGCTTTTTGGAACTAGTATGTTTTTTTCTAATAAAAATTGACATCATGGGTGATGTAATGAGTTCTGAGCCTTGTGACGGCTATCGGGTATAAGACCCTGTTCAATTCACTTTAAAATAATAATATTTAGTGAAATAAGTTTAGTTTAATAATCAAATCAGCAAAAATAAGTCCAGTTCAGTAAAAATAATTTAGTTTATTAAAAATAAGTTCACTTAAGCAAAAATAAGTCATGTTCAATACAGATAAGGTAACTGAATAGGGCCTAATTCAGCGCTATTTTTTTTGTTCTTCAACATCTCTAAATAAACATAAATTCGACATTTAAATCAGTTATGATAATTTTAATACTTCCTTCGTTTTTTTATTTCTAACACTTCCTATATAAGGAAGTTTCAAATTAATTGTGACACTTTTCTATTAATTTTTTTTCTCTATCTCTCCTATGAGTCCTATCACATGGGTCCCATCTTTTATTTCTCTCTATCTCTTTTCTCTCCAAATATTGTCTAGGATTTCGTAAAATAAAAAATGTTATAGCTAATAAAAAAGGTAGGAAGGAATATAAGTTGTAAACCACCTTAGCCCCAACTAAAAATGGGCCTATATGATAATTCTAGTAATCGAGTTTAAGTTATGAAAAGATAAAAAAAATTGGAATATTATATTGATAAAATAATTTATTTTACATCTTTGTGTATTCAGTATGCATCATACACTCAGGTGTACCATGAGTATGGTACACCCAATGCTATTTAGAACAAAAAAATAGTCTTAATAGTTTTGAAGTGTATCATACTCATAGTACACCCGAATTTATAATAAAAATTATACTTTAATACTTGTATGATATGTTATGCTTGCATCTTTCCCAAATATTCAAATCCCCCTTTCGAAATTTCCAGCATCTAAATTCTTGCTTCCTTGTTCCTTCAATAAGAGCACTATTAGCAATGACCTATTGCTAAAGTTTATGGGATGAACTTTACAAAAATCTTATTAGCAATGATCTAATTAAAGGTTGTTCATCAAAAGTTCATTGAAATACTTCATCTTGTGACCTTTTCTCACAACCGGTCATGAGGCAAAAATCAGATTAAAAAACAGATGAAATGCTGACTTGGAGATGAAAAGCAAACAAACGGCAGCGTTTTTGCAAATGAACAGCAACAAAATTCTGACACCAATCGACGCGCGTGTGTGTCGCATTTTCATTGGTTCAGCTAGGAGAGAGAAAATATATCCATTTCAATAATTCAATAGCTATTTTCTCCTAAAATAAAAGTCAAAAAATTAATTTTTTTTTTACCAATGATCATAATTTTTCGAGATCTATAAAATGAGACCAACCTTGATATATTTTGGTAAAATTTTCGAAAACCCATTTTTTCCATATTTTCTCTTAAACAACTTTGTTGATCAATTTTTTATAATTGTTCTTAGCTGGAAAAAACCCCAAAAGATATTAATTGAATAAATAAATGATTTCCTATCAAAAATAAATAAATAAATAAATGATTAATTTCAAATAATTATAACTTAACTATGATTAAGCTTATATTATCCCTAATGTATCAATTTTATTTGTTCATAAACATATTCAAATATTAATCAAATAAATAAATAAGGTAATGGTGTGGTAGGAAAGGAAAGGTGATGAACTTAAAAAATGTCATTATGAATAAGAAAATGTTGAAAGATGACATTTTAGGAGAGAGAAAAAGAAGGAATAGTGCCATAAACTTTAACAAGTGGGTCATTGCTAATAATGCTCTAACTCCTCCGACCTTTAACACTCCTTTCTCCAAAATACTTTGCATAGCCCAATATAAAATAAAAAATCTTCAATCTCATATCAATAATTTATCTCTTACAATTATTTTATTAGTCTAAAATTAAAGATATTCTACAAATGGAGAGGTAAATGAGGATGTTGCTATAATAGTATTTTTTGTTTTTGCGTTTAAACTTGGTATTATATTTTGTGGTGCAATAAGATTTTAGACAACTCCCAAAAAAATCATTATATATATTTTCTCAATTTTTGGACAAATATCGTTACTCCATTGAGGGGCCACTTTTTTCTTTCCCATCTTGAGTCTATAAATTGCTAGAAACGACCTTGATAATTGAGTCAATTTGAGTTTTACCATGTCATATTCAATCTAATTCAATTTTAGTTAAACTCGAAGTATGATCAGTCAAAATCAAATTATAGTGAAGCACAATATATTTGAAGGTTTTTATATTTAAGTGCACTATGTTTAGTAATTGGGCTATTATGTAAATGAGTTCTAGGTGGATGAGCTTTAGGCTTAACAAAAATAAATTATTTCAATAAAAATTTGGAAGAGAATAATGGAACAAATAAATGAACATTTCAAAATTGAAATGAGATAAGCTTTCAAATGAACATTGTAGATACTAAAAATTTATTAGTGTTTTACATTTAATATATATTAATTATTTGAACTAAGAGAAATGATATTAGTTCAATGTAATTAGTTTAACCCACAAAATAGAACTCATATTAAATAAACATACTTGGGTTGTAAAATATACTACATTCATTCTTTATTAATCACTACATTTCTCTTTTTACATTATTCATCCATCTCCTTTTAACCAATCATAATGATTTATACACAAAGATAAACATAGTCACTTAATTAAAATTAACTTTCAATAATTTTTACTTGAGCATAATTAGAGCTATATTCAAAGTTGTGCGTTGGGAGGCGAAGCTCTACATGTGGTGATTAATAAAGAACGGATGAAGTATATATGTGCTAGTCCGTATTACAAGCCCAAATAAAAAGTAAAATAGACAAGGTGAAAATACTACCAAGTCGTAAATGGTCCCAGATCGACACTACCAAGTCTATGAAAGGTGTCTTCAACCCCTATAAATAGACATCTCCTCCTTCAATTGCAAGGATCATAAGATCATTTTTTTCAAGAGCTCACAAATTTCTCGTGGAGTTTCTTCCTGAAAGTAGTCAATAATCACATCAAACTCGCGCCACCTTCTTATAGACATTCAAACAACTTCGATTGAGATTCAAGCTTTGACAACCCTCATTCAAATACACTCAAACAAATCTTCAAATTCAGGTTGACATTGACAAACCATTTTGGCGCTGTTTGGGTGGTTGATAAGCTCAAAAAAAGTAGGTTGCTTTGTGCTTTTCACCAAATTGTGGTTTGTAGTTTTGGTTGGTCTATAATATTGATAAACAAAACCGCACCACAAACCGCTAAAAGTGTCTTTCATATTCAATGTAACACAATTTTGTACCTTAAATAGTAATATTATTAGCAACTTTGTAAGTTTTTCAATATCTTCTAGCCTTTTGTAGCTTATTAATTCGTGTGATTTAAAAGTGGATATTCAGTCTGTAAATTTACATAAAACAACAATTAAAAATTAAAAATTAAAATACTCAAACCATGCTCATTCCTAATAATAGTAGTAGTATTAATGAGTAAGAAATATAATAAATAAAATAATATATAGCAATAATAATAATAATTATTATTGTTATGATACTCCCTCCGTTTTTTTAATATGCACATTTCTTCATTTTGGGGTGCTTTTTATAATTGGTACCTTTCTACCTTTTGCCATAAATGGAAGGTTGGTCCACCTAATTATTACACTTCTCTCCTCCTTTTTCTTTCCTTCTCTCTACCTTTTTCACTTTTTCCTTACTTTTACTAACCTTCTCTCTTACTTTTGCACTTTTTCCTTGGTTCTAGTGCAAAGCCTTAGGTGCATATTTAAAAAAACGGAGGGAGTAATTAGTAAAATAAATTAGAACAACAACAATAATAATATTGACGAAGTGGTTAAAGAATGAATGGAGCTGAACTGATCGAACTAAACTGATTATAGCTTAACTGAACTGAAATTAAACAGAAGTAAACAGGCCCTAATTCTATTTTATTTGACCTTATTCTACTTTATTTGACCTTATTAGACCTAATCTGAACTTATTTAACTAATGTCTTCTGATAAAGACTGAAAAAAAAAAGTTGAAAAGAAGAATGGACCCTAAATAGGTCTGTATTTATCGATTTTCGGTCTGTTGTTTCACTTCTACAATGCTTGTTAAATCCGACCAGTTAAGTCTCCCTCTTCCTTGCCCATCATATATAAGGGGCAAAACCTTGTAGTTTGTTTGAGGGGATTAGAGGGAGGGATTGAGATTATATATCTCAATGGGTAGTAATTTTTTTTTTTGGGAGACTGGGAGCTTTGAGAGGCATTGGCACTTGGCAGTAGTGGAATTAAAATTTTAGAATAAAATAACCCATTTACCCTTAATGAAAAGTAAGGAAAAGAAAGAAAGTGGAGGATTAGTAAGGGTATAAAAGTAAAATCATAATTTAATCCCAATCAATTATCAACACATACCAAACTAGGGATAGACATTATTTTATTCTTGTCCCATCCATTAATTCTCAATCCCCATCCCTCCTTCTAATCCTCATAAACTTAAGTGATGTTCATGGCTTCAATAGCTAGTCTGGGCTAGGGAATGGGATGAGAAAATTGACATTTTTATTTTATAGATGAGATAGTAGCACAAAGATGAGGTGTTTACAGACACAAGAAGTACAATTGAAACTAAGGCAAAAAAAAAGCATGATTTAGGAAACTTACATTAAAATGATCATCAACATACTTCTTCGGTTCGTTTAGCAATCAAGGCAAATTGGCCAAACTAGGAGTGCAAAATTATATGCATTCAACAATAGAAGACAAAGTTATATCTTAAGTTCCATTTAAGCTAAGATGTGGGGGTTTGAAGCTGAATCATCTGATTTTTGTTGATGATGCGATTCTTTTTTGCTATGAGATAGATCAGACAATTGAGCTTTTTTGCTATGAGATAGATCAGACAATTGAGCTTTTTTGCTATGAGATAGATCAGACAATTGAGCTTTTTTGCTATGAGATAGATCAGACAATTGAGCAATGGAGTTCCTATTCTGTAAAAAAGCTGAGATTCTTATGGTGTTCATCCTAAAGAATATTGGGATATATTCATTTGGAACAGGTTGTCTATTCCTAAATATAGGTTTACTTGTTGGATTGCTATTCATAATAGGCTTCCAACACAAAAGAAGTTGGAGATTTGGAGATGAGTAACTCAGCAGAATGTTTCATTTGTTGCTCAATCGAAGAAATTGAGGAGCACTTGTTTTTTCGACGTGACACAACCAGCATCCTTGATCAAAGGGATAAAGTGTGGTTGGTTATAAGAGCTTATGACTGAGGTTTTGTGAGATGGGTTAAGTAGATAGGAGCAAGAAGTCTAGATTTCAGAAGATGGTTACGGCTGCAGTTTTCTCTTCTCACTGGATATGAGGCTTTATGGAACAAGAATTTTCGGAGTGTTGAAGTGTATAGTTCGATTACAAAGCAGAGTACAATTAGGATACAAAGTGCAAAAACTATTTCTCTATCTATTGGCTTGGTCTAGTGGTAAAGGTTTCAAATCCCACTAGGGACATTTGGGGGTGGGGATTCCCTTACCATTCCCCCCTACTCTTAAATATCGGGCCCCGCAAACACCAGATCAAGAAACTGTGCTAGTTGAGATCTAGCCAGGGGTCCACCACATTACCTTCCTAAAAAAAAAATCTACAGAACATATGCACTAGTATCATGTAGAATTTTCGTGATCCGTTACAGTTAATATCTTACTGAGCATATACTAAGTCTTCCTACCTCTCAACCTACAACTTTGAAATGCATTACTAAACAGGTAGTGAACCGACTTAAAATTTAGCAAAACTTAAATTTAAAATAATTTCACAACCATTTGTTGCTGATATCAATTCGAGTTTGATCAAGGTAAACAAAATTTTTATTGAAACTAATGTACAAGTAGTACACATGACACCATTCTGGGCCTTCAGGAAAAAGAGATATAATCTGTTGCCAACGTTTCCTTGTGTTGCCCCACTCACATCATATAGCAAGTCATTTGAAAATTTAAAACTTAAGGAAAAGCATTGGAATGCCACACGAAAGTTGAAGTTTTGCTAAACATCAAAGGTAATCTCTGTTGGATACGCAAAAACACAATCAACATGTAGAGAACATGTTGTGATATTCTAACACTTTAACAGATAACAAAAACAATCTCTCAAAACTTCCTAGGATGATATAAGAGGAACCAAAACCAGTTAACTGAAACATAAAAATTGGTAGATCTCTTAGGAATGGGGTCATATTTCAAGATTCGATAGGGTTACTAACAAAGATCTCACTCCTCATCTTCCTCGTCACCATCTCCACCAGATGCCTTCTTGGCTGCTGCCTTCTGGTTCTTTCGCTTCACTCTACCAGGGCGGCCTCCTCCGAAGGGACTAGTGAGAGAGAAGTCAATGTGCTTTTGAGAGTCCACCCTCACCATGAAGGAAGGAACATTCACAACCTGTCTTCCAACCCTGACATTAAAACAACAGCGGGTCAGAGACAGCTTCAGCATACATGAACAAAAGTAAGTGTTTTATAGAGTTTACAGTTGAAACTAACATATTAGAAGCGATGCCTCGTAAGGTTTGGCCAATTAACCCCATAACAATGCAAGTTAAAGAGGTCGCAGAATGATGTCCATTATGACAAGCACAAGCTAAAAAAAAGTTCCAATAACAATATTCCAATTTTAACCAGAAAAATACCAATTTGCTAAAATACCAGTTGAAGATAGCAAAGGAACAGAGAAAATTATGACAAGAATAGACAAGCGATAGTCAAGTTAGAAACAGCTCCTCTGACCTATGTTCCTGGACACTTGAAAGATGTACTCAGACCAATACAATTGTAGTGTTGTGCACAACAATATTTTCCTGAGTTCTCTCTTGCAAGTGAAACCTCAAAACAGATAGGGTGTCCGAAATGAATCCAGTAGCTAGACCAGGCAAAATAGGCAGCGAACGATCAACACCAAGTGACCTAAATTCTTTGCCTCTAGAAATGCATACATCAAAGGAAAAAACCTTAACAGCAAAGAACGTCTGCATAGCTGGCTTGCGAAACCCAACACACATCCACTTTTCAAACTTCATACACTTTTCAAGCAAATCCATTTGTTACAGCATAATCCATGTCCTTCACCCTTCTCCGATAACCTTTGCCAAATCAAATTCCTATCACTAATGTCCCGTTCAGTTAACATCAACAGGCCTCAGAGAGGATATTACAATACATTAAGCGCCAACTTCAAAACTATGTCTTTGTTATCCTTATGAAAAACAAATCCATGTAAATTCTTTGAATACTAACATATTAACATAATCACCTCTACCCATTTTCACAAAACTTTCACAAAAACATCAAATTACGCCGAGATTCCCACTTTCCAAAACTGAATATGAACTAAGCAACTCAGCAGTAATCAAGCAATTCAAAGCCGCTAATTAACAAAAGAAAAAAAAATTATTACTAAAAGCCAACTAAACTTCACGATATGAAGAAAAAATGCTTAGAGAGATGATTGAGAAATCATATCATTAACTAGCAGATTCCAAAACTTCTACAGCATAAAGTATCGTGAAACAAGCAAACATTTACTGCAATTTAACCAAAAGTAAGGGATCAACATAATACCTAATATGCCTCTGTCTGATGAGAACCCTAGCATGGTGGATAGACTTTGCCATACCAGACTTAAAGACAAGGGTCTGCAGACGCCTCTCCAAGAAGTTCTCGACAGTCAAGGCCAACACATAATCGAGCTTGTTCTGGCCTTCATCCAAAAGCCCATACCTGTTCATCCTCCTGAGAAGAGCTTCACCCTCAAAGATACGGCGAGGGTTCTTCTCATCCAGAGTAAGAAGATGCCTAGCAGCATTACGGATACGACTCAATACATATTGAACCCTCCAGAGTTCCCTCTTGTTACGAAGACCATACTCTCCCACAAGCTTCAACTCAGCATCTAAACGCTCTTTCTCATAAGGACGACGCGGCTTCTTAAAAGTCTTCCCATCTATACATCACCAAATATCACAAAACGTTCATTATCCAAACCGAAACATCAATTACAAGTAACATTATCATCTGACAAACCCCATTTACATTCCATAAAAATTGAAATGCATAACCAACTAGCAACTTCATATACCTCTACTCTAAAAAGGAAGCGGACGGAGACACTAAAGCGAAATTTAGAAATATACAACCACTAAATTTTAACAATTTCTTCAACATAATATAAAAACTATTTACAATTCAGAGTAAATGTTTTTTTACAACTCCAGCAGTTTCTATTCTGTTTTTGTATCTACAATTACACTGCATATATGTTTTGGCGCATCTTGCGCGCATATAATAAGACTAGTATTCCACAAGTGAATGTGATCGGGACACAAATAAATATAAAATTTTCGACTATACCCTCAGATAACATACAAAAGAACTAAATTTCAATAATTATTTAAAAATATCAATTCATGGTAGAACTGCGATACATTTTCTCCATAAAATTATCCTCAGAGTAGATATGTTGTTTCAGGCATTGCATGCATTTAAGACTAGTATATACACGAAAGGATCAAGATCAAACCAAATACACTATAAATAATCGCGTACATATATCATACTAGTATGAGTATGTATCAAAAGTAACGGTTTCAAATCAAAAAAAAAGCTAAATATGATGCAAAAATGTGGTAAAATGTAGCTAAACATCAGTAACTAATCCCTAATTCACCAAAATTCTGGATAAATTGAATCAAATTGAAAGGAGGACCTAATAATTAAAGATATAAATCGCAAAAAAGAACATTAGTAGATGATGGAGAGAGACTTACAGTTGCGATAATAGTTAACGTGGACCATGGTTGTTGCTCACCGACGGCGAGCTAGTGCTTCTGGTAGTGATGGTGCGGAGGCGCGACAATGGAGGAGAGAGAAAATAGAAATGAGAAGGGGATTAGGGTTTCTGAATCAACACTATATAGCATGGAAAGAGTTATGTAATAGGGGTTCAAGTTAAAGGAATGCAGTAGGCCGAGGCCCAATAACAGCAAAGTAACAGTAGAACTTAGATTCTACACACATGAGAGAAAGGCCGAAGGAAGGGTTGGACCCAAGTGAAAACAAAGTTCAATTCAGTTCAGTTCAGTTCTAAGGATGTCAGTAGGGTGGGGATGGGGCGGGTGTGGGGATTCACACGGGGATGGGGCGGGGATTCGCGCGGGAATGGGGCGGGGATAGATTTTATTTTGTCCCTGTTGGAGCGGGGATGAGGATAAGATTTTTCCCCGCCATGGGTGATGGGGCAGGGATGGGGATGAGTTTTTTAGGTGGGGATGGGGACAGGAGTGCCAACATCTGCCCTGCCTCTCGCCCCGCCCCATTGACATCCCTATTCAGTTCAGTTCAGTTCACTTCAGTTCAGAACTCTAAATTCCAATGTAGTTAATCAAATAACTACTTTTAGTTCAGTTGTGTTAGTAATTTGATACAACTAATATCATAGATGTGGACGTACGTAAGTGAAAAAACTAGATAAATCATTTTATTCGTCATATGCATTAAAACATTTTAATTTAAGGGTCTCTACTCTTGGACTGAAACAACTAACTGAACTTAACAGAATGAAGTTGAATTGAACTAAACTCAACTAAAAGTAATGAGTGAATATGTAAGATATATAACATAAGAATTAATAATTAAGAAAAATAAATTATAATAATAATGATATTACTTCCATAAGAATTAATAAATATTAATAATAAATAAGAAGCTAAATAATCATTAAATATTTGGAAAAATTGTCAGAAATTACCTTTATAAAACCATGATCTCGCGAAAAAACCACCTTTTAAAATAATTTTTGCCTAAAGAAACCTAAAACAAAGTTTTGTTTGTGAAAAGAAACCTCAAGCAAAAACCTAGCGTTGAAATCAGTTACTAAGGAACTGACCTACTCCTTTTCTTGTCAACCAACTTAAAAATTGATATTAGTACACTCTAATTATTTTCTCCCTCCTTGTATGTTTCAACTATACCTCCAAAACAAAGGTAGGTTGATACCTTAGGTTTCTTTTCCCATTTTTTTTGTTTTAGGTTTCTATTCGCAAATACTATTTTAAAAGGTAGTTTCTTGTAAAATCATGGTTTTAAAATATATATAAAAAAATAAACAATGATAATTAGCAATAATAATAACTGCTTATGAAATTGGTGGTGGTTGTTAATTAACAATATTTTTATTTTTTATATAATAAAAATTAGGGAAATTCCCAATGGTGGCCCTTAGGTCTAATCAATTTTCATTTTTTATATAATAAAAATTATGAAGAGTATTGTAATTAGTGATTCCCAACCCGCGACTATCAATAGCAGTGGAAACCAAAAGACAAGAATAGTTGTGAGTTTAAGGGCTAATGAAGAGGAAACAAGAGATGTTGAAATTTATGATGATGATGATGATGCTTATAGTCCTAGCGAAAGTGATGATTCAGATTGTGTGAGTGAGAGTGTGATAAGGTTTAGTCGTGTCACCTAATCAAAAATAAACCTACAGACCTCTAACTAAGGTAGTCAGTGGAAGCAGGGTCGAATCCACAGGGAGGCAGAGTTTCTAAATTAGTATTCAACCAATTCAGCTACTCCAGATGATTTCATCAGGGAAGAATTAATTAAACTAATGAATAAACTACAGAAGACGGAATAAATCGAGGATTTAACTATGGACTAAAAACCTAGGGTATTAGGTCGGTCCACCATGCTTATACCAGTCAAATAGGGTCAACTACTACCAAAACCTAAGTCAAGAGTCGGGGGATTAGAGCACGAGTTGAGCTATGGTTAAGATCAACGCTCATAGTTCAACATACGCCGCATGGTCACTAACGTAATCAGAACTACTGATGTGTCCTAGGCCTCTAGTCGTAAGACGGATCTGTGCAAACAACTATTAACCACAAGCAACCAATGAAATTGTACACTGACATTAATTACTCAATAAGAACAAACCACATCACAATCACCCTAATCAAGCCCTAGAAATTGAAAGAAATCTAAATCACAATCATGGTATAAACATGGCTTCCCTATCTAACACCCTAGAAAGAGAACTACTCACTCATAATCGAATTATCAACAACAAAACTAATATGAAACCCTAACAATTGCAAAATGAATAATTAAATAAATAAACTAAGCAATCAAGAATAATAAAAGAGATTAGGGTAGGAAAGAGTACCAATTTACGGAAAGTAGGAACTTTTATTGAAATTGAAATAGGTTCGATCACCTCTAATCTAATCTAAAGTGTTTGAATTAAACTAAGAACAATGAGAAAATAACTAAAGTCTCAAGCACTAAAAAGATGAATAAAAGATCTCTCTAAAAAATGAGAAAACGGGTATTTATAGTGCCCCTCAAGTCTAATTAAAATAGGAAACTAATTAACGAAGTTCGCGACAAATGGCGCCAAACCCGATCGGGCCCGTGGCCTCCACCCGATCGGGTCAAACACCAAACTCAGCACTTTGTCTTCTGGGCCTTCGTTAGCAGCAGCGCATCATTAAACTGATTTTAACGGCCCACCAGATCGGCCCGTGGGCATCCACCCGATCGGGCCAGGCGACATAATTGGGCCAGCAAGCTCGCCTCTTCAGTAGCTCCAAGGTGAGATGTAGCAGCACTGGACCCGATAGGGTCGGGCGGTGGATGCCCGATCGGGTCTGGTGCATTGATGTTCGCCCGATCTGATCGGACACGCCTTGCCCGATCGGGTCCGCAACTTTAATACCCGATCATAAATACTTCGCCTGATCGGGCCATTTCTGCCCGATCAGTGCACGGAAACCTCCTTTTGACTCTTTGGCTCTCTAATCTTCACGTTTAGGGGTCTTGGGACCTCCTAAACTACCCATAGAACTCGCGAGCCTTCCTACGTGTCCCGTAACATCTCGTAAAGCCGTGGTTGCTTCCAAATGGCTCTGGAATAAGGAGAAAACTCCCTAAAACCTGCAATTGAACACTAAAACACGAAACCACAACTATTTATGATAGTTAGCACAAAATAGCTACCAAGAGCTCCAATAACGCACAAATTAGCTTGTAAATAAGGGAGAAAACTCTATAAATACGTGATATCAGAGTGTCAGTTTGATAGATGAGGGTGAAGACTCAGACACAGGTTATGACTTCATGGTGAATGATAATTTTGATCCGTATGAGGGTCCACATTGGGATGATTATGATGGTGAAGATGACAACTACTTTGCAAGGCTGTACTTGAATGGTGAAATATATCAAGAACGAGAATTCGGTAAGATTACTTTGAAATCGTGGCAAATCTTTATGGATAAGCAACATCTTAGGGATGTGGTAAGAGATTATTGTGTGCAATCTGGATTCTCAGTTATAGTTAGAAAGGAGAACAATCTTCAATATACTGTTGTGTGTTCTTCCTTGAATTGTGGGTGGAGATTGCATGCAGGAAGGTTACCTGATGGTATTACATGGGCAACCGAGTCAATCCAAAACCCTTGTATTGGGTTAGTGTCCAGGAATGACATGGTTAACACCAAATGGGCCACAAGGGTGCTGCTAGAAGACATAAGGGCCAACAATGATATCCCCGCCAAGGCTTTAAATAAGTTGTTGTTTCGAAGATATGCAATTCAGATGCGTCCTAGCACATTATACAAAGTAAGAAAGACAACATTATTGGAAATTCATGGGGGATTTGATGTTTCATAAAGTTATCTCCCTAACTACTGTGAAGTTGTTAAGTCCCTCAATCCTGGATCTGCTGCAATTTGTGCTTGGCATCCATCAACACATCCTGAACGGCCTTTAGGATTTACTAGCATCTTCATTTCATTTAAGGGTGCGCTAGATGGATTGCTTGGTGGGTGTAGCAGATTAATTGGTGTTGATGGAGCTCACTTGAAGGGGAACTATGGAGGTGTACTACTTTATGTTGTTGCTCCTGATGGAAATAATGAGATATTTCCTATTTGCATGGGCCATTGTAGCTAGTTAAGATGAATTTGCATGGAGGTTCTTCATTTGGCATCTCAAGGAACTTCTTGAAGAGTCTGGCAGGGGTGACGAATGGTGCATCATGTCTGATAGACAGAAGGTTATGTATCCTAGCACTTGTTTGCTTCAAGTTTAATTCAGTTTTGATGTTTATTTGAGACTAGCATTATGCTATTTGTAGGGCATAACCAATGCCATTGAAGGTTTATGGCCCTAAGTAGGCCGGAGATTCTGCTGTAAGCGTCTAAGCAAGAATTTCAAAGCCAAATTCCCTGGACTTCTTATGCTTAGTCTGTTTTGGAAGGCTAGTGGCGCATACTCTTCATTCACCTTTAGGAAGGCAATGGTACAGTTGTTGGAAAACAAATCATTTGGCAGTTGAATGGTTAGCTGACATCAACCATAGTCTACTTGGTCCATACACAAGTTCAATTCTGCCATCAAGACCGACCTCAATAAGAACAACTTTGTCGAGAGTTTTAACTCAATTTTAGGAGTTGACAGATGCAGACCAGTACTCACTCTCCTTGAAGGTATATGCTACGTAGACCAGTGTCATTAGATGAAAAAATTTAAATAAACAAAACCAATATACGAAAATTAGGCAAAAATAAAATCCAGAAATTATTATAATGCTGTTTTCGGGCCCTAAACGAACTCAAATGGCTAAAAAAGCCTATATGTCACGGCAATGTGAGTTAGACTTGTTGGCCCGTTTCCCTTTTTGAAAAGGTATTTTATGAAGACACCAAGAGCCGGACTAGTAGAATTCATTTCATGCTTTTTTGACGATGCGCTTCTTCGTCCAACCGTGCATCTACATCTAATCTCCCTACGTCATGTCATGTTTTATGTTGCAGGTGTTAGAAGAGTCACTATGGTCAGAATGGCAACAAGGAGGCAGCTTTGTGAGGATTGGGACAGAGTTGACATATGTCCTAATATTGTGAAGAGGCTTCATGTGCTTACCAAATAATCTAGGACTTGTGTGGCTTACGTAAGTGGTAATGGTGAGTATGAGGTGCACGATAGGAAATCCAGATTACATATGAGCCTCAATGACATGACTTGTAAGTGTGGGAGATGGCAACTAAGTGGCCTTCCTTGTAGGCATGGTATGAGGGAGATCCACCATGCAACGCTTGACCCTCATACATTTGTCTCTAGTTGTTTTTTGTTGATATGTACAAGGTTACATATGGTGCAACCATCAAGCCTATTCCAGATCAAGACCAATGGCCTGACACCAACTTACCAAACATTGAACCACCAGCATTTAAAAGAGGCATTGAAAGGCCTAGTAGAAACAGGAGGAGAGAAGAAGGTGAACAAGCCAAGTGGAAGAGGTCAAGGACTGTTAAGTGTAGCATTTGTAAGGAATTTGGGCACAACTCACAAACCTGCAGAGGAAGCTTAATAGCAAAGGAGAGAAAGGGTAAGAAGAACCAAGGGGCATCAACTCAACCTACACCTATTGTACACCAAGGAGCGAGCACATCTACAGGCCCATCAAACAAGAGGAAGAAAAGCACGGCTACATAGCTCTAATTTGATGTTCTGTCAAATGTTGTTGCTTTTCACTTTTGTTTTGGCCACTTGAAATGTTAAACTATATGCTAATGTTGAACAAGCAAACAAGCACCAGTATGCCTATTGTTATGCTTAATGTCAATGTTGTCCACTATTTTTTTGGATATTACATCAATGTATAGACAAAATTTTCATTGTATGTCAATGCTATTCTTGAATTTCCATTGTATGTTAATGCTGTTGTTGAATTTTCATTGTATGTCAATGTTGTTGTTTAATTTTCATTGATAGTCAGAACAAGGAAACAAGCACTGTGAATTTTTTTTTTCTTGAGCTTGCTGTGCAATGACAATTATATTGACAAGTTTTTTGTACCATCTTCAAATGTAAGGTTTCTGATCTTGACCCATCATGGTGCAGAAACGCCTTGCAGGTGAAATCTCAGAAAGCGATGCTATCGCTGACCTACTGGATGTATTTTTTCAAGGGAAAAATCACTTATTTATACAAGAGTCAGGGTCAAGAGAAGGCAGTAACTAAACATGAGACTCTTCTTATACATAACTTGCCTTCTCTAGATCCTAAGTAATTCTTTTTCCACATTCTAAGTTAACTGTACAAATGTATCTCTGTCTGTGATGAATTTTGCATACAATACCAGTGGATCACATTTACTATTAAATGAGTATGTTATAGAATGAGGGTTGGGTGAGGTATTCTAACTAGGTTAATAACTAACCAAAGTTAACTTAAGATAACTGAGATTAAGTCCATTAAATCATAAACTAACAAAAAACACTAAGATTACAGAATAATAATTAGCGTGTACCATGTATAATTTTTTTAGGTTACCAAAATTATCTAATTATTTGACCGTTCCTATCATAGCCACAAACAACAAATTCAATGTGGTAGCGCAACTTCGTGACATTCATCTTAACAGAACATTGTGTGCCATATAACAATTGCCGCAATAAATATTGGTTCAAATTTATAACCAAATTGTAATTTATGATAAATCAAATCAGCAATTGATTAAATGTTGGTTGGGTGTCTAAAATCTAAATAATAGAATGTCAACCCAGTTATTGACATCCATTCCCTTTCTTTGCCGATCACTGCACTCTTCAAGAAATAAGGGTTCACCAAATCTTAAGAGTAAAGATGGGCATGTCTAGGGTCCAGGCAGGTCCAGTGAGACCCACACCCGTAGACTTTTATATGGACCCAGATCCGTCACGACCACAAACCATTAGCCAAATTAAATGTGATGGGTCAGGTTTAGTGTCCAAATTGGGTTCTAAGCTTCTTACTAGTTTAATTAACGTTTAAATCTTCATTTTTTCACCCTTGTTTTACAGGTTATTATAGTAGTAATAAATAAATGGCAGCCACTAAATTCAGATTTTCCTACCCTATACCCTCTCTTTCTTACGAATAAGTCAGAGACTATGGAGAGTATCGAATAAAAAAGAAAACAACAAAAGATGTAAGCCAAAATCACCATTGATTTATGCTCAGCAAGCATGCAACAAATCACTTTGGTATAAAAATTTGCAATTAACAATGATAAAGAATTTTAGAAAAAGTCGGGATGATATAAGGAACCAAAACCAATTAACTGAAACATGAAAACTGGTAGATCTCTTAGGAATCAGGTCCTATTTCAAGATTGGACAGAGTTACTAACAAAGATCTCAAGTCTACGTACGCCTACAAGGGACCCGGTTATAATAGCTCATTCCTCGTCTTCCTCATCACCATCTCCACCAGATGCCTTCTTGGCTGCTGCCTTCTGGTTCTTTCGCTTCACTCTACCAGGGCGGCCTCCTCCGAAGGGACTAGTGAGAGAGAAGTCAATGTGCTTTTGAGAGTCCACCCTCACCATAAAGGAAGGAACATTCACAACCTGTCTTCCAACCCTGATATTAAAAACAACAGCATGTCAGAGACAGCTTTGGCATACATAATAAAAGTAAGTGTTCTAGAGTTTGCAATTGAAACCCAAATACATTAAGGAAATGCTATAAGCAATGCCTCTTCAGATTTGGCCTATTTACCCCATAACAATGCAAGTTGAAGAGGTAATAGAAGGATACAGTAACATCAGTCCAAAAAAGAAATAATAGTTTCCACAAGTTGGAAAATAGAACAGATGTTCATTGCAATTTACAAGCACAAGCTAATAGACTTTGCAATGGAAAATTTGAAAAGTCAATCCTATCAAGAACGTTCTCCCTGATTTACACAGTTACATAAAGGGACTAACATAAAAAAGTTCCAGTTAAAATATTCCACTTTTAACCAGGAAAAAAACCAATTTGCTGAAATACCAGTTGAAGATAACAAAGGAGCAGAGAACTATGACAATATCCATGCAATTGTTCTGTGACAATGTTCCTAGACACTTAAGCTCATACTTAAACAAAAACAATTTGTGTTGTAAACAACAATATTTTTCTGAGTTCGTTCTTGCATATGAAACCTCATAAAAAATATGGTGTCCAAAATGAATACCGTAGCAAGACCAGGCAAAACAGGCAGCAAAATATCAAATGAATAATCATAAACAACGAGTGACCTAAATTCTTTGACTCTAGAAATCCATACATCAAAAAGAAAACCTCAACAGCAAAGCATGTCTGCACAGCTGGCTTGCAAAACCCAATACACATCCACTTCTGTGCCCAATCTAACCAGAGTACCTTTTCACATTGGTACTTCAATAAACTTCCTAAGTAGTAGTAGATTACAAATTTAGAATCACCAAGCTCCCCTAAACACAAACCACACTGAAGGAAGAGTTTTGTCTTCAGACTCACATTCTACCCAAAAATGACACTAATAAGAATGAGTTTGCAACTGTCATATATCAGACTTCATACACTTTACAAACAAACCCATTTGTTAGTTGTTACAGCAGAATTCATGTCCTTCACCCTCCTCTGATAATACTGCGTAATCAAATTCATATCACTATTGTCCCGTTCAATTGATATCAACATGCCTCAAAGAAGATTTTACAATTCATTCAGCGCCATTTTCAAAACTATGTCTTTGTTAAACTTATAGAGAAACAAATCCATGCAAATTCTTTGAATAGTCAATTATTAACATAATGAGCTCTACCCACTGTCACAAAACATTCACAAAACATCAACTTCTGCCAAGATTCCTACTTTCCAAAAATGAAGATGAACTAAGTAACTCAGCAGTAATTAAATGATTGTAAGGCGCTAATTAACAAAAGAAAAAATTGCATTACTAAAAGCCAACTAAAGTTCACGATAGGACAAACCAATGCTAAGAGGGATGAATGAGAAACAATATCACTAACTAAAATAGCAGATTCAAAAACTTCTACAACATAAAGTATTGTGAAACGAGCAAACACAAACTGCAATTTAAACGAAAATAAGGGTTCAACATAATACCTAATATGCCTCTGTCTGATAAGTACCCTAGCATGGTGGATAGACTTTGCCATACCAGACTTAAAGACAAGGGTCTGGAGACGCCTCTCCAAGAAGTTCTCGACAGTCAAGGCCAACACATAATCGAGCTTGTTCTGGCCTTCATCCAAAAGTCCATACCTGTTCATCCTCCTGAGAAGAGCTTCACCCTCAAAGATACGGCGAGGGTTCTTCTCATCCAGAGTAAGAAGATGCCTAGCAGCATTACGAATACGACTCAATACATATTGAACCCTCCAGAGTTCCCTCTTGTTACGAAGACCATACTCTCCCACAAGCTTCAATTCAGCATCTAAACGCTCTTTCTCATAAGGACGACGCGGCTTCTTAAAAGTCTTCCCATCTATACATCACCAAATATCACAAAACGTTCATTATTCAAACCGAAACATCAATTACGAGAATCATTATCATCTGACAAACCCCATTTCCATTCCATAAAAATTAAAATGCATAACCAACTAGCAACTTCATCTACCTCTATTCTACAAGGGAAGCGGACGGAGACACTAAAAGGGAAATTTAGAATTATATCCTTATATAAAACAACTAAATTTTAATAAATTTTCCACGTAATATTATATATATTTACAATTCAGTGTAAACTTTTTATAACTCCAGCAATTTTTATGATATCTTTCTCTTACAATTACACAGTTTACACTGCAAATTTCTTCTTGCGTGCATATAATAAGACTAGTATCCCCCAATGGAATGTGATCAGGACACAAAGAAATGTAATTTACGATTATACCATCAGACAAAATAAAAAACAACTAAATTTCAACAATTATTTTAAAAAATCAATTAATGGTAGAACTGCGATACATTTTCACCACTAAACCTCCTCAAGTGTAAACATGTTGTCGCTCGCATTGCAAGCATATAAGACTAGTATATACGAAATAATTAATCAATTAATACCAAACCAAAAACACTATAGTTATGTTTTCGCACGCACCAATACATATAATACTAGTATGTATCAAAAGGACCAATACCAAATCAAATAACGAACCAAATATGATGCAAAATGTGCTAAATTGTACCTAAACATTAGTAACTAATCCCTAATTCACCAAGCGAAATCTAAAGTTTGGATAAACCGAATCAAATTGAAAAGGAAGACCTAAAAATTAAAAATATGAACTGCAAAAATAGGAGATTTTAATGGAGGATGGAGACTTACAATTGCGGTAGTAGTTAACGTGGACCATGGTTGCTGCTCACCAATGGCGAGCTAGTGCTTCTGGTAGTGATGATGCAGAGGCACAACAATGGAGGAGAGAGAAATCAGAAATGAAAAGGAGATTAGGGTTTGTGAATCAACACTATATAACATTTGAGTTAGGGTTTAACTTATACGCAAGTAGTAGGCCGAAGCCCAACATATAACTTATACTTCATTTAGACAGAAGAGGGGAAGGCCGAAGGCTTCGACCCAAGTCAAAACAAAGGATATTATTCGGCTCGGTTCGGTTCGATTTAAACAATCGTTGTACGTTGTATTAGTTTTTCTACGGAATGAAGTGAAACCTTTTTAAAAACGATTGGGAACTACATAGAAAATACAAAAATGAAAATCCCTAGATATATCTCCGACTAGTGTTGTAAATTTTATGTGATATAACCAAATTTTTTTTTTACCGATTGAAAATTTTCGTTAGTAATTTTCTTTTTTTCATAAATTTGTAAAATCCCTTATTTTTTTTGTTTTCATTTGTATATACTCCCTCCGTTTCCTAAAAATCGTTACACTTGCAAAAACACAAGAACCAAGGAAGTGGGTATAAAAGCATGACAATGATAGAAAAAGTAACTTTAGGAGAGAGAATAAAGAATAAAAAAATTCTTTAGGAGAGTATAAAGAATACAAAATTGGTGGGGCCATATATCCCAAAATGGTAAAAGTAAAGTGTAACAATTTTTGTGAAACGTATTAAAAAGGAAATCATAACAATTATTGAGAATGGAGGGAGTACTCGGTTATATATATTTTAATTAAATAATGATATGGATATACTTGTCACAACAAGCAGATCACGGTGTTGTTACTTGAAGTATCTACTTTTTTAAAAGTTATTAAATAAGGTTGTTTAACTTTATATTAAAATTGAAATAACTTAAGCCTATCACTTTATTAAAAAAGGTGATTCATTCACTTCTTTTTATTGGGCTTGGGTTGTTGCCTAATTTTAAATTAAAATTAGACGTTTTCTTATAAGACCGACTCACAAAGGGTCTAAATAAAATTAGAGGCAACTACAAATGGGAGGCTCAAATACTGACATTCACCCAAAGCTCGCCATGTGTCACCCAGCAGCAACAAAAAAATAAGAAAAAGCCCCTACCACTCACAAACCGCCACATGTCATGCTGCCCCCCATTTGTCTGCTTCTTGGCAGGAATTCTCCAGGGAATAACGTTACAATTTGTAACGTTATAAATTGTAAGGTTATTTCTGAATACAAAATTATTTATAAAAAAAAAATTCACCAACGCTTATATTTTTTTCCTCTGTAAATAGAGACCAATATTGAATATATTCTGGACTTGAAAATTTTCTATTCTTCTCATTATCTTCAATTATCTTCCTATTCTCTAATCTTAAAAGCTTTTCTTTCTAACTATATTTCATAATTATGGATCATAATAATCCTAATTATAGAAAATTACACTATTTATCCCCAAAAAGTTACACGATTTCTTAATTTAATATATCTAAATAAGATTGTAATCAAATTAATTGTATTAGTAAACACGTTTTCGAATAAGTAAACACAATGATAATTAATATACAATAATCATCGTATAATTGCATTAGTTTTAATTATTATCAATTAATATGAATAAAACTAAGTGTAAATATATGGTTAAATTATGAGTAAGAGAGAGAAAATAAGGTAGGGTACACATGAATAGTGTATTTGGAGCCTTAGCATTGCAGGAAGGTGTCTGAAATATTGGGAGGTAAATGGAAAAAGTTAGTGGAATCTGATGTGGCAAAAGGAGAGCAGGAGAGAGAAGATTATGAAGGGTTTTGGAGCCCCGTAGCATTGCTGATGCTCTTAAAGAAACTTGTCCTCAAGTTTCACCTAAAATACAAGGAACGGGATCTCAAGCCTTCATTAAAGCACACTTTCCCTTTCCAAGCAAATCTGATATGTATCATATATAGTTCTCGCGATAGACCACTTTAAACGGACCTTCTTCAATGGCTTCATTCTTTCCCTTACAATTGTTGAACACCTTTTGAGCATTCAATTGAACGCATAGTCTCCAATCTCAAATTTAGGTTTCTTCCTTAAGATCACCATTGCAGAACGCCTTGCTTTCTTGCTTTGTTGTAGAACTTTACCCAAATATTTTGAAATAACCTAATTAGCCGAATTTTCTTTCTTCCTAGGCGCAGGTCAGGAGGCAATGGATATAGGCGCACCCTGTTTGAATCAATCTCAACTACATACACATTAGTATCCCCTTTATGGATGACTTTCCTATCAAATTTCCACGGCATTCCAAGTAAAAGATGACAAACACTCATATGGATTATATCACACTATAGATTATCTTTATAACTTCCAATAGAAAATGAAGCCAATGCTTGTTTTTTTTTTTACAGTTCGACAAGTTTTATTGTCAACTCAACTTATAAGGACATATATGATCCATAATAAGAAGATTTAACATGGTTACTAAATGAAAATAAACAACGTTAGTGCAAGAATTACTATCAATAATCACATTACAAGTATTTTCATCTACTTTGCAACGTGTATAAAATAATTTTTTTTCATTCTTGATTACGGGGACAATCAACATGTAGGACCCTAACACCTACTAATTTCGATTCATCCTCAGCAAAAAGCTTTTCTCTTCTTTCTCTTCCTCACTCTCTTCACTTTCTTAGGGGCAAAACTCATAAGCATCCATGTTATCCTCTGTCTAAGTTTTGATCAGGGAAGTTAATTGCTTGCGAATTGTTCGAGTTTGTTGGGAGATTGGCTTGAAAATCTGACATTATCCGTCCTTTGATAGCTTTCAGGGTCATGAATTTTAACACGAACTCGACCAATATGATCGTATTTATCTTGAGAGTCGGCCATTTAAAGTTGGTATATTGAATACGTATTTGCTCGAGGATGAACAAAGGTTAAGTTTGGGGGAATTTGATGAGTGAAATTTATACCAATCTAAACCCCTATTTATCCCCTTGTTTAGAGTCTTTTATCCTCCACTTTTTGTATTTTCGAGCTTATTTTGCTTATTTTAGAATAATTGAGTAAATTAACTCATTTGTAAATATTAGCTATTTTGATTATCTTTACAGGGTGTATATTAATTCCTTGTGTATTTGATGTTTTAGGATCGACCTTGAAGGTTGGCATCCCATACACCGAGTATAAACGACTTAATCAAAGCAAAATAACTCATTTTGGAGGTGTTTGTGCATAAGAGTAAACTTCAAATGGACATATATCCCAGCTCACTCAATATTTTCAGGTGATTCAAATTGGAGATGAAAGCTTGTCTTGAGAGCTTTCCAACGATTGGTCATAAGCCCAATTCCGATAAAAGACGAGAGAGATATGATCGTTTGAAGTTGGGCTGTCTGGCTAGTGGGAGGGGGCTCTCCGCTTTTGGTTGGAGCGGGCGCTCCGAGTCCGTTGGGAGTCCCTGTTTTGCGGTTTTTAGGCCCGTTTAATTAATGATATTTGAACCCCTTAAAAGAGGGCAAAACTCCAAAATCTTTGGGGGGGCTTTTGAGAGGATTAGCCTCCATTGAGTAGGGGTAACTTAGTTAGGATTTCAAAAATAGGATTAGCCTCCACAGTTAGCTTAGAGAGAAAGTAAGAAAAACTCAAAATAGAGCTTGGATTTGAAGATTGTAAGAAGGAAACTTGAAGATTTTGAGCATCCTTGCAATATTAATGAGCATTTCTTACTCTTTCTTATATTTTATTGTTCGTTTACTTATTTACATCTATTCTCTCTTTAATTTATTTGTCTACCTTAGATTAGTGTTTGTTTTCATGATATTTAGTTGTTAATGTATTTGTTTTATAATTTTTTATGATGTGTGAGTAGTTTTTACTTGGGAAAAGGTTGAAGCCATTGATAAGTTCATAAACCTTTAAATTGAACATTAGGCTTTGACTTGGGTTAATTTTGGTTGATTGATTTGGGATTTTTATGTATGTTTGTATGATTGGCCATCATAAAAGCATAATTTGGGCACCCTTAATGAAGAATTGAAAGATGAAATTAAGGGATTACCTCAAATCAATTTTTAGGCTTGAAGGACCATGAAAATAGGGACTACCTAGTCTAGGGTATTTATTTGTTTGTTTTTGTTCATCATGTTTGTGGATATGCTTGGTTGAATGCGTTAGCCATGAAAATAGGTCTTTGGTAAAAGATTAAGGCAATCTAACTAGCTCGAAAGAGTGGTTAGACAACGTTGGATGAACTATTCCCCTCAATTGATCCCCATTGTTGATCGGATACCCTTTCCCAAGACCCTTTAGTATCGTTTCTTTTTCTTATTTTCACTCATAAGTCTTACTCCAAAAAAAAGAGGCTCGACCTAGCTTATCATAAGTCATTACTTTTCGATGCTCTCCTTAGTCCTTGTGGGATCGACCCTTACTTGCCCTTTCTACCTAGTTAGAGAGACCGAGTTAGGTTTTTATTTTTGGTAGGCTCGACGACGGCCTATCAAAAGGCGAAAAAATAAAGTCCCATAAGAAGCACCCAAATTCCAAAGGGTTGCATTGGAAATAGCTAACAAATGAGCAACCTTATTCCCCTCAGGCTTAACGAAACACCAACTAATACTATCAAAACTAGAAACAATTTATAAAGGTCACCAATAATCAAATGAAATTGATTAATTCGCTTGCCTTCGTCTTCAAAGCTTGAACACACTTAGTGCATGCTTGGGATGAGGGTAATATTTTAAGGGAGTAATAAAAGTCAGACATAGAAAACTAAGGCATTTACAGGGGTGATAAATGAGAGATAGTGGTGGTGGAGAGGATAAGGTGGTATTGGTAGGAAGGAAATGGGAGAAAGAGGGAAACTATTACTCTCATTGTAGGGGTAATAATTACCCACCACCACCCCTAGGTAACTATTACCCCCATATGAGGGTAATAGTTTCCCTCTTTCTCTCATTTCCTTCCTACCAATACCACCTTATCCTCTCCACCACCACTCTCTCCCCTTTATCACCCCCTCTATTTGCCTTAGTTTTCTTACGTTTGACTTTTATTACCCCCTTAATATATTACCCTCATCCCAAGCATGCCCTTAAACAATCACTTTCCACCTCGATGCGTTGAAATCCTAGCTCTGGAGCCATCTTCAAGTTGAACCATATCTCCTTTGCTTCCGCACACCTCATCTCCCACTCCTCCAAGCACTGCCACACACTACACCCCATAATATCACCCACATCATTTCGTATTGCAGCACCCACCACCGGTTCCCGACTCTCCCCACATCAACATTTAGCTTGACCCAATATTCTCTCGGCGGCAACCACTTAATATCGTCCATCACACTCCCAGCCGTATCCAGTCAAGCCACACCGCAACTCTTTCGGTACTCGTCTTCACAACATACACACAATGTCGAGAGAATGACAAAAAAAAGGAAAAATTGATAAGAATAATCCGACCTTTGGCCGGTCTTCCATCAGTGGTACCACCTTCAATTAATCCAGGTATAATCCGACCTTTGACACCCATATTCTCCTATTGGTACAGGATGATGGCAACCTGTTTGACTAGCTAAATTACCGTTGACTTTTTAAAAAAAACTTTAAAAAAAAGAAAAATCAACCCACCCCCTCCCTTCCCCCCTTCCTCCATTGTTGGCACCCCACCCCCTCCCCTCCCCTTCCCCTGCTAGTCTGCCACCCTCCCCCTCCCCGGTAACAAACCTGCCCCACCCTCAAAAACCTCATCAGTCATGTTCCTTCCCCTGCCACCTTCCCCCTTCCCCTGTCACCATCTTCCCCACCCCCGTCACCCTTCCCAACATCGTCCGTTTCTCCTGCTCACCTCCCCCTCCCCGTCACCAGCTCCCCCACCCCCAAAACCCTCCCCTCCCCTAAAACTGCCACCCACACCTCGAAAACCACAACCCCCTTCCTTTCCACCACCCTCGATATCACCACCCTTCTCTCACCTTCCTCTTATTCTCTTCCCCTTAGAAGTCACCTTCGTCGAAAAATCCCTCTCTGTTTGAGCAAAGCAGCCGCCAAGAATTATAGTAGAGTTAGAGTAGACGGCGGGATGTTGTTGTTCATTGTTGTTGTGTAACGCCGGTGTGATGAACGGAGGGGGAGGGGATGGCAGCACCGCTGTGGGGGAAGGGGGGGTTGGCTGGGTTTTTTTTTTCCTTAAGTTTTTTTAATTTATTTGATTTAAAACTTTAATTAAAAATTTAAGTTAAAACATACTTAATTAGCCATTAATCACGTAATTAGGAATTTTACCCATGATTGTAGGTCACCAACAGGTTAGGGACCAATGAGAGAATATGGGTGTCAAAGGTCGGATTATACCTGGATTAATTGAAGGTGGTACCACTGATGGAAGACCGGCCAAAGGTCGGATTATTCTTATCAATTTTCACGTTCAACTATGTATATGATTTGTATTACCTATATTTTAATGTTATTATTTCTTAAGGTATACTTTAATACGTATTAATTATAAGCCTGTGAGATACACGGGTTAACTATGATATCTAAAATATTATGGTTTTGTTCCTTAACAATTTAGCCATAAAATATGTTCGACATAAGTTGGTTTTTTATTATCAAATGTTGTTTAGATAAAAAAAGGTAAATTTGACAGGGCATAATATGATACAGTAGTAATCAAATAAGATAGAGTATGAAACTTTTAATTGTTAGAATGTAAAAAGATGAATATTAAAATATAATATTATTATATGTATATAATTTTTTACATATTTACATATGAAAACATAATATAAATATAAAAGATTACTATTATATTAATGTCATATTCAAGGGACCTTTGTTAATCTTTATCCTTATTAGATATTAAATCCTCTAGTTTGTAATTATCCGTATAATACGATGAGATCTTCAACCCAATTTTTATTTATATATTTGTAGGCCTTTGTTCTTTTCAACTTATTTTTAGTCCTTATCTAAAAAAGTAAGTTGTGATAAGTTCAAAAAAGTACTCGTAAGCTTAAATAAGTTCGGATTAGTTCAGATAAGTTCAAATAAGTACTAGGAATTTTTGTTCAAAATCACCTAAACTTTTCACGTTTATAAAAACTCTCACCTTAATGAATTTTTTTTTAAAATTTCCATCTACTATTCTCAATTTTATTAAAAACTCCTACCACTTAACGATTTTTGTTAAATTTTGTTAATTAAATCCTTAAGTGGGGCCACATATGAATTTTATTATTAATTTACGCTGAAATCAAAGTCAATTTTTATCAATTTAAGGGCAAAATCTCAACAAATTTGGAGCACATTTGAAACGAATCACAACTATTTGGAAAGAATTGCAAGTATTCAAGTTCGATTTCGTTAATAAAATGTATATGTGGGACCCCTTTAACAATTTTGTTAACGAAATTTGATAAAAATCATTAAGTGGTGAGAGTTTTTAATAAAATTGGTAATGATAGGTAGATATTTTTTTGGATTTTTTGGCAAAAACCACCTTTTACAATGGACATTATAGCTTTAACTACCTTTTATAAAAAAAAATTAGTTTAACTACCTCATATAATTTAAAGTTATAGGTATCACTACCAAAACCAGTTTCAGGTGTATATTTTCTATGACCAAAATACCCTTTGGTGGTTTTCAAGCCTCTTAAACTATTTTTCCCCAAATTTCACTCGTGTTTCTCCCTCATTCAAGCACATTTGACAAAATTGAAAACCCTAATTGGTGAATTATGAGGAAATCAGATAATTCTTTCAATTGAAGATTGAATTGGGGAAAAAATCGTCAATCAGGGTGCTTGAACATCAGTGTTTGCAATGATGCATCCCAAAATGAAGGAGGTAAGTGAAATTTTTTCCTTTGCGTATAATGAAAATCAATTAGTATTTGAAATCAAAATTCAAATTGGAAAGGAAAGACTGAGTTAGGGTTAATAATTTTAACTATACTCCAATTGTGTTTGCAACAAGAGTTGGATTCATCTTCAATATCTCAAAGTGCATGAGGCTCTAAGAAATGCAATTGTGGAATCCCTGCTGCTATCAGGAAGTCATGTACTTCTGAAAATCCAGGGAGGCATTTTATGCTTGTAAGTTTTACGATCGTGACTCGGGGAGGCGTGGATGTCAACTGTTTGATTGGTTTGATAAGGAGATGACTGACTGGCAGAAGGTGGTTATTAACCAACTTATTGTAGAGAAGAAACTGATTGCCAATGAGTTGGCTTGTTTGAAGAATAAGGTAGAGGATGGAAATAGGAAGATTGTGGTAGCTGATCAGGATAAGATGAAGAAAGAGTTGAAGGAGTTAAAGAGTGTGGTGAAAAAGCTGAGGAAGGAAGGCAAGAACAAGGCCACAATCACCAATTGGATTGTTGTACTTTGTACAATGATTATAGTTTTGATCAGTTTGATGTTGTACTAAGTAGGATTAGCTCAATTTGTTAGGCTAGGTGTAATGAAAAACCTAGATAGTAGTATGTATGGCTTTGTTATTAGTAGTTCATTAGGTGTGGTTGATGTTGTGTTATGGAGTTATTATGTTGGCATTGTAATGTTATCAATGTGTTTTGGTTGAAATGAATGCTATGAAGATCTCATTTTGTTGTGGTTATATTGATTCAACCTAAGTTCCCAAAAAAAAATTGGCAGAGTTTCATTTGGAAAACAAGCTATTACAATAACCAAAATAGTCAGCAGCATATTACAATAACCTGTGCTCCTTTCAATATACAAACCTGTGCTCCTTTCACAATAACATGTGCTCATACTTTTACTTCCCAGCAGCATATTACAATAACCAAAATAGTCAGCAACATTCCAAGATAGGTAGGTGTAGGTGTAGGTGTTTCTTTCATTCAAAAATAATAATCAAAACCACATTGGAAAGTACATAAAATTTACAAGTCCACTTCATTTAGCTAGGTACTGAAAGAAAATGATGTTCATTCAAGTTACAACAAAAAGGCAACACATATTGTGCATTGAACTATTTTAACATCATTGTTTTAAGTTGTAACAACCTAACATAAGTAGATCTAAATAGATGATAAGCTCTTGAGCTTTCCCCATGTTGGGATGAGCTTTTTCCTGCTTGGTGCTGGAATGGAGGTGGGAAGGTGTTGCTGTGCTGTTTGCTGAGGTGGAGGGTTTTGCTTGATGCTCTGTCTTGTAACTCTGCTACACTGAGAAGCTTGTACTGTTTGACTAGGTATGCTGCATTGAGAAGCTTGGAATGCATCTTGTCTGCTACTCTGCTGCTGTGAAGATTCTCCCATGTTTGTAGCCTACAAAAAAAAATTACTACAATTGTACATGATTAAGTAAACTTAAGTTGAACTTTGATAAATGAATATACAAACCTGTTTTTGTAAAATCCTAGCAGCATTTTTTCCCTTTGATACTTTGTCCACTCTGAGTTGGTAGGTGGCCTCCCACCTTGTTTTTTCTCAACCAATATCTTAGGGGCACTATGATTCTTACACTCTCTCTTATTATGCCCTAACTGACCACAATTTCCACAAGTTTTTTGCTTGTATGGCCTTTTCACTCCAGAAGGCTTAGAGCTTTCCTCACCAGCCTCTTTCTTCCTCTTCTTCAAAGGTGGCCTCCCTGGCATTGTTCAGGACTGTGGAGGTAGTGGTTGTGGCAAGTTTGTCACTCTCTCCCAGTGTTTCACTCCTGGCATTGGATTAATTGTTGGCTCATATGCACTCACTAACTTCTCAATAGTATAGAAATCATCTACATAACTATCTGGATCATCCCTTTTGCTCCTAATACATGCAAGCCCATGTACACAAGGAATACCAGTTAGCTCCCATGAGAAGCAAGTGCAACTTCTCTTCTTAAGATCAACAACAAACTGATCCCCCTTTAAGTACACTTCAAACATATCCAACCTAGATGGATTAACATCAGCATACCTAGTTAGTTGATCCAAACCTCCAATGACCTTTTTGACATATGGAGTAAACCTTCCCTCCATTTTCTTTGCAGCTTAAAATTTGTCAAAGGTCCTTTTCATCATGTATTTCCTTAACCATTCCATACAAGTCAACACAGGCTTATCTCTAGCCTCTCTTATAACAGCATTGAAGGTTTTCACAAATGTTATTTAAGAGCATATTTGACTTGCATGTTGTAGAAAATGCATGCCTAGACCAAAACCTAGGTGGAATCTTGTTCAGATAATCAAAAGCTTCTTCAGATAAGAACTTAATAGACTCCATTTGTGATTCAAAATCAAACTGAAAATAGCAACAAATATGCATAGACAGTAATCAGAATGTATGCTTCAAACATGTACATATACACAACTTTAACTAAAATAGTTAGGAAAACAGTTCACATATGTAGATATACCTAATAGAAACCTAAAATCAACACACATATATGTAGATATACCTATATATGTAGCTATACCTAATATAAACCTAAAATAAACACACATTCACATTTAAATAAAAGTAGTTAGATATATACCAAAGTTGTGGCTCTAGCAGCTTTCCAGAAAAGCTCTTTGAATGATCGGCCATGTTGGAGCTTGAAGTTTGCCCAAATGTGCCTTGCACAAAATCTGATTTCAGCTTTAGGACACTTTGTTGTCATAGCATCAACAAGACCCTTCAGTGTATCAAAAAAAGGGTTCATTTTAGTGAATTAACAATATCTTTCAGCAACAACTCAAAGAACCAGTTCCAAGTTTCTGTGTTTTCAACCTCAACAATAGCCCATGCTATTGGGAATATGTTGTTATTCCCATCCTTTCCCACAACAACCAATATTTGACCTGGATAAGCCCCCTTCAGATGACATCCATCCACACCAACTAGTGGTCTACACCCAGATTTAAACCCAGTTTTCAAAGCATTCAAACGGATATACATCCTAGCAAAAAAAGGGGTGGCCTCTCAATACCCTCTACTACTACCACAACTGATGAACCAGTGTTGTATTTCAGAATGGCCTTCCCATAATCCCATACTCTCCCATATTGTTCAGCTTGGTCTCCATAAATGGTCAGTTTTGCTCTAGCCCTACCTTGCCACAATTTCCAATAATTAACATCAACTCCTAAATCTCTATAAACTACATCTCTGAACCTCTTCAAAGTCATAGTAGGCTCTGTCCTCCACATCTCTGTATATCTATCCCCCAAATACTCTGCAGTCACTCTTGTGTTTTTTGAAGGCCTTACACACCTATGATCTAAATTCAAGGTTTTTATTTCCATTGTGTTTTCCCCCTTATTTCTCTTCACATACACTTTAAACATGCACTTATTCTCTTTCTTACAAATGCAACTAACTATTTTTCCATTTTTTTATCCCATGGACAATCACATCTATACTTGCAATGTATTGTAATCCTATGATCAGAATTATGCAAATAATAAAAGTCATGCCCATTTTCTATGCAATGGCATCTCAATGCCTTTCTTGCAACAACTGCTGAGTTGAACCTCAATCCAAGAGTCAGCTTCACCTTATTGTTGATGTCTTGATCTTCATTGAAAGTGTGATATGTATCACCTTCTTCATCAGACCCCCTCAAGCTGCCAAGATTCTCTGATTCAACATCAGTTTCAAAGCCTTCATTCACCTCAAAACCCTCTTCAACAACCCCCTCAGGTCTGCTACTCTGATTCTTCAAATCAGGCTGAATAACCCCTCTGCAGTCAATCTCAGATATCCCAACTTGCTGCTTCAAGTTAGAATGACCTACCCCTTCAACCTCCCTCTCAGTTACTGCACTTTTCTGCTTCAAGTTAGAATGACCTAACCCTTCAACCTCTCTCTCAGATATGTTGCTTAACTGCTGCAAATCAACTGCAACACACCTTGTTGTAGGATTTTTCCCCTTTTTCCCCTTCTCAGATTGTTGTTTTTTTATTTTTTTTCTCCTTAACAGTTTCTGTATCCTTCAAGGTGTCATTCAATGAGGGAAAGATATCATCAAAAGGAACCTGCCATATGAAATCTTCAGTTTTATCTTCCTCACCAGGCCTCCATTCAATATCTAAGTCAAATTCATCAGAGCTAGATGAACCAGAAAACTCACTTTCCCACTCCAACTTCCTCTTTGCTGCTGTTTTGCTGTTCCTTTCTTTCAAATCTTCCTCAACACTAGCTTCATCTTTCTTCTTTGTAGATCTCAACTCCTTACAACAAATTTTGCTTTTTCTAGCCTCTTGCTTCACCCTAGGAATGGATCTTTTTGTGGGAGTAACTACAACAGATGAGTGACTGGGGTTGTTTTTGAAAGCACTCTTACTAATTAAGATAACATCAGGATCACCATAGCTCAACCTAGAACTCCTCCTCCTTGGCTCAAGCTTAACTGCAACAGGCTTCTCTAACTTCACAGTTTTTTCCTTCACACTCTCTAACTTAACTCCCTTTTGATTTCTTGTTTGGGGCCTTGTTGTTGTTGGCTGAAGTGTGATGGTTGTAGGTGGCACAGTTTGCATACCAACTCTCCTTCTTGGTTGCAATTTAGCTATGATGGGCTTTGTGTGAAATTCATTAGTTGGGCCTTGTTTATGTTGTGGACTAGTTATACTTGGTTGGCTGTCAACAAAGGGCTCATCAACAGTTACAAGGACTGCAACATATCCATACTCATCCCTAACACTCAACAACTCAACTATATCTTCATCACTAACAATCTCCTTCATTTTCCCCTTCAAATCAAACCAGAATCTCACATTGGAAGGCATAGGTTGTTTGCTCAACCTAAATGAACTAGCAACATACTCCCTCAAGCCCACACAATTAACTCCCAAACTAGGAACCTTTGTTCTAAAATACACCCAACCACCAACATACTCAACACTGTCCTGCCCCCTTATTTTTCTTGGCACAAATTTACCCCCAATCAATAATTTTATGTCCACCTCTTCATTCATATTGCTGTGATTTCTGGGGTTTATAAAAAAATTCATCAACAATCTTATGACAATGTATATTTAATCTATGCACAACAATAAAAAAAACAAAAACATATAACAAAAAGCACCAGCAACATTTTATAATATTCAACACGAAAACTAGAACAATTTCAACTCAATTCTTTGTTTATAACCTAAATTGGCAATTGAATGTTACATATAATAAGTTAGAATCCCTAATTATAACTTTAATTGCTAGTTCATTCAACAAATTTCAACTAAACAAAGCTAAATTAAACATAAACGAAGTAAAAAATTAGGGTTTCTTACCTTTCACCACAGTCAAAAATTTGAGCTTTGGTCCCCCTTTGACGATTTTCCCCAGAAAATTTGATTCTTCAGGGCCCACAGAACATTGACCTTTCTGCAGTGAGCTGATAAAAGCAAGAGAGAGAGGAAGATTCTCAAAGTGCAGGTGGGTAGATGAAGAATGACAGAGGAAGGTGAAAGAGATTAATGGCGGGAGTAAATGTGCTTGAATTAGGGAGAAACACGAGTGAAATTTGGGGGGAAATAGTTTAAGAGGCCTGAAAACCACCAAAGGGTATTTTGGTCATAGAAAATATACGCCTGAAACTGGTTTGGGTAGTGATACCTATAACTTTAAATTATATGAGGTAGTTTAACTAAAAAAAAATTATAAAAGGTAGTTAAAGCTATAATGTCCATTATAAAAGGTAGTTTTTGCCAAAAAATCCTATTTTTTAAAAAAAAATCATTAAGGTAGGAGTTTCTAAAAACGTGAATAATTTAGGTGATAAGATGCAATTTCCTAAATTGTAATGAATACTAAGGGCGTGTTCAGTTCACCTTAAAATAGTAATATTGAGTAAAAATAAGTTCAGTTCAGTAGAAATAAGGTCAGTTGAGTAAAAATCAGTAGTGCAAAGAAGAAAAAACAACATGAATCAGTAAAAATAAGTCCAGTCTAGTAAAAATAAGTTCAGTTTAGTAAAAAAAAAGTCCAGTTCAGTAAAAATAAGTTCAGTTCAGTCAAAATAAGCTGAACTAAAGGGGCCTAATAAGATATAAGGGTCGAATAAGTATTGAGTAGGTTTACTATAAGACGGTCTTAGGTTAAGCCTTAACCTCAGACCAGCCCAAATAAGCCCAATTACGTGCGCGCCACACACTGATCAGTCCTAGACAAATTGATTTTTTAACTTTTCGACCTAAAACCTTAACTTTTGCGTTTTTTTAACTTTTCAACCTAAAAACTTAACTTTTGCATAAAAATCCATAACTAATACCATATGTGGAATCGATATTAACAAATAGGCTAAAATTGTTAACTTTTATACTTAAAAACTTAACTTTTGAACCTAAAACTATTAACTTTTAAATATTAATATAAGTTATTTTGTTTAACATTAAAATAGGCTTAAAATATAAACTTTTAAACTTTTGCATAAAAATCTATAACTAATACCCTATGTATGGAATCGATATTAACAAATAGGCTAACAATGTTAACTTTTAAACTTAACTTTTGAATCTAAAACATTTAACTTTTGAATATTGACATAAGTTATTTTGTTTAACAAATAGACTTAAAATATCAACTTTTAAAGCGCGCCACACGCTAAGCAGTCCAGACAAATTGATTTTTTTTTACCTTATCGACCTAAAATCTTAACTTTTGCGTTTTTTGACTTGTCAATCTAAAACCTTAACTTTTGCATTAAAATCCATAACGGATAACATATATGTGGAATCGATATTAACAAACTGGAAAAACATGATAACTTTTAAACTTAAAAACTTAACTTTTGAACCGAAAACCTTAAATTTTTGAGTATTGACATAAGTTTTCTTGTTTAACAAATAGACTTTAAATATTAACTTTTAAACCTTGCAAATTAACTTTTAAATCCAAACATCAACCTTGAAATATACATATATAATACATAATAAATCTTAACTATTCGACAGAAACATTAACTTATAAGCAAAAGTTATTAACTTTTACCCTAATTCATTAACTATAATTAGAAATTGAAAACATGTTATGATATTAACAAATGTGTTAAAAACCTTAACTTTTGAACCTAAAATGCCAACTTTTAAAACTGCAAGACGCATGTCTGATGGGGGAAGGGGAATATGTGCATTCGTCATCATAAGCATCATCACCTCTCCCCTTTTTCATCACAAAGGTACCAAAATCACCTTCTCATCATCATCATCCTCGTTATCATCTTTTGATTCGAACTTTGTAGGACTTGATTTAGATTTAGGTTTAGAAGAAGAAGAGGATGCTGGATTGCGGGATTTTCTGGCAGAGTAAGGAGGTGCTGAAGGAAGTTGATTGTAGTTGTTGTTGATGATGAAGGTGCCGCAGATGTCGTCGGAGTCGAAATCGAAGGAACCGGCACCTCCGGAATCCTTGGGGAGGCGTTTGAGGAGAGGAGGGAGGGAATCGTTGTCGTAGCCGCATAGATGTTTGGCGGCTTGGAATTCCTCCTCATTCAAGCCACTCTTCAGAGTCAATATCAAACTCTACCATTTTTGGTTCCTTTTCTCTATCTTCTATTGCTGCTGAGAAGTTCAATCGATTTTGAGATGGAGAAAGAGAATGAAAGATGGGATGAAGTATTCTCCAACAAGAATCAGAGTATGGCAAGCGTGATTAAGAAAGTTGAGTTAAAAAATGGAGTTCTAGGTTGAGAAAGGAAGTAGGAAGGGTTGAGAATGACGAACCAGCTGAAGAAGATTGAATGGGTTGAGAGATGGAAAAAATTGAAAAGGGGAAGGGCTTTGTTCATGTGTGACACGCGTGATCCATAGTAAGTGGGCCTATTGGACTGGTCTTATATTAACCGTCTTTTACATGACTTTACCATAATGATTAATAAGTTATACTACCTCCGTTCCAAGTGTATTGCAACCTTTACCTTATTTGGCAATTTCATATTAATTGCAACCTTTCTATTTTAATCACTAAAAAGATCACATGTACAACCTTTCTCTCTCTTCATTATTTATTATCACATGATGCAAGTGGGGAAGATGATCCACTTTTTTGTTTTTCTTAATACATGTGTCAACCCCCTACATTGCAATACACTTGGAACGGAGATAGTAAAAACTAATCAGTAACCTTATCTACATAGGTTTTGACTAGGTTTATAATTTTTTCAAAACTAATTTTAAGATCCCGTCCGTAAATAAAGTTAACCACCTCCCTCAAATCACGTAATCAAGATTCTCTTCCTCATTCACCCATCCCCCAACAACTCGTCAACGTTTTTTCCCGCTTCCTCCAACCCGCCGGAGAATCGCCGTGCATCGGTGGTCAATAATCTCTTCCTCTCCTCTTTCCTTGCTCTGTTCTTTGAATTCTTACGAGTTTTTATTACTAATCATATAGTAGAATTCAGAACGCTGAATCCACAGAAAAGAAATGGCGACGATGATACCAATACCTAGTGATACATTCAAGTTAGGGTTTATCGGAGCTGGTAAAATGGCGGAAAGTATTGCTAGAGGTGTCGTCAACTCTGGTGTTTTACCTCCTTCTCGTATTTGTACCGCTCATCTTGGTGCTCCTCGCCGCGAGGCTTTTCAGTCATTTGGTGTCTCTGTATTGGACTATAATCATCAGGTTTTATATCTATTTCTCTATTGAATTCATAATTATATGCTATTTTCATATTTGTATACGCAACTATATATGGATATTAGTAACTTTTCTGCCTGAATTATCTCCGGTTATGTTGCTGTATATTTTTCGAGTAATTTTGATGCATATGCGCGCAAATTTTGACTATTTTAGCCTTGCTCATTAAAATTATAAGATTGTTAAGTAGGACTTTAACTATAAATGTTATAATTAGATCACAGTATATCGGAATCAAAGTTTTGCTATACTATACTAGCCTTGAATACGCGATGCGTACGAAACCATATAAAAATTTTGATTATGGAGAGAAGATCGAAGTTTTTTTTAATATTATACTAGCCTTGAATTCGCTATGCGTGCGAAAGCATATATATTTTGATTATGGAGAGAAGACAGGAAGAACGATAGTTTGTTTAAGGGATTTCGTATTTTTTCAAAAATAATAATTGTAAAAACACTTATTTATAGAAAGGGAGTTGAGCCATTAAATTAGGAATTTTTTAAAAAAATTTAATGTAGATTTTGGTTGTCCTTCCCCCTCTTCCCATATATAATAGAGATCACTGATAAAGATGTTCATACCCTGGCTTTCGTATGCATTACTAGCCTTAAATTGCAGGCTATGCGTGCGCGATCATATAAAATATTGTATGAAAATCTAACGGTTATTGGAAGGGAGATAGAAATAGAAGATTATGGGAAGGATGGATTGATTTGGATTAGTGTTTTGTATTTTTGATCAAAAATAAAAACTGTAGAAAGCTAGAAAGATTTGGTTTCCCCATCCTCTTCCCTTATAGAATATAGAGATATATAATTCCATATACAAGATTTGTAAGTCGATTACTTTTCTCAAATTTACATCTATATAATGTTATGATAAAAAAAAAAAGGTTTATAAATGTTATCTATATAAGTTCTAAGTGATTGATGTAGAAGTACACTGAAGTTAGATGAATGTATCTTTGTTTCTTTCTCGTTTTATTAAGTATGCTTTTCAATGGAGTAAATGTGTCGTTTTTACAGGTTGTTGAAGAATGTGACGTGATTATTTTCTCTGTAAAACCTCAAATTGGTACTCCTACATTCTCCACACATTCTTCTTATGTTTGAGATCCTAAAAAAATTCTTGGGATTGATGGTATAACCAAAAGCATTTGGTCTAACATAATAGTTACACAAAACACATTAAGAGTGAACTTAGTTAAGTAAAATATTAGAAACACTATAGGTTGCAAGAGAGACTAACTTTTGATGTATTTTCCTTAACTTTTACTGTTCTTTGTGTGACTAATACTATGTTATACCAAATGCTTATGGTCAGAGTGATTCTCCCCAAGACCCATGGTTGAGCTTTTAGTTTATGTTTCTTAACCCAGTAATACATTGTTCATTTGAGAGTTTTATTTTCTCCAACCTAGATGCACAGTCAAATAATGGGAACATGCGTAAATATCAAGATAAAGTGTCTAATCGTTTGTATTTGGCATATACATTTGCTAGTTTTTCTAAATGGTTGAAAAACTTTAATTACTATCGGAAACTGCACTTCGACAATATAATGGAACAAGAAAAAGGATGTTCTTTTACCAGTAAATGGGATGCAAAGAGTATGTGATTGATAGATACACATTTTTACTAATATGATTTTTCTTTTTGTGGGGCTCTCTCTGTTATATAACCTCTTCATATTTTCTATATGGAGCAGTCAAGGATGTGGTGTTACAGTTGAGTCCAAAGCTTTCAAAGAAGCAGCTCCTGGTATCCGTTGTTGCTGGAACAAAATTGAAGGACTTACAGGTATCTGCGGTGGAATTAGGGAATTATCAGGATCTTTGTTGGTTACCTTTGTTTGGAATTTTTAGGGGTTAAATATATGTTTTCTTACTTTAATAATCTGTAAAGGCAAGTTTAATAACTACGTAGATTTTGTGGTTAAATTATGGCTAATGATTACATCGAGTATATGCTCTGGATTTAGTCTGATACAATTCATACAAATGATATTCACCCAACCAATTAGAAGTTGAAAAGCAGTAACCGAAGAAGTGTGCTCGGTTCTATTATTGTATAGAGCATTGGCACATTTTAATCTGTTGTTGTGTCTTAATAGGAATGGGCTGGACAAAGCCGTTTTATCAGGGTGATGCCTAATACTCCTGCTGCTGTTGGAATGGCAGCATCAGGTCTGTCTTCATCTTTTAGTATTATTATTCTGCTATTTCTTAAATCATGTTTACTACGCTATTTTTAGGGTGATAATCAAGTTTGTGTTAGCATGTCTTTGGGGTTAAATGTTTAAACATCCTCTTGTCTTGTCTTTGCTGTAGTACACTGTGGAGACATGGGGATTCTGGAGTAGGAACATTGTGGTTCAAATCGTTCCATGTTTAACTTCTCCTTGCTCACTAGAATTTTATTGTTGCATTCCTACTGTTAATTAACTAGTAATATTTCACTTGCATTTGAGTGACCATCAATAGAGCATAGCAATTTAAAGTGACAAATTATATACAATGAGAAGATTTGGTTGGATGACAATTTGGAAAGAAGTGCATTCTTCTTAAATTGACACCTTGTTTTTCATTTATGTTTTTTGTGGTCTTTGTTGGAGTTTAGCGTCAAAGAAGATAAAATTATCAAGTTAGATGCAAAGGTGACTCGTCTTAGTTCAGTAGTCAATTCTATATAATTCTTTATTGGCATCCTGTAGACTCGAAACAATGTTATGATGTCGCTTGTTGATCTTATTATCTCCGTCACGACCTTCCAAGGTACACTAGATGCTCTGTTTCAAGTACCCATTTGCTGGGCTGGTATCTAGTGAATCTCCATCGTTTTGGAGTCGGGAAACGACTAATGGGATTAGCACCTCAGCTCCTCACTCCTGAGATTCTCCTGATGGTTGGTCTACTGATGCTAGATGCTTAAATGCTGTTGTGACATCCATTGTAGATTGTTTTCTGATAAGGAACTGTTAAGAGATGTACGCTTTTTTAATCTTTGTTGTTTCTTTATCCTTCTATCTTTATGGGGGAAGAAGGGAGGGGTTGAACCCTAAAATTCGGGTAATTCAGGACCCAAAAGCCCAAAAAGCATAATTTGATCTACATACAAAGTTTTGTACATTTCCCCCCTCCTGGTACATTGATATTTATCATAGCAAGGGCATCAGGCATCAGCCGAGAAAATTCCAATTCCTGACTAAACAATGAAATGTATCTTAGAAAGACGCAGAATCTTCAAGGACTCGTGTTCTTGTGTGCATTAAGTAAACAACTTCTAAAAAATAATGGTTAGGTGCTTCTTAGTGCGCAATTGTTTTTCAATTATGAAGGCATGTTTTGGCACAAGAAGTTCTGCTTTTCTTGAATCTTTCACCACCAACCTAAGAGACATTAGAAACCTAGCCAACTGCTTGTCGAATTGGTGAAAATGATTCTGTTAGATAGTAGATACAACATGGGTTTGGACCACTTATATAAAGGAGCTATAGGAGGAGAAACTTAATATGCTTGAATGTGTGACAATTGGCATGTGGATGGGAAGTTGGTCATATAAGGCATCTTTAGCAGATTCTGTGATTTGGAAATCTTTGGCAATTTTGGAAGTCCCTTTTTTTTTGTAATAAATGCATGTCTGGTTGACGAGGTTATCTTTGGTTTGTGTCTTCTTTCCTTACTTTACTGTTGCATGAGTACATCTGATCATTTGTTTGTAATATGCTGATAATATTATAGTGATAAGTTTGGGAGGGACAGCAACTGAAGAAGATGGTGAACTTATAGAAAGATTGTTTGGGGCGATTGGCAAGGTTTGGAGAGCTAATGAAAAATTGTTTGATGCAATTACTGGTCTTAGGTATGTAGAAATTACAAACCTATTGACTTATAAATGCTAGTATTAAGCATCCAAAAAATATCTTGGAGTTAAGCGTGTAATTTATGAAGTTCATCAGATGAGTTTTCTATTAACTGAATTTTATTGCCCTTTGAGATGTGTAGTGGAAGCGGGCCAGCATATATATTCTTGGCCATTGAAGCTTTGGCTGATGGAGGAGTTGCTGCTGGTTTGCCACGAGAACTTGCCAAGGGTTTAGCTGCTCAAACTGTAAGTTCCTTCAGAAAACCTTGACCTTGTTAATTTTTGAGTATGGTGTCGGTTGCAGTTACACAATCTACTTTAGCATTTTATTGCCTATTGTCTCTAGGGATTTTTGGTTTAGCCACTGCCAGAAACCCTTCAGTAATTTTTAGTCGAGTAACTGTTCTGTTTTTTTTAAAAATTTCCTTCTATAGTACTCTAGTTCTTTATTTATTCATTTATTCCACTTAGAATGCCCCAAGTCCTTTCTGAACAGCCACTTTTTCCTTTGGTTGCAAGGCAAGTTGAACCCATCATCATCGATTGTCCTGTTAGTGTATAGAATAATGTCGTGTATGTGAATTTGTTATTCGTCCTCCACTTACGGTATACCTCATTTCTCAAAATATTTAAATTGTGATAAGAGAATTTTATCAAGAGGTTTCAGCTCAATCTTTATCCTAATGGCTGGATAGATCACCCTTAAGCTGCAAGTAAAGAATGCTACTGGCATAAAAGTGACACAGATAAGCATCTATCATCCAGAAAACTCAGCTCCTAGCACTAAATCTGTGTACAAACCAGTGATAATGCAATGGAGACTATATTGAAAGCCCCAGGGTACAACTTAACAACTTATAAACAATATACTCATGTAACATTCCTTTTGTCTGGAAATATAATTATAATAATCAAATTTGCTTACCAACATGAGAGACTAAAATTTACATGGAGGGAGTAGCAAATATGCTTTCAAGAATTTCAACGATGGATAGAGACAGCTCGTTGTAGATTAATTGTAACATTTTGGGAGCAATATAATCTAAGCAGGTGAACCAACAGATAAACATTGATGATTGCAGGAAACCTTAAGCTAAAGATGTGTCCACTAAACATATAACCAGAATCTCTTTTCTTGTAGTCAAGATTATCTTATTGTATCTGTTACGAAACTGACCAAGTTCAATGATCATCTTGCAGGTTCTTGGAGCAGCATCCATGGCTGTTAACAGTGGGAAACATCCTGCTCAGCTCAAAGATGATGTTGCATCACCTGGAGGCACAACAATTGCTGGCATTTATGAGTTGGAGAAAGGTGGATTCCGTGGAACCTTGATGAATGCTGTAGTGGCAGCTGCTAAGCGTGGCCAGGAACTTTCCTAGAGCTTACTAACATTTTCAACTTTTAATCGAGAGCAGCTGCTGGTGGATTGGGATTCCGCAAAATGCTTCAGAAAACTGCATAATGTCACTACTCACATGTAGAGGTCTACATAATGCGAGCCCACCTGTTATTTTGGCCGAGTGCTTGAAATTTTGTTCCACCTCAAGAATCTCGAGTCCTGCAATATTAGCATCTTTTAGTTTCCTTTTACTACAACCGCGGCAGTTGTTTTGATATGGACAGCGAGGGGTAATAATTTGATATGCATAGTTTTTTTTTAAAATTAGTGACTTAATTTTACATAGCCATTGTTTTCTAGAACAATTTAAGAAAGAAAATCCGTCTGCGGTTCAAAGATGGCATACTGTTGTGTTGTCTTAGCAGTTATTTGTATTTCACTGGTACAAATGGAATGTTATTTCTACAATATGAGATGCTCCAGAAACTTAGTTGATAATTATGAGATCATCCCTCATATCTTACAGGGGATAAGAGGAAACACCATGAAAGATCGATTCAATGTCTGAGGTGGAGCTAATGTTGATTTTCGTTGATGAGTTTCACTTGTGTCGTAATTTCCTTATGGACTTATTGAGGCGAACTTTTAGAGGAGGTTTGGATTAAGGACCCAACACGATCCCCTTTGGTTTTTGGTTGCAAAAAAGCAATTTGTGTTACTAGGATTGAAATGAGAGTGGCATGTATATTTCCATTACTATCAGTCAACTTTTAAATGTTTGTAAATGAAGTTCTACGTCCATGGGCTTAGCATAAGATCTTTTATACAGATTTATGTATAAATTCAACACTATAATTGTCATGTATTAACAGCTATCAAAGTGGCCATATGATGGAACTTTCTTGTGGTTGGCATTATGGCAAATACTAAACAAGGACACAAGCACTCATTGTGGCGTTAATAACTTAATATTAACTAAAATCCTTTGTAAGCCTACAAGAACTATCCAACATTGTTAAAAACGGAGAGGGAAATCATAGTTTCTTTGGCATGACGATTTTGATTTGGTAAATTCTCGGTGATACCTTCTATTATCGAATTTTCTATTATCAACATTGTTATTTTGGCTGAGTGCTTGAAATTTCGATCCACCGCAAGAATCTCGAGTCATGCAATGCTCCAGAAACATTCGTAACTCATGTCTTACAGGGGATAAGAGGAAACGCTGTGAAAGATTGATTCAATATCTGAGGTGGACCTAATGTTGATTTTCATTAATGAGCTTCGCTCATGTCTTAATTTCTTCATGGACTCATTGAGGCGAATATATAAAGGAGGTTGGGATTAAGGTCCCAACACGATCCCCTCGAGCTTTTGCTAGCTATGAGGATTGAAATGAGAGTGTCATGTATATTTCCATTACTATTCATCAACTTCAAATCTTCGGAAATGAAGTTCTACGTCCATGGGCTTTTACACAAAATCTTCTTCACAGATTTATGTATAAATTCAACACTACAATTATCATTTGTTATCAGCTGTCAAATTGGCCATAAGATGGGAGCTTTCTTCTGGTTGGCGTTTTGGCAATACTAAACAAGAAGTGATCTGGGGGACACACATCACTCGTCATGGCGTTAATATGACTCTTATAAATAGGAACTAAAATCCCTTGTTAGCCTACAAGAACTCTCTAACATTGTCGAAAACGGAGAGAGAACTCATTGCTAAATATGGAGAGGGGAATCATCGTTTCTTTGGCATGACGATTTTGATTTGGGAAATTCTCGGTGATACTGTCTATTATCGACTTTTCTCAATTGTATACACAATTAATTTGGCTTCCTTCCCTTTTATAATATACTCCTTAATTAAACAGGCTCAACTTTAATAATTACAGTAAAATCATCTAAATCTTTCAAGTAAATCCAAGAAAAAAGAATATCAGTATTAGGGAGCAAGTCTTTACAAGGTGAAAAGTGAAGTAATATATAGTTGAAGTCCTGAGTAAAGATGCCAAACAATTACACTGTCAATCAATTGACTGAAATTAACATTAACAAGCAATGTTCAATACAAATGACAAAAAAAAATAAAACTTCCACAAAAGATTACATGTATCACAGTATCAAGAAGCCTATAGATACAACAAAAGAGCGAAATGAAACTAATTGACAACTTATATTATACATCTACAAGCTGAAAGAGATGACCTGTATGTATGACCACATATGACATGAACAAGACCTAAAACATATTCAATCCGTATCTTTAACTAAATTGTTGATCATATTTATCAAAGGAAACGTTCCTTTTGTCATTATTTCTAGCCTAGAAGAGTTAGAGGCATGAGCAAAAAGGGATAACCCGAAAACAATAAGCTCTGGAAGAAACAGCCGAGAAGACAAGAATCCATGCCAGTACCGCGGTTCTAGATCAAAAAACGCGTCAAAAAACTTTCGCGTGCCTGGCAAATCAAGTTTCAGCAGAATATCCATGCCAAAGCAAAAGAACTCCCTTTGTCGCCTCCTCTCTATGGGCCATAAGTCTTTCCACACTTCTGCAGACAAATCACTTCCAGCCTGACTTCTTTCTGAGCCGAGATATTGAACAATTGAATTGGCAACAATAGGAGCTGCGGCCAAAGTTCTCGCCACCATATACCCCGTAGAAGGATGTACCATACCGGCAGTCCCACCGATTCCCACAACTCTTTGCGGGAGCACAGGAAGGGGCCCACCCATAGGGATCACACAACGTTCATCCTCCTCAATGCGCGTCACTTTTATACCAAGGTGCCTTAATCGAGCTTCCATTCTTTGTTGAATGTCTTCCATACGAACCCCAGGCCGAGCAACAAGTGAAGTTTCCTCCAAGAATATCCTATTAGCAGAGAAAGGCATAGCATATAAGAAAGTAGGAATCTTGCTATTCCTCTCTTTTAATTCCATATTACCATCTAAGTGCGAGTCTCTCCAATCCATAAATAACATCTTATCCACATCAAAAGGGTGTCCTTCGACTTCAGCCAAAATGCCATAAGCAACTTGGTAACCAGGGTTGTATGGCTTATCATACTGCACAAGGCATCGAGCAAAACCCGTTGCATCCAAAACTACAGAAGCCTGAATTGTGACTCCATCATTGCATATAAGTAGGGATTTATCTTCTTCATGGATGACTTTAATAACTTTTGCTTGATGGAATTTCACCCCATTCGATATACATTTTTGCATCATCTTCGACTTCAATAGCTTCCTATTAACCCTTCCATATGGCCTATCAAGATTCTTTTTCAAACCCTCATTAATGTAAACAACAGCACCAGACCAAGTAGTATCAAGACAATCAAGCAAATCCATGGCTTCAAATTCATCCACCCAAACACCATAGTTATTAGGCCATATCAATCTAGGGGAAGGATCAATCGAGCAAACCGAAAGACCCGCCTCGGAAACTTGCTGTGCAACAGCAAGTCCAGCAGGACCACCTCCTACAACAGCAAGGTCTACAACCTTAGCCTTTGATGGGTCATATAAAGGCAGTTCAACTTCAAGGTTTTCCTTCTTAGTCTCTGGAACAAGCTCCAAAAGGGTACTACTACTGGCTCTAAAAACCCCATTTTTGCACCATTTTTTATGAGGTTTTCTGATATAATGTTGGTTACCCTTTGAAACACTAAAATCAGACCATTTCCCAGAAAACACTTGAATTGGGTTGCAAAATTCAAACTTGTTATGAATCTTAAGCAAAGTACCCATTAATTCCCAATTGGGTATCCTCAAAATCTTAAATTTGATTCTAGGGTACTCAAAAAAAATTGGAGAAAAAAAAGCTCAACAGATAACAAACACACAAACAGATCCCATTTCATAAATATACTGAATTTAACAAAGACACATTATTGAAATAAAATTGTGAAATTAAAGATGTTAATTATGAAGAATAATTACCAGCTAATGAAGATTAAGACACTCAATTCATCCTTTATTATTGGAATTGGATGGTTGAGAGTGTCCAGTTTCCACCATGAGAAGAGAAAGAAAAAGGAGTATTGAGTGAGGAAGTTGGGTGACTCTGCACCTTGTGTGGCCCTCGCGGCAGTGCACTAGCAGAACAAGTGGATTTTCTGATGTCTACAATTTATCTATTTTAATTGAAAATTACAACCTCATCTATATTTTAAATTCTGAAATTTTGCCATTAACTACAACAGATAAATAATCTTAAATGGGTGGTGGCCCTACTGGTCTGGTGAGCTACACCTTATAAGTATTTTTTTTATAAGGCTAGGAAACAATAAACATTATGAATTTATTTAGTGGAACACAGTCGTATTTACTAGCTCACAGCCCATAACGTATGAATACGTAGTAGAAAAGTCTATATTATCCCCTCTTCTTTTACTGACTTCCTTTAAAGAAAATTCAATTTTTTTGTTAAAATTGAATTTTCACGGAACCAAATGGAGTTTTCGGTAGATGGTACTGGAAACTCCATCTGGTTCCATGAAATTATCATTTTTTTACGGAATAGGAAACTCCATCCGGTTCGGTGAAAAATAAATTTTTAATTTTTTTTTGAATTTTTTCTTTTTGAAAAATAAAAAACAGTACACAAGCTATGTTTAGTAAGGGTTAATTTGGACAATTCATTGCATCATACGGGTTATGTTTAGTAACACCCTTTATTTATTATCTACCATAAAAGAAAAGTCACGGAAAGAAAATATTTTCCTCTCATGAGAAAGTTAAAAGTTTCAAATTTGATTTTATTCGATTAAGAGAAAAAAATATAAGTATTTTTCGAAAGTTTCATTCTTGTTCAATAAATTAAAAACCGAGAATTATTTGGTATGCAACATCACCAAGTTAATACAACATAGGAGTAACATTTTGGACTAATATTTATTTGAAAATTTTGTGAAAAACAACCTTTTAAAATAATTATTTGCGAGAAACAATCTTTTAAATTTTTTTTGGCATTTAACAACCTTAAACTAATTTTTTTTTGCGAGATCAGACCTAAAGGCTATTTTTCGACGTTAAATTTTAATCATAAGCGCTGGTTAAGGCATAAAACACATTTAAGTGCAAGGGTTGCGCATGGAAATTGTCTTGGGCAAAGCCCGACAACCGAAACCAATACCGGAAAATAGCCTTTAACGTCTAATCTCACAAAGAAAATTTATTTTAAGGTTGATAAATGCCAAAAGAAATTTAAAAGGTTGTTTCTCGCAAAAAGGTGTTTATAAAAGGTTGTTTTTCACAAATTTTCCTATTGTCTTTTGATATTTTTTCTATTTGATTTTTGATTATCTTTGTTCTATTAGCCGGATCTTTAAGTGAATTAGTTGTTTCAATGTCAACCCTTCAATCATGTAACACTTGACTTCTTTTTTTTCTGATTGGTGTACCACTTGACTTCTTACAGTCTCAAGATTTGTTTGCAAATTAATGTACCTGTTAGAACATAAATAATCAGCAAGCAAATAAATAAGAATGTAAAACAACGCCCAGATTTAGCATGGATCACTAATAACGTGTTAACTACGTCTACAAAAAGAGGGTAGAAACTGATCTAATTATTGTGGAAAAAGAGTGCAGATTACAAAGTAGTTGAGGCAAAAGAAGATTAGAGGATTTCGATAGTGCCCTCCTAATAATCTAAATAGACTAGGTACAAAACAATACAGAATAAAAATCTGCATACATTATCGTAAATTTCGAGCTGCACCCTCGAATCCTCAAACTAGGATGCTTCACACCTGGTCCCGACTCACTCAATGGGCAGCAAGACCCTCACTTAGTCGTTCGAAGTGCTAGATATATCAATTTACGACATTCCAACAACATCCCTAATTACGTATAAGAAAAACAATTAAAGTAAATATTTTGAAAATGAACTAAGTCCTATTATGAAGCTACTAGGTACAATTTTTATTATATGGCCGGGGACATTTCATTTTAAATGTGAATAATTTTTTCAACATATTATTGAGACGGGGATTCAAATTGCGGAAAAACCTGAGAGTGTTCATCATACACCTGATGTACTACGATTATGGTACGCCTAATTCTATTTTATGTTTTTAAATAAGCAAAAATTAAACATTCAAATGAACAATGAGCTAAATGAATAACCTCAGGTACATCATGCTCGTGGTACGGAAATTAACCAGCTTTTCCCGTTTTTCACTAGTCTGTTGGAGCAAAAGCTATTAAAAGAGGCAGTCTAATTTCAAATTAAAATTAGACTAACTTAAACCCATCATTATATTAAAAAAAAGTGTTTCATCCTCTTCCTTCTATTATGTTTGAACTATTATCTGATTGTAAATTAAGGTTCCGTTTGTTTTGGTGGAAAACCATTTTCTCGGAAAATAGATTTCCTCCTCTTTTCATTTTCCTTTGTTTGTTTAAGTAAGGGGTGGAAAATAGTTTTCTTAAAGATGAGAAAATGCTCTTAGAAGAGGAAAACCAATTTACTTTTGTAAAGAAGGTATGCCACATTTTCCTTTTCAATCTTTACTTCTCTTTATTTTATCCTCCCATCTTTCCTTCTTTTCTACTCCGTTTACATTTTCCCCCTTAAGTTTTCCTCTAATCAAACAAACAAAGGAAAACTTTTTTTAAAATCATGTTTTCCATTAAATATAGTTTTCCTTGAAAAATGATTTTCTATGAAAATTGTTTTCCATCAAAACAAACGGAGCCTAAAATTATGCGGTATCTTCTAAGATTAATATTACTAATTGGCTAATTGTTAAGCCCATAGCATACTGCCATAGACTAAAAATGGTTTTGCTGCCTACCTTTCACTGGTGACTGGTGACTGGTGATTGGTTTAAAAGCTTGTGTTTAACACACGTGTTGAGATTTTAGAGGTACTCTCGTCATGAGTGCCTCTAGTTTAGCGATAGGTCACTTTTTTGCCTCAAATTCTGTCTTGTACGTTTTTCCCAAATTAAGTAGGGTGGCTTTTTCTCTCCCCATCTAAGTATTATAATTCCACGTCATAATATAATACAATTCTAAAAAATCACACATAGATAGGCATTATTAATATTTAAAAGTTTCGCTGGTCTTGTGAGAGACCGCCTATCTTTAAAATAAAAATAAGGCAATGGTTGAATAGGTCCAATAAGCCCAATAAGAAGAAGAGAGCCAATCAACAAACCCTCTTTTGAAAATAGAGACCAGTTTAATCGATTTTGTGACCTATTTAATCCATTTCGTGAACTGTTTAGTTCATTTAATACTCACTGTTAAATTTATTTAGTGACTAGTTAATCTATTTAATGACTAGTTTAATTCATTCGGTAAATCATATGCTTTTTTAGGAATCGCTTGTTATATTGCAAGACTAAAATTGAAATAAGGAAAGGCGAAGAGAATGAAAGACTAGAGTGATGCTAAATATTTAGTCATAGTATTGGGGTACAGTAAGATAGAACGAGCTTGTTAATAAAATGTGGGTTTTGGTTGGTAATTTTATGTTAGATTAAACCGCCTTTTTTAATAATTTATTTTAAAAGTTACGTAAAGTTTCCTTTTTAGGTGTTTATATACACCCCTAAGGTCTATATTTATCATTTATCTATTTTTATTAAAATTCATGGTCTCTCATTATAGAGTGGCATGTGGCGTATCAAATCATCCATTGACATGACATTATCGTACAACTGAGGTGACACCTCATTTTAGAATATTTAGAAAATGAATGCAATAAGTTTTGAACCCACGACCTATAAAATGAAATTCCATCACTCTATTATTAGGCTACAACGTTTTCCCAGCTAAGTAGGAAATGATAGATTCTACAAAATTAAGAATTCTAATTGAAATTTGATCAATTATATATATCCCTTCGGATCATAGAATTGCAAGACCCAAATTGGGGTTTCAATAAAATGCAAGAGAGTCAAAATAGAATACGAAAATAGTGTCGAAAATGAAAAATATGGAACCAAGCAAACAGAGGAAGTATTATAGAACTTATGTGAATTAATTCTTCAAACAATTTTGCCACTACCTACCTGGCAATTATAATAGGTCCGCCCTGATAGCAAGTCAAAGAACCAACTTTACCAAGAGTCTATGTGGATGGTTGAAAACCAGCATAGTTTTATACTCTAGTATGCCCCCTAATACAAGAGCCCTTTTGGACTTGAATGTACTCCCTCCGTTTCTTTTTGTTTGTCCCATTTACTGTAGCTCCAAATGCCAAGGAGAGTGATGTCATTGGCATGTGGGTGGGGACAACAATTAAAAAGTTCTCTTATTTTATAATAAATTGGTGATTAAAGTAGGTGAGAGAAGATTATAAGGTACATGTGAGACCAAAAAGTGATAAAGCAGGGGGTAGATGGGTAATCTAATTTTTCCATATAAGGAAAGATGAAAAAGTAGGACAAACAAAAAGAAACGGAGAAAAACGGAAAGTAGGACAAACAAAAAGAAACGGAGGGAGTACATAACAAGTTTCTTTATATTACTCCCTCTGTCCCCCAATAGATTTCCCATTTGCTTTAGTCAAAGTCAAACTTTATAAACTTTGACTACAAATTCTTACTACTATATAAGATTAATAATAGTCATGTTGGATCTTGTTAGATTCGCGTTAATATGTACATTCCAAATATCAACTTTTTATAATTTTTATTAACACATAAATGAATATATTAACGGTCAAAGTTGTACATCAGAGACCACGTAAAAAACAAATGGGCAATCTATTTGGAGACAGAGGGAGTATAATGCAAAATATACAACAAATATCTATATTTTTAATGCAAATTTCTATTTTTTTTACAAAAAAAAGTTCTATAATTTTATAATGCAAATTTCTCTAATTTTTACCGTACATTTCTATAGTTAACTTGACTTAGTTACTTACCCATAGTACTTTCATCACATACCCAACAAATTTTACAATTAATTACAAGTTTACAATCGAGATATGGAAGTGTAGTTTATTTGGGATATTAAGAGCATCACCACTCATGAACAAAAAAAACACATCATCCCTCTCTCTTTCCCACTTTCTCACTCATCTTAAAATTTTTATCATGTTTCATGATCAATTTGATCAAATGCACCCCACTCATGATCAAACAATTACTTATGTACTTGAAAATTTAAAAAATTCAAAAGTATATAAAAGTATAGCAAAGTGGGTGTCTACTTATAGATCTCAACAAAATATAACCATTGGTATTTTTTATATATTTTTTAATATATTTTTTTACTTAGTAGATTTGCAGATATTTTATTTTGAAGTTTTAAACAAAAAACTGACGCCACATGTCATTATGTGATTGTGCCAGTTTTTGCTTTTCTCATGAACTAGTTAATCACAATGTAATCTATTTCATGATTGATCACAATGTGATCAATTTTAACTCATGAGTGTAGGGCTATTTTTTTTGTTCATGTCTCATGAACAACTCTTATGATCAATTTGATCATGAGTGTGGATGCTCTAATGGTTAATCTCTCAATTTTATCCACGCCCACGAGGAAAATCAATCTAAATCTGATCCTTTCTTTTGCATACATGATAGTACTTCATCCACTTGACTCTAAGAGCATGTTCTTTTCAACTTATTTAAATTTCACCACATAAAACGGTCTGGTACAGTGCGGTTTGCGATTTACCCATATTTTTTCTTGATACGAGTATTCTAATTTGCCATTGTTGTATTACTTTACCGACTAGATTTTCACCATCAAAATCATACAAATAAGCTAGAAGATATTGAAACGTTACAAAGTTGCTAACATATTACTCCATCCGTTTTTTTATATGCACATTTTACCAATTTGGGATTTTTTTAATATGTATCTTTCTACCTTTTTGCATAAATGGAAGGTTGACCCACCTAATTATTACACTTCTGTCCTACTTTTTCATTCCTTCTCTCTACCTTTTTTCACTTTTTCTTTACTGTTACTAACTTTTTCTCTTACTTTTGCACTTTTTCCTTGGTCCGTGCGCAAAAGCAAACATACATATTAAAAAACAGAGGTATTACTACTTAAGGTACAAAATTGTTATTACGTCGAATAGTAAAGATAATTTGGTGGTTTGTTGCGCGATTTGCTTTATAAATGCTATAGACCAACCCTAAATTGCAAACAGCGGTAATTTGGTCAAAAGGACAAACCAACCCATTTTTTTGAGCCCGTAAACCACCCGACCGTGCCAAGATGGGTGGGTTGCAATTTTGTGTTCCGAATTTGTTATTATTATTATTATCGCTAATTATTATTACTATAATGTTATTAATTTTTCTTATCATAATAATAATATTTTAATTCTTAGACATTATTCTTAATATATAATCATATTCAAGTATGTTAATAATAATAGTACTTAGGGCCTGTTCATTTCAGCTTAATTTCAGTTCAGTTCAGTTCAGTTCAGCTCCAATCAGTTCAGTTCAGTTCAGCTCCATTCTTTTATAACCATTTTGTTAAATATTATTGTGTTGGTCTAATTTATTTTACTAATTGCTCTTATTATTATTATTATTATTATTTTATATCGTTATTATTAAGTATTATTATTATCTGTATATAATTTTATTTATTATAGATTTATTCATTATTATTACTATTATCATTAGGGAGGAACATGGTTTAGGTTAAAAGCACAAATAAACCAGCGTTTTCAGCCCATAATCCAATCAAATCACGTCAAAATGATTCATGATATAATTTTGCAAGGTCCGACCAAATCATTATTTTATTACTAAATATTAATATATAATTAAATCTAATTATTAAAATAATAATATTAATTTAATTTTTAGATATTATTGTTATTATATAATCACAATCACTTCATCAGGTATTAATATATTAATACAAAGACTATAGAATAATTGTTATTAATTATCATTATAATTATTAATCATTATTATTATTAATATTATTTATCCTTTAAAAATATCCAAAATACAATTATTATTATTCATTAATAATTATTCATTATTATTACCTATCATCATAATTATTATTTAATATTTATATTATTATTGTTTAAATATTATTTATATATTAATTAAATTAAATTTAATTTAATTCAATTCAGTTTAATTTAGTTAAGTTCAGTTCAGTTCAGCGCCAATCAGTTCAGTTCAGGTTAGTTCAGTTCAGTTCAGTTCAGTTCAATTCAGTTGTTTTCTGTAAATCTAAACAGGCCCGTTTATTAATACTCCCTCCGATTTTTTTAATATGTCATTTTTCCATTTTGGTGTGTTTTTTTAATTGGTACACTTTTACCTTTTTCCATAAATGGAATGTTGACCCACCTAATTATTACACTTCTCACTTACTTTTTCTTTCTTTCACTCTATCTTTTTCACTTTTTCCTTGGTCCGCGCGTAAAAGCAAATGTACATACTAAAAATAACGAAGGTAGTAATTATTATTAGAAAAATTTGCGAAAAAAGACCTTACTTATTCTAATTTTTGTGAAAAAATATTTTATATAAAAATTTTTATGAGAAAACACTTTTTATGTCACTTTTTATCAAAATACACACTTTATTTTCGAATTTTATCTAAAAAATCAAATATCCGGTCATTGAACCTCACAAAAAAATTGGTCACTAATATGCAAAGATGAATAAAAAGTTAGAGGTCAATACGTAGAAGTTTGAGTTTTTAGCCGAAATCTAACAAGAAGAGAGCCTCGGCAAGTCCGGCATGAGAAAAGCCAAAGACCTATCTGATAGCAGTAACATCTATCAGATAGGTCTGTACTATATTTGTGGAAAACAATACTACAATTTTTTATTATACTACAATTTTCAGAAACTATACTACTCTAAGGTGTATATAAATATGCTATATTACGTAAAAATAGTACTACATAAATAAATGAGTGTATTACATTTAAAAAAAAAGTTTGATATATGTCTAGGTCCTACCCATCTGATAGGTATTGGGCACTCCTCGGTCCGGCATAACTCAGATATTACTTGTGACTCTCTCAATTTAATCCACGGCCACAAGGAAAATCAATCTGAATCCTTCATTTTGGATAGGATAATACTACATGATAGTTCATCATCAACTCTAACATCATGGATGTATCAGCCCTACCATTCGTGATTTGAGCATATCACTCATAGATTAGAGAGAGAGAAAGCTTTAGCAAATGGGGAGTTCAACAGCAGATGACGATTTCTCAGTATTTGTATTGGCGTCGGATTTAGGCGTCGATGCTCGTCCTTTCTTAAATCATTCCGACGATCCCTCTGAAACTTGGCACGATTGTCCTTCCTATTTCGCCGATGAAGACTTTTCCGATCTTGATGCTCGTGACTTTTTCCGCCTTCAGGGCTCTGATAAATCCGGCAATCGTATTTTCCGCATCGTCGGGAAGTATTTCCCTGGTAATTTCTCTTTCTTTTTTATATTGATTTTCTAGGGTTATGAATTAAAGGGATATTGGGGGTTTTAGAATATTAGGGCTATTTTTTAATTGCAGAAATTATTCATTTAGGAATTAAAGTTAGTTTCTTTCTTCTTATTGGTAATTAATTAAAATTGATGCCATATGATCATAAGCTTAATTAGGAATACAATCAAGTATTTTCCTGGTAATTTCTCTGTTTTTTATTGTGTTTTTCGAAGATTATTGCTTTCTAGGGTTTATGAATTCAATGCATATTTGGGGCTATTTTTTAATTGCAGGATTCATTTTTTTAGCAATTAAAGTTAGTTACTTTCTTCCTATAGGTAATTAAGTAAAATTGATGCCATATGATCATAAGCTTAATTAGCCACACTATCAAGTGACTACTACTTCCCTTCTATGATGGAATGCTTATACATATGATTTTTTTGGTCGTGGTGTTTTCGGGTGCTTTTGTATTATGAATTTTAGAAATTGGATTATCATAAGTTGTTGGAACTAACTGTCTAATTATAACATTAAATTTGTTTGGCAACATTAGTTAACATAGAGCTGAACCTGATAAGTTACCTGAAATTGGGAAGGTACTTACTAAAGTTAGTAAGGGGTTGTAAGGCACCTGAAAATGTGAGTCGTTTGGTAGAATAAACTGAAAAATTTAGCTGAAATTTAACATTAGAGTTCAAATGCGAAAATTTAAGTCACCTTAATTACCAACGGTAGTATTTTTAACGTTTCAAATTTCAATTAAAGTTACCTTATTTATAAAAGGTTTTGTTTCGGGTAGTTGCCAAACAGTCCTAACTCCTAATCAATTAAGATCTCTTAAATAAGTATGCTCCTTTTCATTTAAGTCACCTTATTTGTGTTGCCAAACACACTCTCGCACCAACCTAGTCGTTCTCGTATAAGCCCAACTTGTCTCTTCTTAGGCAAGATCTGTAGGGTGAAAATTTTATGCTTAGCCAATGCAGGGTTATACTGATTTGTGATCAGTGGTTTATCACAGTTCAATGGTTTCTGGTGGGGTGGCGGATTCTATTGGTTTTGTTGGTTTTTGTTTTAAGGTGAGTATTCTGATATGAGCCCTCTGTGCACTGGTTGTTGCAGCTCAGGTTGTCAGTTCGGAACGACTGAAGAAGTATGTTTTCTACAAAATTTACACAGAATTGCCAGAGGGACCGTTTTGCATTGTTTACATGCATACTACAGTACAAAAGGAGGACAATTCCCCGGGAATAACCATCTTGCGATGGATCTATGAGGATCTCCCTGCTGATATTAAAGATAGGCTTCAAGTTGTTTATTTTCTTCACCCTGGTCTACGGTCAAGGCTAGCCTTTGCGACGCTTGGACGACTCTTCTTGAGTGGGAAGTGAGTGCATTCTATTATGTTGTGCTAAGTTTATCCAAGAACTTTTTAGTTCGTGCATTATAATATTGCATAAAACTGCTCAGAATCCCCTCCAAAGAATAAAAGCTCTCTCAAAGGGTTTAGGGTTTTCCAACAAAAGATATGACGGTTATGGTAAGGTATTTAAAGAGGACGGAAATAAACCGCTCACAAGTTTTTGGAAAGGAAAAGAAATAAACCAAAACCGTCGCCGCAAAAAAGAACTCTATCGGGTATAAGACAAACCTGATTGGGTCAAGCCAAACCCGATCAGTTTTCAAGCAAAACCTGATCGGGACGCAAGCAAAAACCATCAAAATAGGAAAAGAGCTGACTCCATCGGGGGAAGGGGAGACCCGGTCTCAATTTGACTTCAATAAAATCAACATTTTTCACTTCCTCTTGCATTACAAATTCCAACAATGTGGAGGTTCTCAATGTCTTCTATATGGCTGTATTTCTTGTGACTTCCTTAGTGGTAATTTAGTTTGGATTCTATGTTAATTTTACCTCAAGTATCCGTGCGGAGTCCTTGACAATTCAACATGGGTATGGAAACTTCCAGACGTCTTTTTGGGTCAAATTTATGGAAAATTTTCATGCAAATAGAGTCAAATACTTGGACGCATACTTGTGTCTGCCTGAATAATATAGGATGGAACTGGTTTTTGCATGCTAGTTCAATGAGAATGTATGCTATTTGGCATTGGGTCTCTGGCATCATTCATGCTATTCAGGTCGACAACCTGATTAAGAGATTTACAAGTCATCCGAATGAGAATAGTTGCTAATGTTAAACAAGAAATCGGTTATGTCCGTTTCAATAATTTAGGCTGCCTGATTGTCATGAGTCCGTCATGCCTGTGCAGCCACGGCAGTATGTTTTTTGGTGTGGTGGGGGGGGGGGGGGGAAGGGGGCAATATTTGTGCTTGTGTATCCTGGGCAATATGGTGTCTAGAAATTGAATTGATAGCTTTTCTGGTAATGGTGAAGGGGATTTTTCAGGATTGCACCTTTATATGGTCTTGATACGGTATACTAAAAACTTTTCATCTAAGCAAGCATGCATTGCCTCTTGCAATATATCAGATATCGTTGTTTCCTGTATTTTCTATTATTTTAAATTAACTTGTAAACATTTCCCAATGGTTATATGGTGTAGTTATCATGGCATATTTTGTATAAGGCTGATCAACCATTTCATTATTGATGTAAAACCATGCTATCATGTCACTTTGCTTCAGTTTTGCTGCAGCTAAGCTGTTTTCTTTTTCTATATAGTTTGTATTGGAAAATCAAGTACGTCAGCCGCCTGCAGTACTTTTGGGATGATATCAAGAAAGGAGAAGTCGAGATCCCTGAGTTTGTGAAAAGTCATGACGATATACTTGAGCACAGACCGCTAACTGATTATGGGATTGAACCAGATCCGCTGAAATTGACTGAGGTTCCTTCCATGTCCTACTCTCTTGCGAGGTATGATTATGAAGAAAGGTGGACTTCTAGGGAGCGAATATCTTGAGTCATCTAAACATTGTATTTGCGAAGAAATAATCAATCATAAAGAATTTGCAGTTGCAGAAGAGAGTGTAATGTGATGTAAAAGTCATTTAGATGCGTCTAAACTAGAGCTGCATGCCTTTTTCTGTAAAATATAGCTGTATAAGGTGTAATTTGTAGGCTATGGTTTTGGCTCATTTAGCATTTTTATTTTTATTTTTATAAAGGTAAGGAGAAAAAGAGAGATAGTTAGGATACCCTCCGCTCGAGGGGAATTCCTAACATATCGTTACAAAGTATTTTTGACAGATCTGAACCATGCCAATCCGTAATACAAAAAGAATCTAAAACTAAATGACCCGCATTAACAATCCAGTCTGCTGCTTGGTTTGCTTCCCTGAACACATGTGCGATCTGAAACTCTTAGAATGCTCTGAGGTTGATTTTTGTATCTTCAATAATGTTATCAATCTGCCATGGAGTAGACCAAACGCCATTCATTGCGTTTATGACCAGCAAGTTGTCGCCTTCAATTTGGATAGAAGAATGTGGAAATGTTAGGGCTTTAAGAACACCCTTATGAAGCGCCGTAGCTTCAGCTGAAAGGACTGACGTATTGCCTAAGTTATGAGCTTCAGTTGCTAGCACTGTACCCTCGTGATTTCTAATGATAAACCCTCCTGCTGCATTGTTTTGCTTGACGGAGCTAAACCCTCCTGCTGCATTGTTTTGCTTGGCTCATTTAGCATTGCCTTTGGATTATACGCTATTATACCTCAAAGTATTTATAGAAAGAATCGTTTCTTTTTTGCTTGTCAAAACTTATTGCACGCAATGTGTATTGTGGATTGGGGTATGAGGCTTGATCAATTGCCATGGCTAGGGCTGATCATCAAACAAACCAAGACCGAGCACCCTTGAGCTCGGCTCGGGCTTGTTAAGATTTGAAGGTGCTCGGCTGGTTAGCTCGTCAAGCTTGGCAGATCAGAGCTCGGCTCGTGAGCTTGGTTCGGCTCGTATGGAGGCTCGAGTTTGGCTCGTTTACATACAATTTCTTTAAAACTGAATTTCTTTAAAATTTGGTAGACCAGAATTCAGAGAATGCTGTAGCACTAGGTTAATTACTTAAATAAATTATGATGCTCATGTATATTTGTTTGAAGAAAGCAATAAACCAAGATTACAAACACATTATGTTGAATCTCTTGACCAAAATATCCAATCACAGTAAATATTATACTTCTGAGATGTAAGATGGAGAAACGCGAAAGTGGTAAATAAGCCTCTTAACTTTCCGGTCGGTTGGATAAAAACGGTTTTTTTCTTCAGCTTTGGATACAATCGAGTTCGGGTCAAAGAGTTGTGTTTAAAACCCATTATTTCCGGTCGATTTTGAGTGGGGTCGAATTTTGACAGGTCTAATAAGGGCTTATAAAGTTACTTTCCATATAAATTTTTGAGAATTCTTTATACATTTCTCAAACATAATAGTCAGTGATAGATAGAATAATATAAAATCTTATCGAACTGAATCCGCAGTTTAGACAGCACAACCATTTTTTGGTGTATGCCATTTTTAAGGTTCTTCCACTCATTTTTTGGATAACAACTAGTTTAGTTCTAAAAATATGCAAAAAAATCCTTCTCATTTTGAGAATCTTCTTATTTCCTCTGAGTTAAGTTTATCTATTAAAGTAGGTTATGACGCAATTACAAAGAAACTTAGACCGACGCTGTGACTGACTTTTGAATGGATATTTTGTATGCGTTATGAATTTATTTAGTTATAAGTTATGAGTTATGAGTTTTGTAAGCGATGAGTTACGAGTTTTCGAGTTATGAATCATGAGGTATAACGTATGAAGTATGAAGTAAAAGAGATATGCATGGTACAAAGTAATAGGTATGAGGTATATGAGGTGTATATATGACGTATGACGTGTGATAGGTAGATATATGTGGTATGAGCTATGAATTATAAGCTATGAGCTATGACGTAAGAGGCATGGGCTATGAGGTATGAGCTATGTGCTATACGCTATGACGTAAGAGGCTATGACCTATGAGCTATTGTGGTGTATACATTGGAATATGGAAACTTAGGTGAGAGGAGCCATGAAATACTGAAGTAATCGTGGCTATAAGCCTATAACTATGACAAGTTGTCAAATTTAAAGAGTAATATAATATGCCTTTAAGATTGAGTGAGAATATGATTCATGGAATACTATTAATGGTTTTAGAGAAATGAATTTAATTGAGAGAAATATTAACTGCCTTATTGATAATTAGGTATCGTAAATTAATCGGTTAATAAACTGAATACCTCTTATGAATTTAGGTTTATTGAAAAAGTTGATTTAAAATTTGGTCACCAAAATACAGTACATGTGGCGACATACATACATTAAAATAAGACATGATCTTAACATTTCATGATCTCGTGATTGATAAAACTATAGCATTAAATCAAATTAGTCACTCTAACTTTTCAATATCCCAACTTGATGATCTTGACAAGGGACCAAAATTTATTTTTAATGTCCAAAAAGATAATATATTATTTTGATTTCTCACTTAAACGAGTTAACGTTATGATGATTTACCCTTAAAATTTAATCGATAATTTTTTTTATCCCCATCACATAATCATGCCTTGTATTTGGTAGGTGTGTGACCCTTGAGATTTAATTATTTCTAGAATGTACTTCAATCTAATTTAATAAAAAAAATTGTAACTTGTTCTTGGAAAGTATTACAATGACGTCAAAGTAATCAATCAAATTAATCATATATTCCTTTATTTATTTATTATTAATTATTGCAAACATCATTTTAGAACACCATTGTGAATAATATCCCACTTATCCTAGAGTAAGAACGCCATATTGTATTTCTTTATCGCGTGAAGTGTTAATTGTATGTGAGGTAAGCCACATTATCATACTCATATGTATGTGATTCTCGATAATTCACATTCTACCTGGTGGGGAAATGTATAATACATTTGCATTTTTCAATTCAGTTTCCTTGTAATTAATGTTAAAAGACAAATTGTTCAACCCTATTATCTCAACAACCTCATAGTCCGACCCCTCATTCTCTGTAGTTCCTTCAACGCATGAAGTTTCACAATTTCAATATTAACTAATCATCCACCAAACAACAATGTTTAATTAGGTATCGTAAATCAATCAGTTACTAAACTTAATACCTCTTATGAATTTAGGTTTATTGAAAAAGTTGATTTAAAATTTGGCCACCACAATACATGTTGCAACATACGATATACATTAAAATAAGACTTGATCTTAACATCTCACGATCCCGTGATTAATAAAACTATAGCATTAAATCAAACTAGTCACTCTAACTTATCAATATCCCAACTTGATGATTTTGACAAGGGATTAAATTTTGTTTTTAATGTCATAAAAGATAATATGGTATTTCGATTTCTCACTTAAACGAGTTAACACTATGATTTGATATATAGATATAAATATCTGACTATAGCCTTGTATTTTCCTAACGGAACATACACCACTAACGCTTTGACTAATAGGGGTTTCCACGGCTATTAAAATTTTAAATGGTGATTTAGAGGTTAGGGTGTTACAAAGCGTCGTGAAGATATTCGTAGAAGAGACCAAATGAACCTAATACACCATTGAATAAATAAAGAATATATTTAAGGCAAAGTTAGCCCTTTTGGATATTTTTCTTTGATAATGATTAACAAAGAACTGTTTTCTCGGTTTTCAATTTAAATTAAAGTGAGAAAATAGTTAATAATTAAGTTAAGATTTAATAGTGCAAGATTTTTTAGTTTAAGAAAATGGACACAAAAATGAGAAGTATGCAAGGAACGTATATTTCTTGCAAAATAAGCATTAAGTTGACACAAAAACCAAGAAAAGGAAGAAAAACGTCAACGTTGTCGATGCTGCCGGTATGATTAAGAGGTGGGAGTGTGTGAACGGAGTAAAAGAGTTTGGTGGGTAACGTGATTATCATAACAAAAAAATAAAAAAATCCTGTAAAAATTACATGCTCTGGACCACAATTCTTGCAAAACCTTCCTTTTTTACTTTTCAGGTCAAATATCATAAACTTTGATCTCATGTTCTCTCCATTCTCGAAGAAAAAATTTTGTCATTTAGGATTTTGTTTAATTCATCTCAATATTTAGTGTTTTATTATCAATTTTTCATAATGCATAATTAAAGATATCAATAATCGAAGTAGTTCACGGCAAATAACAAAAAGAGTATTCTTGCATGAGTTTTGGAGGGGGAAAGTGTAAAACACTGCTTAACGGAAAAAGTTGTAAGTATTATAAAGTAACAGTATTATATTATAGTTAAAGTTACAACGATACAACACTCACTCAAGATAATAATCACTAGAAATCACACTCGAGGAAATGCCATTTTGTAGTATACGTGATACATGGCTTATTGAAAGCAAAAAAAAATCCACTTGATATTTATAGATCGGTCAACATGGATGCAGTAGGCTATTACAATATAGCCCAAGACTTTAGCAACATACTTAGTTTGAGCATCCGCAAGGCTGTATAATCAAACACGAGCACCAAGAAAAAAAAAACTATTAGCTTAGTATTCACCAGAATAGTATTCCCATTAATCCGAAAATATTTAAAAAGAAAATAATTATGGGATTGCATATCAGTTACGGAAATCACTATATTTCAAGTACAAAATCAAAACTTACATTCTTCTCGACGAAAATCCCAACAGACTCGAGATAGTTGTTGTGCCTTCCAAAAACGCCAACAATAGGGCCATCAAGTTTGGCTGGTGAGGAGAATTCACGAGCACATTCGACACCTTTGCCTTGACCGTATGGTCCATATCCGCTTGGACATAAATTGGTGTGGATCTTCATTGTGGCAATAAGGCACTGATTATGCTGGTACTTGTAGTTTCCATAAGTCCCGCTAATGCGAGTGATTTTTTCACCACACTTGAGGACGATCTATAAATAACCATAGAAAGTTATTGAAACAAGGACATATTAGAGGCTCAAAAGTAGTAATAAGCTATGTAGTGATGTTGAGAATAAAAACATGATGAGTTATAGGTGTGTATTTACCCTAGATTCATTTCCACAACTGCCGCCAAACATTTTCGTGTAGGAACCTCCGCATGGCTTAGCAACAACGAATCCGATTGCGTCGACGATGTACCCATGCCTTATTATCACTTCCTTGATGCTTTCACCTTCTTGAAGTTTAAAGCTATAGTTTTCAGGACACTGAGAGCCATAAGGCCCGTATTGCTCAGTGAAGTGCTTCTGTCAAAACATAAATATTATGTTAATAAAATGATCAAGTGCAGAGAAATGGACTAAGATCTAAACATAGATAAATCGAAACATTAGGAAAGCAACAGTTTTGCACCTGGGCGATTGCGTGAGCCATTTTCTTAAGGTAGATGAAGTTAGATTGGAAAACTTTTAAGTTTTAATATTTAGCTAGTTTGTTGTGATGTGGCTTTGCTTAACGAGGGTATCCATATATATACACATTTTCGGATAACCGAGAATATATTCTTATGGTCCATCATGCCTCCCACTTATTGATTCATTTATATCATAAGGTCTTCAAATACTATAATTTATTTGCTTATGATTATTACTTACCATCAATTATCCATTTTGTTTTATCTATTAACTTAATGACTAAAAGATTATTAATTCACATAACTTTTCATTTTAAAATGTAGCCGAGACAAGTCCAATATTATTTTAGTATAACGTTATTTTTTATGCGAATTAAAACCTTACGATCAAAGCAAGGGCGTATAATAATTTTGTAAGTAAAAATAGTACGGCTACAAAAACCAAGGGAAGTCGAAATGTTGTTTTTTTTATGTGTAATTTTTGTAAGGCTGGATTGTCGATTCTGTAATACCATAAAAACGCTCAAAATACTTGTAATACAATATGGCAAATAGATTCTCAATTTTTCATCAAGGGTTGTCTCGCGTGTCAAAATGTATATAACAAATATTATATATGTATATTAAAAAGCGTAGTAAGAAATTGCAATTCAGCACGTATCATCAACATTCAATCCATATGATTCTTAAATATTACAAAATATCAACTTATAGATTTGAACTGGCAACCTCAAGTATAGAGGAAAGAGTTCCAAGTACCACTCTAACAAATAATATTACTTCTTCTATCGAAATAAACGATGATAATGGAAATAATCCAATAAATAATATTTAAATTTTCAATGTCCATCATATAAATGAGATACATATATTTTCCCTATAGAGGACATGAATCATCTTTAACTATTACAGGAATTTTAACATGCAAAAACATTGAGACACCGCCTTAGATTAAGTAATAGTCTATATCTTATATGGGTATGTGAGTAGCAATTGCCAAACGATGCATATGAGTGTACGTATATAAATGGGTATCATTTTGGTGGGGTTTATTAATGACATGGGCATTTTGCGCACCATGAACTTATATATTCTATTGTTTGATAGAGATACAAGATTCTAGATAGATTTGTTCTCCACTATATATTGCTTAATTCATCACCATAATTTCATCTACTATATATGAGTCAAACTATTCGATCATTCTACTGTGTCCAAAGCATGCAAATTCTCTCCAGCAACTAGCTTATGATTCTTTGTGAAAATGTTGAAAATAACACCTTTCATGCAAGATTATTCTTTTTTCATCCCCCTGCAACTTTCATGAGCTTCTTTGAACTACTCTATCAGAAAGCACCGTATGTTTCAGATGTTGCATTCCTTTGGCTCTATCGACAGCACGCCGATTTTCACCATCAACTATGCTAATAGTTAGAGCTAGAAGAGATGTTAATGGTAGCTTTTGATCTGAAAGAAAGTCCCAAAAACATGAATGGTCTCATACGATGTATAATCAATATAATTTTTTCTTCTAACATCCAATAAATTCAAATGGCAATTACCGAAGTATTCAAAATGCAGAGTCAATGCAAATAAGTAAATATAAGAATAACCACTAATTAAATATAGCTTTCTACGAATTTTCTAGTTAGCACCACCTCCAAAAGCAAAAATTTCTTCAAAAAGTTGGCGAACAATTGCAAAACTACTTTTACAAAATTTAGAAACATTTTTACAAGCAAAATGGAGCAATTTCCATTACCTTTGTATCAATTTTAAGTATGTAGGGCTTTGTTCCATCTTTGTAAATAATAATAGGTATACTTTTAAAAATTGGTTCTAAAGTCTCCCAATATTTTTGAATTTGGGATTTATTAGTGGAGAAAAAATATTGATTCCAAAAAAAAATTTAGGTTTGAAAATCGCATTTACTCGACTACTTACGTTTGATTATTTCGGTTATACCTTAATAAACTCTAATTGGATCGACAAAACATATTCAATGGAGGAAATTATTCGAAATTACCAAATATACCAAACATATTTTTAGGGTAATTTTTTATAATCTTAAGAGAAAAAAAATCAACCTTTCACTTCCTTCCTCTTAGGAATGTAATTTGATGACTAAAAATCTCGGTAATCAAATGATAAACTCAACCTTTGGAATAGTACGAATTATATGAGGGATTAGGCTCAATTAAACCCTAATCAACCCATCAAACCGACAACCAAGAGATAAGTTAAACGCCGAACATGGGCCCTTAATTCCCATATACGCATGGAAGCTCACCCTTGATTCGGGCCTGAGCTTTGCTTCATTTCCTTATAGCAATTAATGAATTAATATTGAACCGAAAGTCCAATAATACTTAACAAATTTCTTCATGGTATATTGCCCTTAAAATTTAATCGTTAATTTTTTTTTATCCCCATCACATAATCATGCCTTGTATTTGGTAGGTGTGTGACCCTTGAGATTTAATTTTTTCTAGAATGTACTTCAATCTAATTTAATAAAAAAAAAATTGTAACTTGTTCTTGGAAAGTATTACAATTACGTCAAAGTAATCAATCAAATTAATCATATATTCCTTTATTTATTTATTATTAATTATTGCAAACATCATTTTAGAACACCATTGTGAATAATATCCCACTTATCCTAGAGTAAGAACGCCATATTGTATTTCTTTATCGCTTGAAGTGTTAATTGTAAGCCACATTATCATACTCATATGTATGTGATTCTCGATAATTCACATTCTACCTGGTGGGGAAATGTATAATACATTTGCATTTTCCAATTCAGTTTCCTTGTAATTAATGTTAAAAGACAATTATTCAACCCTATTATCTCAACAACCTCATAGCCCGACCCCTCATTCTCTGTAGTTCCTTCAATGCATGAAGTTTCACAATTTCAATATTAACTAATCATCCACCAAACAACAATGTTTAATTAGGTATCGTAAATCAATCAGTTACTAAACTTAATACCTCTTATGAATTTAGGTTTATTGAAAAAGTTGATTTAAAATTTGGTCACCACAATACATGTGGCGACATACATACATTAAAATAAGACTTGATCTTAACATCTCATGATCCCGTGATTAATAAAACTATAGCATTAAATCAAACTAGTCACTCTAACTTATCAATATCCCAACTTGATGATTTTGACAAGGGATTAAATTTTGTTTTTAATGTCCTAAAAGATACTATGTTATTTCGATTTCTCACTTAAACGAGTTAACACTATGATTTGATATAAATATCTGACTATAGCCTTGTATTTTCCTAACGGAACATACACCACTAATGCTTTGACTAATAGGGGTTTCCGCGGCTATTAAAATTTTAAATGGTGATTTAGAGGTTAGGGTGTTACAAAGCGTCGTGAATATATTCGTAGAAGAGACCAAATGAACCTAATACACCATTGAATAAATAAAGAATATATTTAAGGCAAAGTTAGCCCTTTTGGATATTTTTCTTTGATAATGATTAACAAAGAAGTGTTTTCTCGGCTTTCAATTTAAATTAAAGTGAGCAAATAGTTAATAATTACGTTAAGATTTAATAGTGCAAGATTTTTCAGTTTAAGAAAATGGACACAAAAATGAGAAGTATGCAAGGAACGTATATTTCTTGGAAAATAAGCATTGAGTTGACACAAAAACCAAGAAAAGGAAGAAAAACGTCAACGTTGTCGATGCTGCCGGTATGATTAAGAGGTGGGAGTGTGTGAACGGAGTAAAAGAGTTTGGTGGGTAACGTGATTATCATAACAAAAAAATAATAAAATACTGTAAAAATTACATGCTCTGGACCATAATTCTTGCAAAACCGTCCTTTTTTACTTTTCAGGTCAAATATCATAAACTTTGATCTCATGTTCTCTCCATTCTCGAAGAAAATTTTTTGTCATTTAGGATTTTGTTTTATTCATCTCAATATTTAGTGTTTTATTATCAATTTTTCATAATTTTTCCTAATGCATAATTAAAGATATCAATAATCGAAGTAGTTCACGGCAAATAACAAAAAGACTATTCTTGCATGAGTTTTGGAGGGGGAAAGTGTAAAACACTGCGTAACGGAAAAAGTTGTAAGTATTATAAAGTAACAATATTATATTATAGTTAAAGTTACAACGATACAACACTCACTCAAGATAATAATTACTAGAAATCACACTCGAGGAAATGCCATTTTGTAGTATACGTGATACATGGCTTATTGAAAGCAAAAAAAAATCCACTTGATATTTATAGATCGGTCAACATGGATGCAGTAGGCTATTACAATATAGCCCAAGACTTTAGCAGCATACTTAGTTTGAGCATCCGCAAGGCTGTATAATCAAACACGAGCACCAAGAAAAAAAAAACTATTAGCTTAGTATTCACCAGAGTAGTATTCCCATCAATCCGAAAATATTTAAAAAGAAATTAGTTATGGGATTGCATATCAGTTACGGAAATCACTATATTTCAAGTACACAATCAAAACTTACATTCTTCTCGACGAAAATCCCAACAGACTCGAGATAGTTGTTGTGCCTTCCAAAAACGCCAACAATAGGGCCATCAAGTTTGGCTGGTGAGGAGAATTCACGAGCACATTCGACACCTTTGCCTTGACCGTATGGTCCATATCCGCTTGGACATAAATTGGTGTGGATCTTCATTGTGGCAATAAGGCACTGATTATGCTGGTACTTGTAGTTTCCATAAGTCCCGCTAATGCGAGTGATTTTTTCACCACACTTGAGGACGATCTATAAATAACCATAGAAAGTTATTTAAACAAGGACATATTAGAGGCTCAAAAGTAGTAATAAGCTATGTAGTGATGTTGAGAATAAAAACATGATGAGTTATAGGTGTGTATTTACCCTAGATTCATTTCCACAACTGCCGCCAAACATTTTCGTGTAGGAACCTCCGCATGGCTTAGCAACAACGAATCCGATTGCGTCGACGATGTACCCATGCCTTATTATCACTTCTTTGATGCTTTCACCTTCTTGAAGTTTAAAGCTATAGTTTTCAGGACACTGAGAGCCATAAGGCCCGTATTGCTCAGTGAAGTGCTTCTGTCAAAACATAAATATTATGTTAATAAAATGATTAAGTGCAGAGAAATGGACTAAGATCTAAACATAGATAAATCGAAACATTAGGAAAGCAACAGTTTTGCACCTGGGCGATTGCGTGAGCCATTTTATTAAGGTAGATGAAGTTAGATTGGAAAACTTCTAAGTTTTAATATTTAGCTAGTTTGTTGTGATGTGGCTTTGCTTAACGAGGGTATCCATATATATAAACAGTTTTTGATAACCAAGAATATATTCTTATGGTCCATCATGCCTCCCACTTATTGATTCTTTTATACCATAAGGTCTTCAAATACTATAATTTATTTGCTTACGATTATTACTTACCATCAATTATCCATTTTGTTTTATCTATTAACTTAATGACTAAAAGATTATTAATTCACATAACTTTTCATTTTAAAATGTAGCCGAGACAAGTCCAATATTATTTTAGTATAACGTTATTTTTTATGCGAATTAAAACCTTAAGATCAAAGCAAGGGCGTATTATAATTTTGTAAGTAAAAATAGTACGCCTAAATGTTGTTTTTTTTCTATGTGTACTTTTTGTAAGGCTGGATTCTCGATTCTGTAATACCATAAGAACGCTAAAAATACTTGTAATACAATATGGCAAATAGATTTTCAATTTTTCATCACGGTTGTCTCGCTTGTCAAAATGTATATAACAAATATTATATATATATATTAAAAAGCGTAGTAAGAAATTGCAATTCACCACGTATCATCAACATTCAATCATATGATTCTTAAATATTACAAAATATCAACTTATAGATTAGAACTGGCAACCTCAAGTATAGAGGAAAGAGTTCCAAGTACCACTCCAACAAATAATATTACTTCTTCTATCGAAATAAACGATGATAATGGAAATAATCCAATAAATAATATTTAAGTTTTCAATGTCCATCATATAAATGAGATACATATATTTTCCCGATAGAGGACATGAATCATCTTTAACTATTACAGGAATTTTAACATGCAAAAACATTGAGATCAGACACCGCCTTAGATTAAGTAATAGTTAATATCTTATATGGGTATGCGAGTAGCAATTGCCAAACGATGCATATGAGTGTACGTATTTAAATGGGTATCATTTTGGTGGGGGTTATTAATGACATGGGCATTTTGCGCACCATGAATTTATATATTCTATTGTTTGATAGAGATACAACATTCTAGATAGATTGGTTCTCCACTATATATTGCTTAATTCATCACCATAATTTCATCTACTATATATGAGTCAAACTATTCGATCATTCTACTGTGTCCAAAGCTTGCAAATTCTCTCCAGCAACTAGCTTATGATTCTTTGTGAAAATGTTGAAAATAACACCTTTCATGCAAGATTATTCGTTTTTCGATCCCCCTGCAACTTTCTTGAGCTTCTTTAAACTACTCTCTTAGAAAGCACCGTATAAGTCAGATGTTGCATTCCTTTGGCTCTATCGACAGCACGCCTATTTTCACCATCAACTATGCTAATAGTTAGAGCTAGAAGAGATGTTAATGGTAGCTTTTGATCTGAAAGAAAGTCCCAAAAACATGAATGGTCTCATACGATGTATAACCAATACAATTTTTTTTCCCTAACATCCAATGAATTCAAATGGCAATTACCGAAGTATTCAAAATGCAGAGTCAATGCAAATAAGGAAATATGTGGACAAGAATAACTATTAATTAAATATAACTTTCTAAGAATTTTCTAGTTAGCACCACCTCTAAAAGCAAAAATTTCTCCAAAAAGTTGGCGAACAATTGCAAAAGTGCTTTTACAAAATTTAGAAACATTGCTACAAGCAAAATGGAGCAATTTCCATTACCTTTGTATCAATTTTAAGTATGTGGGGCTTTGTTCCATCTTTGTAAATAATAATAGGTATACTTTTAAAAATTGGTTCTAAAGTCTCCCAATATTTTTGAATTTGGGATTTATTAGTGGAGAAAAAATATTGATTCCAAAAAAAAATTAGATTTGAAAATTGAATTTACTCGACTACTTACGTTTGATTATTTCGGTTATACCTTAATAAACTCTAATTGGATCGACAAAACATATTCAATGGAGGATATTATTCGAAATTACCAAATATACCAAAAACATCTTATAGGGTAATAGGTTATAATTTTAAGAGAAAAAAAATCATCCTTTCGCTTTCTTCCTCTTAGTAATGTATAAGCTGATATGAGTCAAACTATTCGATCATTCTACTGTGTCCAAAGCATGCAAATTCTCTCCAGCAATGTTGATGATATTTTGTATTATTTAAGAATCATATGGATTGAATGTTGATGATACATGGTGAATTGTAATTTCTTACTACGCTTTTTAATATACATATATAATATTTGTTATATACATTTTGACACGCGTGACCACCCGTGATGAAAAATTGAGAATACTTGTAATACAATATGTTTTGGACTTGTCTCGGCTACATTTTAAAATGAAAAGTTCTAAGTTTTAATATTTAGCTACTTTGTTGTGATGTGGGTTTGCTTAACGAGGGTATCCATATATATATACACATTTTTGGATAACCGAGAATATATTCTTATGGTCCATCATGCCTCCCACTTATTGATTCATTTATACCATAAGGTCTTCAAGTACTATTATTTATTTGCTTACGATTATTACTTACCATCAATTATCCATTTTTTGTATCTATTAACTTTATGACTATAAGATTATTTATTCGCATTGTGCTAATGATATCTCTAATTGTGGATTACTTAAAACTTTTAATTTTAAAATGTAGCCGAGACAAGTCCAACATTATTTTAGTATAACGTTATTTTTTACGCGAAGTAAAAACGTATGATCAAAGCAAGGTATAATAATATTGTAACAGTAAAAATAGTACGACTACTAAAACCAAGGAAAGTCGAAATGTTGTTTTTTCTAAGTGTACAATTTTGTAAGGCTGGATTTCCGATTCTATAAAACCATAAGAACGATAAAAATACTTGTAATACAATATGGCAAAAAGATTCTCAATTTTTCATCACGGGTGGTCTCGCGTGAATGTATATAACAAGTATTCTATATGTATTTTAATAATCGTAGTAAGAAATTGCAATTCACCACGTATTATCAACATTCGATCCATATGATTCTTAAATATTAAAAAAATATCAACTTATAGATTTGAACCGGCAACCTCAAGTATAGAGGAAAGAGTTCCAAGTACCACTCCAACAAATAATATTACTTCTTCTATCGAAATAAACGACGATAATGGAAATAATCCAACACATAATTTTTAAGTTTTCAATGTCCATCATATAAATGAGATACATATATTTTCAAGATAAATGACATTAATCATCTTTAACTATTACAGAATTTTAACATGCAATAACATGGGCCCTTAATTCCCATATGCCGCATGGAAGCTCACCCTTGATTCGGGCCCGAGCTTTGCTTCATTTCCTTATAGCAATTAATGAATTAATATTGAACCGAAAGTCCAATAATACTTAACAAATTTCTTAATGGTATATAGCCCTTAAAATTTAATCGTTAGTTTTTTTATCCCCATCACATAATCATGCCTTGTATTTGGTAGGTGTGTGACCCTTGAGCTTTAATTAGTTCTAGAATATACTTCAATTTAATTTAATAAAAAAAATTGTAACTTGTTCTTGCAAAGTATTAAAATTACGTCAAACTAAATAATTAAATTAATCATATATTCCTTTATTTGTTTAATATTAATCATTACAAACATCATTTTAGAACATCACTGTGAATAATATCCCACTTATCCTAGAGTAAGAACACCATGTTGTATTTCTTTATCGCTTGAAGTGTTAATGGTATGTGAGGTAAGCCACATTATCATGCTCATATGTATGTGATTCTCGAATCTTAGCTAAATTGATGAGAAAAATGATTATTCACAATCTACCTGAGGGGGACAAGTATAATACATTTGCATTTTTCAATTCAGTTTCCTTGTAATTAAAGTTAAAAGATAAATTGTTCAACCCTATTATCTCAACAACCTCATAGCTCGACCCCTCATTCTATGTAGTTCCTTCAACGCATGAAGTTTCCGAATTTCAAGATTAACTAATCATCCACCAAGCAACAATGATTAATTAGGTATCGTAAATCAATCAGTTACGAAACTGAATAATTGTAATGAATTTAGGTTTATTGAAAAAGTTGTTTAAAATTTGGTCACCATAATACATGTTGCGACATACATACATTAAAATAAGACTTGATCTTAACATCTCATGATCTTGTGATTAATAAAACTATAGCATTAAATCAAAGTACAAACTAGTCACTCTAACTTATCAATATCCTAACTTGATGATCTTGACAAGGGACCAAAATTTTGTTTTTTAATGTCATAAAAGATATTATGTTATTTCGATTTCTCACTTAAACGAAGTAAAGTTACGATTTGATATATGTATATGATTATAGCCTTGTATTTTCCTAACGGCACATACAACACTAATGCTTTGACTAATAGGGTTTTTCGCATATATTGATATTTTTAATGGTTATTCGGAGATCAGGGTATTATAAAGAGCCTTGAAGATATTCATAGAAGAGACGAAATGAACCTGATATACCATTGAATAAAAAAAGAATATATTTTAGGCAAAGTTAGCCCTTTAGGATATTTTTCTTTGATAATGATTAACAAATAAGTGTTTCCTCGGTTTTCAATTTAAATCAAAGTGGGGGAAATAGTTATAATTAAGTCAAGATTTGATAGTCTAAGATTTTTCAGTTTAAGAAAGTGGACACAAAAACGCGAACTATGCAAGGAACGTATATTTCTTGCAAAATAAGCATCAAGTTCAAGTAAAAACCAAGAAAAGGACGAAAAACGTCAATTTTGTCAATGTTGTCGGTATGATGATCGAAGAGGTGGGAGTGTGTGAACGGAGTAAACAAGTTTGGTGGGTAACGGAAAAATCATAACAAGAAAAAAAGAAAAATATTGTAAAAATTACAATCTCTGGTCCATAATTCTTGCAACCTTCCTTTTTACTTTTAAGGTCAAATATTATAAACTTTGATATCATGTTCTCTCCATTCTCGAAGAAAAATATTGCCATTTAGGATTTTGTTTAATTCATCTTAATATTTTTTAGCAATATTCATAATTTTTACTAATGCCTAATTAAAGATATCAATGATCGAAGTAGTTCACTGGAAATAACAAAATGGCTAGTGTTGCATGAATTTTTGAGCGGGAAAGTATAAAACACTGCTTAATGGAAAAAAATTTAAATATTATAAAGTAATATTTTATATTATAGTTAAAACTACAACGATACAACACTCACTCAAGATAATAATCACTAGAAATCAAACTCAAGGAAATGTCATTTTGTAGTATACGTGATACATGGCTTATTGAATGCAAAGAAAATCCACTTGACATTTATAGGGAGATGATTACATTCAAACCGTTATTTAAAGGATTTTTTCCCATAACTAATTGCTCAACCTGATTTAATATGCACAAGTTATGTGAAGATGCCACGTGGCATTATAGATGCTTAAACCTAACATGTGGCACACGATTGAAACTGCTTTCGACACGTGGCCGAAATCATTTTGCTTGGTGTAAAATATAGATACATTAAATAACAAAAAAAATTGTATATTTTACGCAGATCTAAAAACTAGTTACTGCATTAAAAGGATACAAACGTGAGTTTTATTTTGACGGGTTAGACTAAAATCTTTCCCAAAAAAAAAGTTCAACAAATTATAAATTTAACTTTTCCAAGTTATATTTCGCGTACATTTTACGAACACAAACCATTATGTGTTGTCTATCAAGATTGCAATCTTTTCCGATTAAGATGCCAAAGAATATCATCCATAAAGATTACTTTACATGCCCCAATGATATACTTATCTAACTTGATAACTTCAATAAAAAGGGTTCATATGACTAGACAATCCAGACACGAAATTAGTGGATTTAAATCAAAACTTCGACATATTTAATTAAACGGGTTAACTCGACCCGATATATGTATCAAACGGGTTGGGTTAGAATTGAACTCTTTAACACAAGAACGACACGCCGACACGTTTGTCTATACGAATTGCAAGATTTTAAAGTTTGCCCTTATTCTATTTGACCTTTATTCATTTACTTTTGAATTTACTATATTTAATATTACTTTTATACACTATTAGCGGTTATTTCAACAATATATCATATAAAATTTAATAAATTATAAATTGAGAATGTCAAATATATATGATGAAACGACAAACAGATCAACCGAAGTCAACACGTTTAACAAATAGATGGAGTTAAGGAAAAGACTTTTTGACACGTTTAAGTAAACGGGTGGAGTTAAGGTTAGGCTCGATTTTTTAGTGGGCAAAACTTGTCACTTTTTGGAGTCAAAGTTGGCATTAACTATGGTTATCCACAAAATATATTCCTACAACTATTTTGAATTCTAGGCCTTTAGATTAGGGAAAATGCCATATGCTATTTTAAGGCTGCATATAAGAAGTGAAAAATGAAAAAAATTAACCATTAGTTGATCACATTATACTAATTCACGCATGAATCTGTTATAAATTCAGAACTTAACTTCAATTTGGCATAAAATCAAAACTTAGGGCCTGTTTAGATTTACTGAAAACAACTAAACGGAACTGAACAGAATTGAACTGATTGGAGTTGAACTGAACTAAACTAAACTAAACTAAACTAAACTGAATAGAATTGCATTGAATTGAATTGAATAAATATATAAATAATATTTAAACAATAATAATATGAATATGAAATAATACTTATAATGATAAGTAATAATAATGAATAATTATTAATGAATAATAATAATTTTATTTTGGATATTTTTAAATGATAATTATAAATAAATAATATTAATAATCATAAATTAATAATAATAATGATTAATGATTATAATGATAATTAATAACAATTATTTTATAGTCTTTGTATTAATATATTAATACCTGATGGTGATTATATATTAACAATAATATCTAAAAATTACATTAATATTAGTATATTACTGTTGTAACATATTTAAAGAGGACACGTGGCCCAGTCAGGGATCGCCACGTGGCCCAATGAATTGGTGACACGTGGCTCACCCCCTCATCCACACTTGGCAGCATGTTATTTGGAGCTAATGATATCATCAATTCTGCAAACAAGAGGCCCAACTATTCCCTAAAAGAGGGAATAATCAGCCCAAATTCCCTAAAGAGGAAGAAGGTGATTGGATAAAAGGCTCAGGACAATCAGACCATGACAAGTGTCGCTCTCCCATTGCCTAACCAATCACATTCCTTCATCCTAGGGTGCTCTTTTTTATACATAGATACTATAAATAGTTCCTCATAATCAGGTAAAAGGGACACACAACAACTCTCTCTTAAACTTACTCTGTCAAAATTCATACCCAGCTATTATCTATTGAACACTGACTTAAGCATCGGAGAGGGAATCAAACCCAAACCTCCGGTTTGGTTTTCCCCTTTTTTTTGCAGGTTCGGGAACGAAGCAACATCTCAGCACAAGCCTCCCAATATCAACCCTACACCTGTCCATCATCAGGACAAATACCGTATTCTTCAAGTTTACATAAACATTTGGCGCCGTCTGTGGGGAGGCGCGGAGATGACTGATTGCAATTCGTCCAACCGAGGACAAAGGATGAGTCCTTATGTTCAAGTTAATGATACCGTTGATGATGAACGTCCGCCTAGGGGACGTGACGGACAGCGACAGAATGATCCCATTGGGGCAGTTTTGGAGCCCAACCCTGCTCTCCCGGTCACGGCTGCTCATTTGGAAAATGCCCTAAATGAGTTTCAAGCCAGGATGGCCCAAGTTGTCCAAGACCAGATCAAGAACAACATGCTATTCTTCCGAGTAGGATCCCAGCCGGATTCTAGGCCTGCTCCTAGGAGAGGAGCTTCTCAGGAGAATGTGGCTGGACCAAGCGGGGCTAGACGATCAGGAGAAGCTAGAAGAACGTCTAGAGGAAGGCATCCTGTTCGTAGTGAGCAACCACGTCGTTTAGACTGGAATCTGGTGGTCACCAACCCAGTCAACAAACCAGTGGATGGTCGAAGAATGGAGACAGACGCTCGGGAATACCTGCATGCTAAGAGGGTAGCGGCTCAACAGAGGTCGGCTACCGGATCAACGCCGTACTTGCAAGACCCCAGTCTGAGGATTCGGAGTCACACTCTGGAGCATGGAAGGACTCCGTCTATTTACGAGCCTCGTCAGGATCGAACGGTGGTTCAGCCTAATGTTTACAGAAGGACGTCTCAGCAGAATGTGTATAGGCGAGGGTCCCAAGAGGTCAGTTCATCGAACCCAGTCTTAAGGGAATGTCGGATAAATACAGCCCCAGTTGATGAACGTTTTAAGGAGCTGCGCATAGATTGGCCGACGCCTTTCTCAGCCAGAATAATGCAAACTCCTCCATGTGCTAAGGTTAAATTACCAACCATCGATCCGTTCGATGGTACTACTGATCCAGATGATCATCTTTCTGCTTACAAACATCAAATGTACGTCCAGGCAGTAGACGACGCTACATGGTGTAAGAACTTCCCAGCAACTCTGAAAGGAGTCGCTCAGAAGTGGTTTAACAACCTACCGGCTAATTCTATCAACAACTTCACCGAGTTAAGTTATTCATTCACTAGCCACTTTGTCGCCAATAGGCAGGAACAGAAGACTAGTATTCATTTGGGGAAGATCATCCAAGCCCCAAAGGAATCCCTGAGAAGTTTTGTAAAGAGGTTCAATCTTGAAGCCCTTCAAATCCATGACTTAAATGCTGGTGTAGCCTTCGACGCATTTATTCGAGGACTGCGTCCAGGAAGTTTCAAGTTTGATTTAATCAAGAAGAAAGTGAGTACCTTGGCTGAAGCTTTAAGGGAAGCCGAGGCTTTTATACATGCGACGGAGGTGTGTGCTGAAGCCAAGCACTCAGAGTCCAAGAAGCCCGAGGAACCTGTTCAAAAAACTAAGAACAATCCTAAGAAGGCTGAGACCTGGGTAGTGTCTTCAAGCACGGCCCCGTCGAGAAGAGAGAAGAGGAAAGAAAGGGCTGTCTCGGCTGAACCCATTGAGTTCAATAAGGATCAGTATTCAATCCTTATGGAAATTAAGGATCAGCATGAACTCAAGGCCCCGGCCGAAATGAAAACACCTTACAAGAACAGAGATAAGAGTAAGTACTGCCACTTCCACAAGGATTGTGGACATGAGACAAATGAATGCAAACACCTGAAGAGAGCTTTGGAAAACCTGGCAAAGCAAGGAAAGATGAATCAATACGTCTCCCGTGAAGGCCGTTTTCAGAAGAAGGATTATCGGCAGAAAAAGAAAGAAAGCTCCAGTACAGACGAAGACGTGGTTTTGGTGATATCCGGCGGGTTTGCGGCCGGAGGACCAACCTTGAGAGGTCACAAAAATTATGTGAGAGAGCTTGGCCAAGTGTTGCTGACGGGGAAATCCAAAGTAGACCCGTTCCATATGGTGACGGTGAGCGAAGGAGACCGTGGGCAGATAAGGACTCCCCATGATGACCCCTTGGTCGTAGAGATGAAGATTGCCAATCTAAGAGTGCGAAGGATCCTTATCGACACTGGCAGCTCGACTGACATTATTAGCGCTGATTGTCTGTCAAGATTGAAGTTTGATGAGAAAGATCTTCTTCCAGTCCATCATCCTATTATAGGATTTGGAGGTGGAATCATACATCCGGTCGGCACGGTGTCGTTGCCCGTCCGAGTCAGAGAGAAGGAAAAGAGCAGAACTATGTTCATTAAGTTTTTGGTTGTCAAGGATTTGACAGCTTACAACGTCATTTTGGGACGTCCTACCCTTAATAATATTAAGGCTGTCATCGTCACCCATCTCATGCTGATGAAGTTCGAGTGTGACAACGGCCAAGTAAGCACAATTTATGGAGATCAGAGGGCCGCTAGGGAATGTTATCTTACAACCCTAAAACCTTCGTCCTGGAAATTGAATGAAGTCGAGCCTATGGATTTAGATGAACCCAAAGAGATGGGGGCAGAGATGGTAGGACCGGCCAGAGTGCGAGAAGAGAAGTTTCAAACCAACGCTGCTTCCGCAAGGAAGCCAGCTAGAGAAAGAGTTGAACTACAAGATACCCCTGAAGGGAAAACGGCAAGAGATTTGCCCAGCAAGAAGAGAAAATTCACTCAAGTAAAAGAAGAGCCAAGGCCTTCAGCCGAGCTGATGACGATCGCAAGTTTGACATTGGATCGCCCAAAGCCTGCTGAGGTCCCTTTAAGCATTTGCTTAGACGAGTCTCGCCCGGAAAGGACTTTGCAGATTGGGGCAGGTTTGAAGCCCGAGTTACAAGAAGCTATCATAGCACTGTTAAAACAATTTCAAGATATTTTTGCCTATGGGGCAAAAGAGATGCCGGGTATTGATCCCAAAGTGGCCGTTCATCGGCTAAATGTTGATCCAGCCAGAAAACCGGTCAGGCAGAAGAAGAGGCATTTGGGACCTGTTAGGAATCAGGCTGTAGACGAAGAGGTCAAGAAACTACTAGAAGCCGGCTTCATCAGGGAGACTCACTACCCAGATTGGGTGTCAAACGTGGTTATGGTCCCCAAGCCAAATGGGACTTGGAGGATGTGTGTCGATTATACGGACCTGAACCAGGCTTGCCCCAAAGACAGTTTTCCGCTTCCTAAGCTGGATCGGCTGGTAGATTCGACAGCTGGTCATGCCTTACTGAGCTTCATGGACGCCTACTCTGGGTTCCATCAGATTCCCATGATGCCGGAGGACCAGGACAAGACTTCGTTCATAACAGAAAAAGGATTGTATGGATGGTTGATGATGCCATTTGGTCTGAGGAACGCCCCGGCGACTTTCCAGAGGCTTATCAATGAGATCTTTTCGCCTCAGTTGGGACGAAATTTAGAGGCATACATTGACGACATGATCGTCAAGAGCCAAGAACAAACAGATCATGTCGGAGACCTGCGCGAAACTTTTGAGACATTGCGCAAGTATAAACTAAGGCTCAATCCAAAGAAGTGCGTCTTTGGAGTTTCCGCTGGCAAGTTCCTTGGATTCCTGGTAGATCAACGAGGGATAGAAGCAAATCCAGAAAAAATCCAAGCCATACTCGACATGAAGCCTCCGACCAAGGTGAAGGAAGTTCAACGGCTGACTGGTTGCTTAGCGGCAGTAGGACGATTTTTGTCCAAATCAGGTGATAAATGCCATCATTTTTTTGCAACGATAAAGAAGTCCGCAAAGTTTCAGTGGACCCCTGAAGCAGATGAAGCCTTAGTTGAGATCAAGAAGCATTTACAACAGCTCCCCCGTCTGATAAGTCCGGTGCTTGGGGAGAAGTTGTATGTTTACCTGGCTGTTTCTCCTGAAGCAGTCAGTGCAATACTGCTAGCCGAGAGAGATGCTATACAAACACGCATTTACTTTGTGAGTCAAGTACTCAAGGATGCTGAAACTAGATACACAGTTGTAGAGAAATTTGGCCTGGCTTTAGTAGTTGCTAGCCGAAAGCTAAGGCCCTATTTCCTGGCTCACAGTATAGTTGTGTACACTGATCAGCCGCTTAAGCAAGTTTTACAGAAGCTAGAGGCGGCAGGAAGGATGTTGAAGTGGGCGAATGAACTGAAAATGTTTGACATCACGTTCGAACCAAGGAAGGCGATTAAGGGACAAGCTTTGGCAGATTTCATTGCTGAACTAACCCGTCCAGTGTTGGATCCGATGGAAGACCCCTCTGAGGGCAGTCAGTATTGGAAATTAATGGTAGACGGCTCGTCCACCACACAAGGAAGTGGGGCAGGCCTGGTTTGTCGGTCTCCTGAGGGAGACAAGTATGAATATGCTGTACGTTTTAAATTTCCGGCGTCCAATAATGAGGCTGAATATGAGGCCTTACTGGCCGGGATCCGTATTTGCCGAGCAGCAGGAGCAAGAAAATTAGAGGCAAAGTCAGATTCTCTTCTGGTAGTCAGCCAGGTTAATGGAGAGTATGAATGCAAAGAGGCCTCCATGATTAAGTATGTCCAGCTGGTAAAAGAAGAAATCAAGCAATTAGATGAATTCACCTTGGTACAAATACCTAGGTCTGAGAATCATCAGGCTGATGCTTTGTCTAAACTTGCAAGTTCTGCTTTGGGCGACACCCCAAGAACTGTTTTCTGGGAGGTTCAAGAAAAGAAAAGTATTGATCAGGAAGAGGTGATGTTTTTAAGCCGAGGAAACAACTGGATGGAGCCTATTCTTCATTACAAAAAGACTGGCCAATTACCAGAAGACCCGGCAGAAGCAAAATATGTTAAGGCTCGTGACAAATGGTTCGAAGTTTGGGACGAGACATTGTACAAGAAATCGTATGATCGTCCTTTGTTGAAATGTATTACCAGGGAAGATGGTCTTGAGGTATTGAAGGATTTGCACGAGGGGATTTGTGCATCACACATTGGCGGCCAAGCCTTGGCTGAAAAGGCACGAAGAACTGGCTATTTCTGGCCAACGTTGAACGCTGATGCCGTGGCATATGCAAAAAAATATGATAGCTGTCAGAAGCATGGTCATCTCTTTAAAAGGCCATCAAATTTTCTAACACCAATTCTAACTCCTTTGCCATTCGCCAAGTGGGGGATGGACATCCTAGGCCCTTTTCCCATGGTGGCCGGACAGAGAAAATTTGTTATTGTGGCTGTGGACTATTTTTCCAAGTGGGTAGAGGCTGAGGCCGTTAGGGGTATAAAGACGAAGGATGTAAAAAGGTTTATGTGGAAGAACGTCATAACACGATTTGGGATGCCCCAGTCGATTGTGTTCGACAACGGCCCCCAGTTGGAGACTCCTAAACTGAAAGATTGGCTATCAGAAAGGGAGATTAAGTCCCACTTTGCTTCTGTTGCACATCCACAAGCAAACGGCCAGGTAGAAGCTTTCAATAAGATTATCTCGGAAGGTATAAAGAAGAAGTTAGAGAACGCCAAAGGCTTTTGGGTGGAAGAACTCCAACTGGTCCTTTGGTCCATCAGAACCACGGCCAAGAATTCAACAGGGGAGACGCCTTTCATGCTGGTCTATGGAACAGAAGCTGTCCTACCCATTGAGATTGAAGAACCCACCCTACGCGTCATGTTATACTCAGAAGAGACTAATTGGGCGGCGATGCGCTTGGCATTGGACAAATTGCCTGAAGTCCGAGGTAATGCTCTTCTGAGGATGGAATTGTACAAGCTACGCATGGCTAGGGAATTCAACAAACGGGTAACCAGACGACCTCTAAAAATAGGGGATCTGGTTCTTCGTAAGATGGAGGCAGTTGGACGTGCAAAGGAACTCGGTAAGCTAACCCCGAACTGGGAAGGTCCGTATTTGGTGGTTGAAGAGGTTCGCAGCGGCACTTTTAAGCTTCAAGACTTAGATGGACGACCCATACCAAGAACTTGGAATTCCGATAATCTGAAAAAATACTATGTCTAAGGAAGTTTGTAGGTTTTTACATTTTACAAACGAAGTGCTACGGCACAGAAAAAATCATTTAGCAATGTATTCTATGTATCTTAGCTTAGGCTAAGCAAACTTCACATTAATACATTCTAAATTCTGGTCTATAGTCTGAACTGCTCCTTTATGTATGGCTTATTTGATTAGTTAGTAACGTCCAGTCACATCGTCATTAAGGGGCATTTTATTATCCACAACCATCTTGGGGCATTTTTCTATAGATGGACGAAAGATGGTTACTAGATAATAAACTATAAAGGTCCATTATGCAAGACAGATATTACTTCCTAAAGGAAGACGTCTGCAAAAATCATCATAATCTGTTCAAGATATAACTGATGAACAAAGAATTCTTGATTAAAAGTTCTTTAACCAGAAGCAATCGTTTAAAACCAAGTTCATAGAAACTTGAAAGATAGACGAACACCGCTTCCTAAAGGAAGCCGGCTAGAGAGACGTCTTCCCTTAGTAAAGGAAAGCTCCGTCATAATACCTAATATTACACAGGTATTATTTCTTAAAAGAAACCAGCCCAAAATGAGACGTCTTAGTAAAGAAGGTCTCATTACTTACACAAAGGATGGACTAGACTTCCTTCCTACGATGTCTTCGTCTAGGAATAGACAAAGAGGCATCCTATGAAGGGGGGCATACAGTACCTCGTCCAGCAAGGAAAGAACAATCCTCGGACGTCTTTATACTTACAAGGATGCAAAACAAGGTTAGTTCAAAAAGGAATACGTCATTGATTAATCCTTGGACGTCCACCCTCGAACATAACTTGGATTTTAACCAATAGTTGGTTCATGAAGGAAAACGTCCATGACGTCTGGACCCTTGGACGTCTTCCCTTGAACATAATTTCGTATTTAACCGATTCGTAAAGGAAAACGTCCAAGATGTCTGTCTTCTAAGACGTCTTTCCTTGAACGTAATCTGGTTTTTACCCAATCATTGGTTCGTGAAGGAAAACGTCCAAGACGTCTGGATCCTTGGACGTATTCCTTTGAACATGACTTGGTGTTTAACCAATATTTGGTTACTGAATACCATTCTTGGATGTCTTCCTCATCATGTTGACAACATTCCTGATTCATTAACTTGGTCATTCTTTAACTAAGTAGTAAGAAATTAGAGAAGGGACCAGAAAAGAGAGTTATAGACCATTGTATATTAACTACTTCTGGACGAGTTTGGACTGCAAAAGTACATACCAGGTTTACAGGTTTATCAACCAAGTCTAGAACAAAAAGAAACTACTTCTGGACGAGTTTGGACTGCAAAAGTACAAAGCAGGTTTACAGTATCAATCAAGCATAGAACTAACAAGCTGCTTCAGGACGAGCTTGGACTGCTAAAGCTCAAAAAATTTACAAGATCGTCATCCCGGTCTAAAACCAAGTATAGCTGATCTACAAAAATACTAAGACAATTACAAAGCAACAATTGACAGCAAGAGGAGCATCCTGATCTGGTTGTGGGCCAAGACGCTAATGACAGTTGCATACTTCTTCAACTCGTCAAGCTGAGCCTGAATATCTTTCCTGCCCTCTTCACTGTCATACTTCTTAGAGTACTTGGTGAAAGCCTTCTTCTTAGGCTTGCACCAGTTACTCGTCAGGAGTACCTTCCATATCTTTCTCTGTGTCCGCAGGCATTTCCAAGTTTGCATCAGCGGTGGCATTAGGTTCTATGTATTCCTCCCCGTCAGAATCAATAAATACTGGGGGTTTCTCATTGAGCAGCCGAGCCTTGGAGCATTCCTCCTGGAACAGAAGTCTTCTCTCAAATCGGGGCACCTCTTCGGAGTCAGCTAGCATGTCGAAGGCTTTGAGGGCCCATTCCTTAGCCTGGTTTTCAGCGTCAGAAAAGCTTTTGACGGCCTCCTCAAAGTCACGTTCCCTCAAGAGCTTTTGACGAGCCACCTCAGCTGTAAGGCCCACAATGGCCTGATGGAACAGGGCTGCGGTAATGAGAGCAGACCTCTTTTCCTCCTCGATGGGCTGAGTTGCTGAGTCAAGCCGACTTCTCAGCCGATCCACCTCGGCTTGCAAGCTACCCAGGCTCATCATTAGGCGCTTATTCATATTATCCATATCAGCCGCCTGCTTTTCCATGGCTCTTACAGTCTGAGCATGCTCCAAGTTCAGGGTTGCCAGCTCCAAAATGGACTTGTCCCCGGCATCAGTTACCTGACGGACGAGCCTCCTATTCTCTTTACGGAGGTCCCTGATATAATCCTCGGCCATCAGAGAACGGGCAAAAGCCTAAAAAAGTTAAAAGTTAGATGGTGGGATAATAAACAAGATATGTTAAGTATATAAAAAAGATAGTAGGTGGCACTCACCTCAGCAGTCAGCTGGGTTATGTAACCCACATGGCCGGCAGCAGCTCCTCTCAAGCCCTTGACATAAGGTTCAGGGAAAGCGTCAAAAACTTCACGCTTTACCTATTCCCTTTCCATTTTTGAGTACTTGGCAAAGGAGGGGAAAGGCTCATCAGGATAATCCTCGTCCTCAGGACCCTCAGCCATTGGCCCTTTTCCCTTATCTGTAACGAGTGGAGGATTAGACATACGGATAGGAAGAATAAGTGTTTGTGGGTTGGAAGGGGTCTGTGATCGTCCCCCAATTCTCAGTGTTCTGACCACGTTTGGAGAATAAGACTCACCAGAAGACAAAGACCTACCACGGTAGGCCGGGGGCATTTGACTTTCCAGCCGAGCTGCAGCTCCACTGTAAGCCGAGACTTGGGGGGTTGCCGCGTCCGGGTCCCCCACTTCAACAACGTCAAGCATCTCAGCCGCGTCCGGCTGAATGGATAAATCATCCAAGGGGAGAATTTCCCCCTCGTTTGAAACAAAAGGGGTGGAGGAGACTTCCACTCCCTTAACCTTACCTCCGTCAGAAGGACGAGGTGCTCTGGTAATCAGCTGGCTAACAGGAACAGCTTTCAAAGCCTGCGACATACTAGAAGTTGTACTTTTCTTCTTGAAAGTACTCTTGCTCTTCTTTGCCGGAGATTTCTCTTCGGCAGGAGTAGATGCAGCTCTTTTCTTGGCTGCGGGCACCGTACTGGCAGGCTTAGACGAAGCTTTGTCTGCAGCTTTGGCAGTGGGGGCTTTCGACTGAAAAAAAAAAAAAAATTTATTAGTACACATTGCTTGCAGAAGGAAACCGTCCAAAATATAATTGAATGACATTTATTCAGATTCCTTAAGACCCAGTGATTCATCAAGGAAGACGTCCTAGGCTAGAAATCTTGGACGTTCTCCTAATTATTGAACAACGGGCACAAAGATCCAAACTGATCCATAAAGGACCACGTCCAAGAATTTACTACTTGGACGTCTTCCTTCTCATAAGAGTTGAGCAATTTCTTCAAAGAAGGAAAACGTCCAAGGATTTACTACCTGGACGCCTTCCTTCTCATAAGAATTAATTAATAAACAACTTCAAAGAAGGAAAACGTCCAAGTATTTACTACCTGGACGCCTTCCTTCTCATAAGAGTTGACTAACAATCTCTTTAAAGAAGGAAAACGTCCAAAGATTTACTATCTGGACGCCTTCCTTCTCATAAGAGTTAATTGATGTACAATTTCTTCAAAGAAGGAAAACGTCCTAGGATTTACTACCTGGACGCCTTCCTTCTCATAAGAATTAATTAATGAACAACTTCAAAGAAGGAAAACGTCCAAGGATTTACTACCTGGACGCCTTCCTTCTCAAAAGAGTTGACGAACAGTTTCTTCAAAGAAGGAAAACGTCCTAGGATTTACTACCTGGACGCCTTCCTTCTCATAAGAATTAATTAATGAACAACTTCAAAGAAGGAAAACGTCCAAGGATTTACTACCTGGACGCCTTCCTTTTCAAAAGAGTTGACGAACAGTTTCTTCAAAGAAGGAAAACGTCCAAGGATTTACTACCTGTACGCCTTCCTTCTCATAAGAGTTGATTGGTGTACAAATTCTTCAAAGGAAAACGTCCAAGGATTTACTACCTGGACGCCTTCCTTCTTATAGTTGATAAACAATTTCTTCAAAGGAAAACGTCTATAGATTGAATAACTGGACGCCTTCCTTTTCAGAACAATTTGTCTTTAGACAATTTGTTCAATAAAGAAAAACGTCCAATTATTGAATACCCGGACGCCCTCCTTTTACAAGTAATATTGGGTTGAAAGTTTGAAAAGAATTAGAAGTGGCTGTCTTACCAGGGTGGTGCCCCGTTTCTCGGCAGGCTTCTTGGCCGCCTCCATGCGCAGCTTATGGGCAAAGCGAGCTGGATCCATTTCGCCTCTCTGAGAGCGAGTCAACAATGATCTGGCTTCCTCTGGAAAACAAACAATAAAAACAAAGTGAGACAAGGACATAATGATGGAGCAGAGGAGAATTATAAAAATTGGATTACCTTTATCCTCGCCTAACCAAAGTCCAGCGGCCACTAAAAATTTGTTACTATAAAATCTCTCCTTGAAGGGTATCCAGCCGGCAGGGCCTTTGATGGTTGGACGATCCTCCTTTTTATACTCCACCACCTTGAAGTGGTCAACCACCATGTCGTCAAATTTATTCTCCAGGCCCAGGAGGGGAGCTCCACGTCCAGTATGGGTAACCGCACGACTACGGTACCTATAACGTTTGGCTGTTTCCTCGTCGGGGGCCCGGAGATAGAGGAAGTGAGACTTCCAGCCATGCATCTTTGACGACTTACCCCAAGCCGTCATAAAGCCAGTCCGATTACATATACTAAACCAAGAGCCATCCACCGTCTTAGGCATCTTTGATAAATAGTGCATGTGAGTGAAGGCGGCTAAAGAAAGGGGATAACCTTTAAGCTCACAAGTAGCTATAAAGGTCAGGACGTTGTGCCATGCATTGGGAGCCAGTTGACTTTGGCCGAGGTTATAATGACGCAGTATCTCCTCTATGAAAGGGTGAAGGGGAAACCTAAGACCACAATCTAAGGCCAGTTTATAAACAGGAAATTGGCCGTATTTGGCGTCAAGAATGGTTTGCCCCTTAGAAGGAATGACAAACTCATAATCTGTTATGGGAATAGCTGCCCATAAATGAAAGGGGTCAGTTCCAAGCTTCTTTAGCCAAGCCCTATCTATCTTTATGGTCCCAGGGTCTGCTAAGTCTCCTAGGGTTCTGCGAATTTCAGATGGAGTGGGTGAAGCACTTCCCTCGTCCTCACTATCTCCCTCGTCCTCCTCAGCTTCCTCTGCATCATCCCCTTGGGCTTCGTCATCAAGCTCCACCTCATCAACAAGCTCCTCATCCTCATCATCATCATATAAAAGAGGGTTCTCTTCCTGAAGCCCAGACGGCCCTGCCCCGGACGGTTCTGGGTCAGAATAGGGTCGACTTTGTTCACCTAGCTGTATATCATCCCCATAGGGAGATCGTTCTGGAATCTCAGTAGGGCCCCTTTGTGGGCCTCGACCAGTTGATTCCTCCATTTCTGAGCTAGAGGTTGGAAGGATTAGCTGGCGTCTTAAACGAGCAGTTTGCTTGACGCGCGCCAGAATACCCTGCACAGGCAGAGACTGGGACGTCGGACACGGTTGATGGGCATAAAAATACACAAAGGGACCGCCTAAAAAAGGTCCAACTCTAGAAGAACTCGAGGATGTTTGGAGTTTATTTCTAGGGCCTAGACACTCTCTCGGACGGCCAAGGGTGTTGGACGAGGATGAGGATTCCATTTATTTATAAAGAATAAATGAATAAATAAAAGAATGGAAGGAGGAAAGATACCTGACGAGCTTTGACAGGTAGGCTGAAGACAGATGGACGTTGAACAAAAGCGGCTCTTCGGACGATCTGTGCTTCTCTCTAAAAATATCTCTCTCTCTCTAGAATGCTCTCAAAATTCTGCAAACAGAAAGTGATGAAATGAAGAGGAGGGGGATATTTATAGGAGGGTAAAAAGACTTTTCTCCTCCCACAGTAATTTTACACGTGTCACCTTGTGAGAGGGGCACGTCAGCATCCCATATCATTTGATTGGTCCTTTCTTTCGGTACAATTGGACTTACTTCAGTAAAACTAGAATTATTACTACTGATAAAAGGAAATATATCAGTATTGGATTCAGATACATTCCCTTTTAGGGGCAAATGTTGTAACATATTTAAAGAGGACACGTGGCCCAGTCAGGGATCGCCACGTGGCCCAATGAATTGGTGACACGTGGCTCACCCCCTCATCCACACTTGGCAGCATGTTATTTGGAGCTAATGATATCATCAATTCTGCAAACAAGAGGCCCAACTATTCCCTAAAAGAGGGAATAATCAGCCCAAATTCCCTAAAGAGGAAGAAGGTGATTGGATAAAAGGCTCAGGACAATCAGACCATGACAAGTGTCGCTCTCCCATTGCCTAACCAATCACATTCCTTCATCCTAGGGTGCTCTTTTTTATACATAGATACTATAAATAGTTCCTCATAATCAGGTAAAAGGGACACACAACAACTCTCTCTTAAACTTACTCTGTCAAAATTCATACCCAGCTATTATCTATTGAACACTGACTTAAGCATCGGAGAGGGAATCAAACCCAAACCTCCGGTTTGGTTTTCCCCTTTTTTTTGCAGGTTCGGGAACGAAGCAACATCTCAGCACAAGCCTCCCAATATCAACCCTACACCTGTCCATCATCAGGACAAATACCGTATTCTTCAAGTTTACATAAAACAATTACTATTTTAATAATTAGATTTAATTATATATTAATATTTAGTAATAAATAATGATTGGGTCGGACCATGCAAAATTACATCATAAACCGTTTTGACGTGATTTGATTGGATTATGGGCTGAAAACGCGGGTTTATTTTTTGATATTTTAATTCATCTCCAAAGTTCCCCTATTTTTAAGGGTTGCGAGAAAGTTGTGTTACCAAGCATGCTGACCTTTTAGATTAAACTAAGCTTATAAATTTAAAATCTGGACATATGGGTTATATCCTACTTCCTTTTTTTTATTTAATAGTGACATCAAAAGTTATTAAAAAAGGCGGTCGACTTTATATTAAAATTAGACTAACCTAAACACATCATTTCATTCAAAAAAACTCATCACTTCATTCAAAAATGTGTTTCATTCTCTTGTTTCTATTGAGCTTGGGTTGTTTCCTAATTTTAATTTAAAATTAGGCGGTCTCTTATAAGACTAACACTAGGGACATTTGTACTTTTCACACTTGTCAATAAGGGTGTGTACGGTCGGTTAATCGTCCCAGTTAACTTAACGGGACAGTTAACCGTTATAACAATTATGATATTTAGTAACCATAACATACCGTTAAGTAGCAGTTAACCGTAAAGGTTAATTATAAATTAACAGGACGGTTACCGGTTAACCATGTAACCTACAACTTCTTTTTCTTTCAAAAGAACCTTCTAAAAAAGCAAGATAGAAATTATACTACAAATAACTTCTAATGTGAGCCAAGCTTCATCAACTGCTTGAATGGTTAAATTTTGACGTTGTTAGTTGTTACAAGGAATGAAAAACCTTGACTCTGCTTTCAAATGTTGTTATTTACTTAAATCTTGGGAATTTTTAAATATTGCTTTGGAATTTAACATTCTACTCACTTTCCCATTTGACTGTAGTGCTTCTTCAAATCTCTCCTTATCTTGTTTGCTTGTGTTTATGCTTTATTCAACTAACAATGAAAGAGAGAAGGGGCAGGGAGCCAGGGACTCTCCCAGAGAAGGAAGGGAGCAAACAAAAATTAAGGTTATACTTATGAGATTAAGCTAAAAAATATTTTAAAATTTTAACGGTTAACATTCGATTAATTGTTTAGGAATTTTATAACTGTAACCGTAAATCATGGTACGGTTAAAATAACCGCATTGTTTTGACGGTATACAGTTAATTAATCGTACCGCCACTACTACAAAAAAGGGCAAACATAACAGATCTAACATAACACCTAAGTAGAATAAGTGTTTTTTAGTATTTTATATAACTTTTATTTAAGATAAGTGTTATGTTAGGTTCGAAGAAAAAGAAAAAAAAGAAACTTTTTAGAAAATAAATATTTTTAACATAACTACTGATATCAAAAACGTTATGTTTGCTCCCATTACTTTAATTTTTGTCTCCCAAAAAAATGTATACTCATAAACTGCCAATGACCACTACATTCACATTGACAATAAACTGAATGGGTGTGCTCTTTATCGAATTGATGTTTATAAAATTTGATGGTGCTGCTTGTTTAAGAACATCAAATATTGAACATAAATGGAATCGCAGCACCGCACCATAATCAAGAAGGTAAGCTCTAGCTCCATTCATGGCGTCTTCATTTCCACTCCCTAATTTCTCTCGCTTCTTATTTAAACAATGAATCCCATTAGTTTTTTTTTTCTTTAATTAAATGTGTTGATTTAGGCGTATGCGAGTTCAGTTAATCATCTTCAGATCTTTGGTTATCATCATGTTGCTTGCTTTCTCGAATCAGGCGTTCTTTCTCCAGATCTACTCGCTCTTCATTGTTGAACGCTGTAAGCTTTACCTCATCTTTTTTACTCAAATCATTTCTCAATTGGAAACCAGAATTTGAGTTTTCCTTTCAATCATTTGCTTTTATTTGTTGTAATTTCAGGTTCAGACACTTGGTTGTGATGGAGTCGGAGCATAACCGCTGCGATTGCAAATCAATCCTCTGGATTTACATCACACAACGAACAATATGGATTAGGGTTCATGAATGATTATTTCACATAAATTAGTGCTGGAAATTAAGCTACTCCTTCATTTTCATCTGTTTCTCGCTCCAATATTGTAAACCCTAGCTTTTCTAGGTACCTCTCCAGTGCTTCTATGTCTGAAGAACAGGTAAGAATTCAAGAAATCATCCACTGCCGTCATCTATCAACTTATTCCCCTATTAAATAGTCCTTTGTCCCTATTTTGTATCTTCAAAATAAACATCACGGAACTTATACCCACTGGTTTGGTTTCTTGAAAGTTGTCTGCTATAGTATTGTCAGTGCTTCTGTGAGCAATGTGGTGATTATGGATTGTATTTTATCAAAATTTTCTACTTAATATACAACATATTTTTAGTGCTAGGAGTTTTAGATGTCAAAGTTTTATCATCTGACACTTTCCAGATGATTTAAGGTAGAGGCCATGCTTGGTTTGAAATTTCATGCCATCACTAGGCTATTGTTTGAGTTCTTGTAAGAAGCTGCACCTGAGGCCTATATGGGCATTGAAAAGGAAACTAATAATAATGTATAGGCTTGTTTGTGAATCCTACCCTTCCAGTTTGGACTTATACTTTGGGTTCGTGAATCCTACCCTTCCATTTTGGACTTGAGCTTACTTCACCCATATTGCATCCTATGTATATTCCCTTGCTTTAGCCGCCTCTTGGAAGGGCTTCACATTTCTGTTTTGGTTGCTGCAGGTGACTCAATGTCCCATTGTAATCTTACATTCCAGTTTTTCCAGGAAGAATCCGTGGAGCTGCTCGGTATGTTGCCTTTTTTCTTTGACTCTATTATTTACTTGTGTTATTACTCTTTTGGAGGGAGGATGGGGAATGGAGTGTTATGTTTCGGAAGTATTGGTCTCTTCTGTACATAATTTCCTTTCTTTCAAATCAACAGCCGGTGGCCATACGCTATTCTTGTCTTTACATCTGTTTGCTCTCTAGAAGGGCTCCGGATTCTTCTATGGAAAGCTTACAAGTATGTTGACTCTATTGCGTGTAGTTTGAGAATTCCTTGCTCACGGCTACTTTGTGTTTTGCTTTTATTATGTCTTTGTTTTACTCTTGATGTTACTCTTACATATTTGACATCATTTAAAGACTTAAATTTTCAAGCGAAATATTTTGAAAGAACATAACTGATAATTTGTTGTCTAAACAACCAGGTAGGGGGTCTGTGTTGTGCACCGGGGCTGTACGGGGGGATGACAGGTCTGTGTAAGGGGGGTTTTGTGCTATGCAGGGGGTTTTGTGCCATGTAGGGGGACTAGCTTGCTGTGTAGGGGGGAGGTTATGGAGTATCTGGCAACGTACACAAATGAGGCGCCAGCATCCCTTAGAGAATTCGTAGCTCGTAATAGGTACATATTGGATCCTCTTAACAGTAGTTGGGCTAAGATTTATTATCCCTATGGTACAGCCTGGCTTGTTGATTTGCCGAATCTTATTTTTAATGTTTTGAATGTGTTGTCATATCTTACTGTTGGAATGGTTATGCAGAATTGTGAAGATATTACAATGTCGTTTTTTGTTGCAAATGCAACTGGTGCTCCTCCTATTTGGGCGAAAGGTGAATGATCTTTCAACTTGTATAATCTGAATGAAGTTTAACTCTGATTTCCCAGTTACAATCATCTTACATTTTTTTGTACTCTAATATGCTTGATGAATGTGTGTTTCATTGGTCTGCTGCATCGATTTTTGTTCGGTGATCTTCTGTATAGAAGGTAACCTTACTTTAAGATGACTGGTATCTGTAACTGGACGTCTGTTTCCTTTGCTTTTCTTGGTTCTTAATTAATATTCTTCTTCTGATACTTCTTCTGTTTTGTTTTTTACTTGTACTAAAAGGCCCTGACACTTTTGCTAATATACAATTTGGAGCATTAATATCTTTCATTGTATATAAATTAAAATTATAAAAAGTTGATTCATTGAAATTATATATACAGAGAGGATTCTAACAAGACCTTAAATGATTATGTGTTAGTCATGTTTTTCCTCAATGTATAAAGCATACAAAAAGGTAATGTCTGCGAGATCGTGGATCATTTTAGCCTTGCTATAGCTAAGATGTTAATGTTATTTTCATTATTTCATATAGTCTATAGGATAAGTCTTTTTTTGTTCCCCGCTTCATTGTTGAAACAGAGATAACTGACATGGCCTTACGTTTTTATGGTTGTTTTGACTAATCGATCCTTTGACTGTTACTTTCTTTAATGTTTGAACGCAAGCAACCAAATCGGCCTTGAGAACCATTTGACTTTGATAGTTTCAGCAAATATGACTCCTAAATTGGTGGATAGGCCCATCTTGGCTTGTTAATTCAACACTACAAACCAATTAATTAAAGAGGGGGGGGGGTATGTGTAGGGGGGTCCGTGCTCTGCAGGAGGGCTATACGGGGGGCTGTGTAACAAGGGGGTCTGTTTTATGCAAGGCTTGTACAGGGAGCTCGTAAGGGGGAGAGAGGCTAGCAGGGGGGTCGGTGTTATGTGTGGCAAACATACGACCTTGGTGCTTATTGGAATTACCTTGATAAGGCAAACCTAGAAGATATGCGATCTTTTGAGCCTTATTGGAATTATCTTTATGCCAATGTTTTAATTGTGTGCTAAACAAACATGAATATATAAGAGCACATTCTATGCTCGAGATCATATGTTGTATGTCCCTTGTACTTACTAGTTTTTATGATGACATTTTTTCTAAATATTCTTGCAGTAATATTCCGACGCTCCGCATACCTATACTCAAGACAAAATTGATGAATTTAGGGACTTATGGATTGCATACATCGAGGAACAGCATGACGAAGAAGAGATGATGAATGAATTGTAACTTCGTTCTTCGAGCTTTTAAGCTAGTCATTTTTATATGTATGTATTATAAGTATTGATTTGCATTTGACATTTTTGTTATTTATTTTCGATGTTTGAGAAGATGATGAATTATTGATGGATCTTGGTTGATTATTTGGAATATATATACATATAAATACAATTTTTTATTTGATTTGCGATTTAAATTTGGGCATGTTGCTTTATATTACAGGTTATTTCGGAAAGAGTATTACCGGTTGGATTAGGCGTAATTGAATTCGGATATTAAAAAAAAGATATATTGCAACAGATAACATTTAAGTGACAGAGGTGTTATGTAAAGTTGTAACCAAAGATAACCCCTCGTATAGATAGGTGTTATCTTTGCTATACTAAAGATAACATTCATTTCATAACGGTGTTATCTTTGCTTCTACATATTGATAACTACTATGTAAGATAGGTGTTATCTTTGATATACCAATAATAACACCTTCATAAAGGAGTTATCTTTACTTTACACATCAGTGACCTTAACAACACCTAAGAGGTGTTATGTTAAGCCTTATTCGAATGTTATGTTTGCCCACGGTGAAACGGTATGATTTTGCGGTTTCGTTTTTTAACACCCCTACTTGTCAAGGCATATATCTTTGATCACGAATATCTCTAATTTTGCATGATTAAAAATTATAAAAGTTGATATTAAAAATCTACACATTAAAATGAACTAACAAGATCCCACATGACTATATTTTTCCTAATGTGTAAATAACATAGGATGTCCATAAAGTAGAATGTGAATAGTAATAAAAGTCAAAACGTCCCTATTAAATAAAAATGGTGGTAGTATAACCAATTGACACTTGGTGAACTACTCCAAACTAACATTTGAGTTTTCTCTTTAACATTCTCCTTGGACTTGCTGAGTCTATCCTGTTCTGGTAACTAGTTTAGGCTCGTGCATGGTATTAGAAAACTAAGAAAATATGGTGGTTTGAATAATATAACTATAAATTTACAATAGGGTGTAATGTAAATAATTAAGCATTATAATTCTTTAAATATCGTGAATACATTTACCTAATAAAAAATTGGTCAATGTATGTCTTGGAGTAGATGTTTTGGCCATAAGCCTATGGGTAGACCATGGTAAAACCAATAAGTTTTAACTTAGAATAATAAGTTTTCAATTTAAAATCAATATGTCTATGTTTTTAACTTAAAAGTGTAAGATGTTAACAATTTCAGAGCTCAAACGTTTAAGTTAAAACCTTTCAGTTTTAACTTAAAGTTTTATTAATTGTATCAAAATGCTCATAGATAGATCGTATTAACACAAGTTTTTGAATAGGTAGATGCGTAAGAAAATTAAAATAAATGTTTACAAGAATAATCCCAAATATAGTATCGGTCTTTCTAAAATGATTCCAACTATAAATTACTCCCTCCGTCCCATATTTATCGATACACTTTCTTTATTTGTCCGCCCCATATTAATTGATGCACTTCTATAAATGGCATGTAGTACAATAGAAATATTATTTGTTAATATTAATGGGTCCCACCAACATGTACTCTATAATTAATTTAACCTACCAACTCCTAAGCCCACCAACATGTACTTTATGTATTATAAAAAAAAATCAAATACTTTCAATAAAATAAGCTAGTCAAATCACACTTCTGAAACTTTATACCAATCATACTATATAATTTAATATGGGACTGAGGGAGTACTATAGAATAATCTTAATTTTAGGGAAAGTTTACTAAAAATTATTCATCAAATTGATATACAAACACCCATCTGACTTTTCCTAGCCACTTGTATCGAAAAATATTTGTTGATGACCAAAAATAAATATTCTTTTGCTGGTTTGGGTATCTTAATTCTTAAATGCCAATCATGTTTTTACAAGTATTGATTTGATGCTTGGATTCGCTTTTGGTTCATCTTGCCGAGAAGATAAAATTTGCTATGCATGACCGGAAAGGGAGAACATTTTTTTTAGAGGTACAAGATAATCTTAGGTAGGATTTTCAAGAATATCAAAAGTCTTGTTTTTTGTATTCTGCTACCGAATTTGCTTCTCTGAAAACATGAAGTGTTGAAGTTCACTGAAAGTAGGTGAGTAGGTGATGAATGTCATTTATCAGCGTCTGAATACACTAGGGAGTTTCGAACTTTCCTTGTAGCACATTGATGACGACATGGTTATCGCCTTCTATAACAAGATCTTTGAATTCCATACTTTTGGCTTGAAGCAAACCATTACGAAGGGCAATAGTTAAGACAATCAGAGGAGAAGATGGCCCGAGATTATAAGTCATGGCTTTGAGAAATTCTCCATTAGAAGTACGAAGCACAATACCAGCAGCAACGAAGGTTTGATTAGAAGAGCCGTCAAAATCGAGTTTGATGAAATTGGGGGCGAAGGTCTCCAGCATACTTGGATTGTTTTAGTGGCCTACAATGGTGGGGTTGTAGAAGGTTGACTTAATGTCGATGGAATTATGCAAATTCTATTCAGTCATTGAGTATTTGGCTCTGTAGAGAATATGATCAATATGGAAAGTTTCATTCTGGAAAATAATTTAATTTCTTTCCTTCCAAAGGCTCCACAGTAGCAAAAAGAATTTGGCCAGGGTCTATTTGTTGAGGTCTTTGATCAACGTAAAAACGTTGTGTAGAGGGGCTTCTGTGAACAAGATATAAATAAATGGTTTATGGTTTCTGCTCATGTTCGACGTGCGACATAAGGGACTTGAACCTTTTTGCGTTCGAGATTATCCCGAGTGGTAATCCATTATAAAGGAGTTGCCAATCAATAAGTATTTTAATTTTTGGATGAATGTCTACGTTCCAAATCCAAGCATACAACCATTTCGAAAATTGAAAGAAGGTCGGGTTATGGACTAGTCAGGTGGCATACTTAATTGTGAATTTTCCCGAGGAAGTGAGGCCCCAACACAGGGTGTCTTTCCGTGGTTATGACGGAAGAGGAATCCCTTCTATTTTCGAGAAGATTTAAGGGGGAAGTATAGTCCTTAACTATTTAGAGGTCCATGACATATAGGGCAGAATAACATCCTTAACTTTGAGGTCTAAATTAGGAATCGTAGCAGCTTCTTTGCATGACTGGAAAGGGAGAACATAGGCAATCACGATTGTGGGAAAAATAGAATGGTTGTTGTTTGGGAATGTAAGCAAACCTACAACTTGTCAACGTGATCAGAAGGCTAATTAAACAAACTTAATGGTTCGGCCCACAACAATTTACCCACAAGCCCGTAATATAATGCAGGTCAAAATGCACCTCTAGCAAAGGTAATTATAACCGCCCGCATCTAGTCAAATTAAGGTTCTGGCCCTATAAATTTGCTACTAATGCTTAGAGCAAACCATTTAAATAAAGTGATTTACTAAACTCCCTTTTCAAAAGCACAAAAGAAGTGATTAAATTTAAATTCCCATTTAAAATGCCGACACTATTTTGATAGAATATATAATTATTGTATCGATCTATTTAATTATATTATTAATGATTAAATATAACTAATTAGTTTATGATAAATTAAATTATATTATTTAATAATTAAAGATATAAATGCTATATTTATAAATCATAATAAACCATTTTAAATCTTAAAAGAACCGAAAGATAGATTAGTTACATCAACCCTGGTCCTATCTCATGTACTAGCAGCAAGGGTCATATCAGACCCACCAACATATGGCACGTGACATTCATGTGCTCTAGGGTGCTAGCGCAATAAGCCATGCGCGTAGGCACAAGATTTTTGGAATATTCTTCCATATCCGACTTTTTAAATCTTCTGGACGAGCTTATCCTGTCGATTGACTGGTTGATATCGTAATAATCTTTGGATGATTTTCTCTCTATAAGAGAGGTTCTTTTGTAGTCTTAAAATTTTCAATTTAATTTTAATTACTCTGTGCGTTTAACGATTTTCTTATGTTGTTTTAAAGTGTTACATACTCCCCCACAAGCAATGTTATTAAAATCGTGATTGAAATCTTAAAACCATATGATTTTAAGACTCTAGCTTGCCATACGATATAAATTGCTGTAACTAAAATCGTTAAAATCGATTAAAATTCGTAAAATCGGTTCACTTAACCTTAAGCTACCTCAGACTACAACAATTCACTTCGTTCGCTTAACTTAAGCTACCTCAGACTACAATAGCTCACTTCTATTTTTGAAGGTTTATTTCTCTCATACTTAACCCTAAGCTACCTCAAACCACAACGGTTCACCTCAGACTTACAAAATTTCATGAAAAAATGAAAGGCAAGACCCATTTCTTATTTTATTTCACTTGACCCTAAGCTACCTCAGACCATTAGCGACTCACTTCTCACACTCAAAATCATACTAAGATGCACACTCTTTAGTTCATTATTGATGCGTCGTATAATCTTCAATTCACTTGTTTGCTTCATTTCAATATTAATAAACTAAATAATTCTATTTTTCTGCTTCAATTCTCTTCTTTCATTCCTTCGATTCTTCAATTTCTCATTCAATTTGTGGATATTGTGAGTAATTGATTTTGAGTATTATGTTCTTTGTTCTTTTGTCTTTGTAATTTCATTTCTATATTGAATTTGTATACTTAAATTACTAGATGATCATGATGTGTAGTATAGATTTTTCGGTAATTTTAATGCATGTAATTTGTAAATTTAAAATTTTTATTATGACTGATGATCATGATGTGTAGTATAGATTTTTCAAATTTTTCTTTTGTTAAATTTCAATTATTCAAAAATTTTGATTTTGTTTCTTCCAAAATTCTTCGTCATTTCAAAAAATTGAATTATTGAATTATGACTGATGATATTTAATTTTTCTACAAGCCTATGATGATGATGGCGATAGAATTAGGGCATATACTATAAAGCTACTGAAAGTGATGAAGTTAGAAATGAGTTTTTGATTTTGATGATTGATGTAAACTTGTAGACAATGGTCAAACAATATGCACTGGTATAATACTTTGTGTAACCATGTATGAATTTTGCATAATGTAATGATATTAGTTATATTTTACAATGTTACCTTTAAATGTATTTTGAATCTTTTTGACTTGTTTACCTTCAAAACTTTATTTCTTTATAGTTATTACCGGTCGTTCATTCAAAAAAAAAACTAGTACAAGGAGGATACACATGCATATAATAATTTATCGTAATATAAAGAGTTTGAAAACTAAATAATGTAATTTCACACTTTATCCAATGGAAAAGATGGTTAAACAAGTCATACATTACATCATAGAGTCTTATTTTATAAAAATTCGTAGAATATTACGATTTTACGATTCGATTCTACCCCTTTTCAATTCAAGTTGGAATCGTGATTTTGACAACTTTGCCCACAAGTCTTAGGACGTTTTGTAAGTAAAGTTCAAAGTCTAACCGGTAAGCATTTGATGCCAAATATCTAATCACATCGATTTGTATTCCTGATGGGGGTTGGGCCTGAGAGCAGTAGGGGTGGGGGATTGGGGTTGGGGCTGAGAGCAGCAGGGTGGGGGTTGGGGTTGGAGCAGTAGGGGGTGGGGGGTGGGGGGGATTTCATCTTTTATTTTGTTAGTTTTTGTTAATATATTAATTAAAATTTAAAGTTTTAAATAAAAATTACCAATTATTCAGGTAACCGGTAATTTGTCCTATTTAAAATAAATGGGGTATTTAGGTTGCATTATTCCAGAATAATCTTTAGGTTGCATTATTATTTGCGAATCGCCAAAAGGTTGCATTATTCTAAACAACTTTTCCTTTTTTTTCAATCACTTAAACTCTTGTTTATTTCGATTTACCCATGTTGATTATCATTCTTATATGTTTTTTTGTTGATAATCTGATTCGTTCAATGTTTTTCCTTTATTATTATTAATTTTTCTTCTTTGTCTAGTTGAAGATGAACTGGGTAGAAGACGATATGATTTAAGGTTACAACTTATTTTCTTTTTTAATAAAAAATAAGTAAAAGTTAACTGTTGGCTAATATAAGTTAAGTTTGAGTACAACTTTTGCAACAAGGATACCCAAGTATGCACTTAACTCTGCGTACCACCTTTATGTTAACATATACCCCTTTACTTGGTTTTCACGGTGAAAACAGTTTTCACTTGATCCTTTTCCGTATATATATATATATATATATACTCCATTTCTTTTCAATTAAGCGCAACACTTTGACTTTGACACTATTCATTCATTATAATTTGACCTACTTTTATGATATATGCATAAGGAAAAATATAGTCACATTGGATCTCGTTTGATTCATCTCGACGTATTCATTTCTAATATCTAATTGTCATATTACAAATATATAATTAAAGATAAAAGTGGTATAAGATGTGCCTCGGCAAGTGTTAAAAGTGAGTTTAGAGTTTAGAGTTTGCTATTGGAGTTTTAACTTTTTTATTCAGCGAATTTGACTGTAAATTTGACTACTTTTTATATAAATGTGTTTGGTAACACTTAGCTGTTTGACATATTTAGCACTACGTAATCTAACATCATATAAACTAATTTGAACCCCAATTAACATATCTTCTTAAACTTTCTCTCTCCTCACATCACGTCCTGTCCTCACCTCCCTTTCTCTTTCGGTCTTTCCTCACCTCACCTCACCTCACCACCCAACAACACCCAAAACCCAGAAGTCCCCCCTCAACTCTCACGACTTTTCTCTCTCCTGATCCAAAATCAAACCCACAAATCAAACCAAAATCAAACTCACAAAATCAAGCCACATCACAACTACAAAATCAAACCAAATCGAAAATCAAACCCGTGAAAAAAATAATCTAAAATTGATCGATTGTTTTTCAGTGGTCTGAATATGACGTTGGTGGTGTTTTCGTCTAGGTTAATTGTGTTTTCGGTGGTTACGGTGATGCTTTCAGTGCTTATGTTGGTTTTTTCGTTGGGATGGTAGTTTTTTCGGCTGGCATGATGTTGTGGTGGTTACCGGCATTGCGTTGTAGGTTGATAAGGTTTTATGGTGGTTGTCGGTGTTGCACTGGTGTAGATGCAGAAGGTGTAGGTGGTAATTAACAATGATAAAAAATTTCCAAAAAATTGTTTAATAGAACTCTAAACAAAACATTGCATTTTGCAGCGTTTTGTTTTTAAAGTTTTGAAAAAAATTTATATTTTTATATTTTTAAAAAGATAAATAGAGTTTTTGATAAATAATAGATATAGTTTGAGTCTCAATGATAAACTACAAAGATTATTTTAATGTATAAACCAATCATAACATTAGTTATACTGTTATACAGCTCATAGAATTATATTTTTTGTACCTTTGTACTCAGCTCGAAATATACTCTAAGATAAGACCCATTTTGATATATACTTATTTTATGATTAAGTAGGGTACTCATTACCAAATATCCTATTTGACGAATAGTTAAAAACTTTAAATAGACTTATGACTCGACATCAAAAATTAGGTATCAAATCGAGACATAAATGCTAAAAATCTAACATGTTGGATTTCATTTCAGTTAGTTAAATTCACAATATTTTTCCTCACACATTATTACTATTTCTTTTAGTTCAATCCACTTTAGTTTCTTTTCTAAAGTTCGGTTCAATTGTTTTAAGTCAAAGAGAACAAACCTTAACTCGATTTTAAGATTAAAAGAAAAACTTAGGCCATTTCCTCTCCAACTAATTTTTGGTTTAGTTTAGTTCATTTTAGCTCTGCATAATACATTTTACTTTCACATTTTCATGTTGGTTTTAGTTCAGTCCAATTCTGTTATTTTTAGTTCAGTTGAATTTAGTTGTTTTCAACCGAAGAGATCAATGGGCTCTTAATTATCATGTGAAACGATATGTACATTCTTGGCCAAAGGGAATATGAAATATGAGCATTTGTTAAATATAGTATGGGTCCATTCTTTTCAACCTATTAACAGTTATCGGAATAAATCTGAACTTATTAGAACTTATCTAAACTTATCAAGACTTAGGGTATGTTCTTTTCAACTTATTTTCAGTCCTTATAAGTTCAGTCTTTTCAACTTATTTTCAGTCCTTATAAGTTCAGATAAGTTCAGTTAAGGTCTAATAAGGTCTACTAAGGTCTAATAAGGTTGAATAGCGTCGAATAAGGTCGAATAAGGTTTAATAAGGTCTAATAAGATCGCATAAGGTCTAATAAGGTCTAGTAAGGTTCTTATATATTTTTTATACTACAACATTATTATTTATTATTTATTATTTATTATTTATTATTTATTATTTATTATTTATTATTTATTATTTATTATTTATTATCTATTATTTATTATTTATTATTTATTATTTATTATTTATTATTTATTATTTATTATTTATTATTTATTATTTATTATTTATTATTTATTATTTATTATTTATTATTTATTATTTATTATTTATTATTTATTATTTATTATTTATTATTTATTATTTATTATTTATTATTTATTATTTATTATTTATTATTTATTATTTATTATTTATTATTTATTATTTATTATTTATTATTTATTATTTATTATTTATTATTTATTATTTATTATTTATTATTTATTATTTATTATTTATTATTTATTATTTATTATTTATTATTTATTATTTATTATTTATTATTTATTATTTATTATTTATTATTTATTATTTATTATTTATTATTTATTATTTATTATTTATTATTTATTATTTATTATTTATTATTTATTATTTATTATTTATTATTTATTATTTATTATTTATTATTTATTATTTATTATTTATTATTTATTATTTATTATTTATTATTTATTATTTATTATTTATTATTTATTATTTATTATTTATTATTTATTATTTATTATTTATTATTTATTATTTATTATTTATTATTTATTATTTATTATTTATTATTTATTATTTATTATTTATTATTTATTATTTATTATTTATTATTTATTATTTATTATTTATTATTTATTATTTATTATTTATTATTTATTATTTATTATTTATTATTTATTATTTATTATTTATTATTTATTATTTATTATTTATTATTTATTATTTATTATTTATTATTTATTATTTATTAACTATTGTTTATTAACTATTGTTTATTAACTATTATTTATTTTTTATTATTTATTTTTTATTATTTATTATTTATTATTTATTATTTATTATTTATTATTTATTATTTATTATTTATTATTTATTATTTATTATTTATTATTTATTATTTATTATTTATTATTTATTATTTATTATTTATTATTTATTATTTATTATTTATTATTTATTATTTATTATTTATTATTTATTATTTATTAACTATTATTTATTATTTATTATTTATTATTTATTATTTATTGTTTATTATTTATTATTTATTTTTTATTATTTATTAACTATTATTTATTATTTATTATTTGGCTATCATCATCGCTTGTTGTACGCTTGAGAATTTTATTTTGTCTACATGAATAAGGGATACCGATTTCTATGTATTGTCGTTTGCAAAGTATTCCTATGAACATTAAACTATTGTGGTTGGTGCTTGCTATTGAACCAATTGATATACATCTTTTAAGTTTGCATCCGTAGAAAATTTTAAATAATAATAACAATAACAATAAATAATGACTTATACACTAGTAAAAATAATTAATTATAGTAATACAATAGGAATAATATAATAATTTGAATATTAAAAATAATATAATAATAGTAGTTTTATTAATGATAATAAAAATTAAGAAAATATATAATAAGAAAAATAGTAATAATAATTTATTATAGTAAAGATATGAATGATAATAATTATAATGATAATAGTATAAATAATGATAATAATAAGGTCAAATAAGGTCTAATAAGGTCGAATAAGGTCGAATAAGATCGAATAAGATAGAATAAGGTCTAATTAGGTCTAATAAGGTCTAATAAGTTCAAATAAGTTCAGATAAGTTCAGATACGCAAAAATAATTTGAAAAGAGCGGACCCTTATTAAGACTTATCCAACGCTTATTTGTGAGATGGGTCAAACCTTATTAGTACTCATTACAACTATTTCAACTTATCTAAACTAATTTGAAATTATTAGTACTTTTTGGAATTTATCTGAACTTACTCTTTCTAATAGGATTAAAGATAAGTAGAAAATAACAAGACCTACAAACATATACATAAAAATTCGGTTAAAGATCTTATCTATTTATGCTGATTATTATGTTTTTCTAATAGTATATTTATTATCGATATAAAAAATATATCCCACAAATATATCTTTGTATGTTATGTTTCAACTGGTCTTGTAAGAGACCGCCTACTTTTAAAATAAAATTAGGCAACGGCCCAATAAGCAAAATAATAAGAAGAGAACAAATTAACAATCCGTCTTCTGAATTAGGGACCAGTTTAATCCATTTTGTGACATATTTAATCCATTTCGTGACCTGTTTAGTTCATTCAATACTCACGGTGTTAAATTTATTTAGTGACTAGTTTAATTCATTCAGTAAGACATATGTCTTTTTTAGGAATAGCTTGTTATAATTCGAGACTAAAATTGAAATAAGGAAATGAGAAGATAATGAACAACTAGAGTGGTGCCAAATGTATAGGAATAATATTGAACTAGAGTAAGATAAAATTGACTTGTTAATAGAATGTGAGCTTTGATTGGTCTAATTTTATAAAATTAGACCGCCTTTGTTGATAATTTGTCATTATGTTTTGCCATGGAATCTATACTACAACATGTGATCCGAGTGAACTTGTGCCATGGAATCTTGTTTAATTTGTATATTGTGCTCACTATGCTCTTCATCAAGCTACCTTCTTCCTCCACACACAGTCATATGGAGACGCCCAATAACGTCTTTTCTGCTTTGGTCACAACAATTCTAGTGTTAGTAATGCTATGGAAAGCAATAATTTACTTTTGGTTAAGGCCCAAAAATATGGAGAAAATGCTGAGACAGCAAGGTTTCAAGGGTAATTCGTACAAATTAATTGTTGGAGATTTGAAGGAGGCTACCAGCATAACAAAAGCAGCATCACAGAGACCTATCAGTGTGCACGATGATCACCTGCCTCGAATTGTGCCCTTCATTCATCATCTTATTCAAAAGCACGGTGAGCAATAAGTTTTGACTAGGCATAATGGTTGGATCAAATCTATGTTTTTACCCATGTCACCATTAGATTACTATTCTCACTATCTTTTATATCACTATTTACTTAGTTATGTCCTCTAACAAAATAAAATATTATAGGCAATAAACATCTAGCAAAGATTAATTACAACAATGTCCTTTTTTTGATAGAGGACATAGCCAATTAATAAAGGTAATGTCCTATTATGTCGAATGACATAAACCTGGTTAAAGCATTGTGGTGGAGTGAAAAGACCACCATATAATAATCCAAATGTGAAAATGGCTTCAATTGCGTGCGTTTCTATTGCTCTATATCTCTATATGATAAATTTCATTGGGCCTCTACACCAGGCCTACACCGGAGGAGAGTTTGACCACACATCCTAGATGGGGTTCCATTCTAAAATAAATTGGTGATAGGTTGAATAGCTCATTAGACTTATATGTGAACCATTTGCCCGTTCCTTCTTAAATGTGGGATCACAACACCTTCTCTCCCTTGCGAGCCCATGTTCAACTTGCAATCTAGATTGGCTATAAACTTCCTCGTTGGACCTTCAATATGGCTTCATGAGGTCAAATAACCCCTACTTGGGGCAATCATAATATTGTTAGGCTCTCTGCTCCAAACAGTCTTCAAATACACTCCAAATGCATTCTTCAAACAATTGGGCCCTCCAGGCTGATAATGGGTCAGGATCATAGGATCTAAACCATGATAAATTTCATTGGGCCTGTACACCAAGGCCTACACCGGAGAAGAGTCTGACCAGACATAAACACATATGGGGTACGATCCTAAAACCAATCAGTGATAGGTGGAGTAGTCCATTAGACTTATATGTGAATCATCCTCCCCCTTCTCTTAGACGTGGGATCACAAGTGGGTACTTATCCTTAACAGAGGGAAAGGGAGGGTGGGCACAAAAAAAAACTAAATCAAGCAAGTTAAAACTGCGATAACTACATTTTTTTAAAATGTCAATCTTTTAGCCATATTTTTCATTTCTCCAAAATTCTAATATGTTACTATTTCCCGCGAATAGCATGCATATAAGTCTAGTTATTGTTTATACAAGGCCAAGAGGTTGACATAATCAAAGATACATCTCATCACAATTACGTAGAGATTTAATTGACAAAATAAAATATCCTAACAAGAAATCTTAACTAATGAAAAATTTTCTGAGATATATTTTCTAATTATCCTAACACCCTTTTTAATTTGGCGCATGGGAATCATTGATACCCAACTTGGTAAGAAGATAATTCAATTTCTTCTTGCCAAAAGCCATAGTGAAGATATTCGCGAGTTGCATCAACGTACGAACATATGTAGGAGCGATCAACCCATTATTAAAAACACTCCTAATAAAGTGACAATGAACTTCAATATGCTTTTTCCTTTCACGAAACACTGTATTTTTAGCAATGTGTAGGGTAGACTGATTGTCTCAAAGCAGAGGATTTGCCTTCGGGTGATGAACCACTAGCATAACTAGAGATTCCTTAACCATATAACCTCAAACGTGATGGCAATCATAGAGAGGTATTCTGCCTTAGAAGACTATCAGGAAACAATATTATTTCTTTATCTTCTAGGAAAGAGACGACCAAAGAAACACTAGCCAACCCAACAAATAACGGCCAATAATAAGATAAGAAGCCCAATCGAGGTCACATCAACCATGTAAACCAATTCACTATCGGCACTTTAAGAGACCCGATGGTCAAGCATGCCTCTTAGGTCGTTTAGGTGGCCAATAAGATGGTGTTATGCCTCATGATCAGACACTAAAACACCTTATGACGGTCCAAGTTTATAGCTTTTCTTTTCAATGGGAACCCGAAAGGCTTAGCACCTAACAAGTCGTTTGCGTAAATGATAATTAGAGTGTATTTTTGTTGCCACAAGAACAAGCCAACAGAACTAAGAGCCACCTCGATACCAAGAAAATATTTCAAAGTGCCAATATCTTTCATCTTAAAACAATCCCCAATATAGGCCAACATACATCGTTATTAATAAAAGGAAAATTTGCCAAAAAAAACCTTTTAAAAATTCATTTTTGCGAAAAAAACTTTTTAAGCATTCTTTGCAATAAAAAAGCTTAATCTAAGTTTTCTTTTTTTACAAGAAAAACATTTCTTCATTTTCAGGCATTGACTTGCACCTTTTCGGCGTTGACCCACAACCTTTTCGGTGTTTTTGCGGATACTATATGGGAATTACCCTTAAAATAACGTGTTATTGTTGTTAAATTAAGCTTTTTTAGGGTTTTCCTCATTCACTTTCCCCAAAAACACCGGCAAAAATAGACGTCATCGCCAGAAAAACCAAAGTCAATGCCGGAAATTGAAGTTTGCAAAAAAAAAAAAAGGTCTAAGGTTTTTTTTGCAAATAATGCTTTAATAGTTTTTGTTTTTTCGCAAAAATGAACATTTGAAAGGTTTTTTTGTCAAATTTTCCTTAATAAATACATTGTCGTAAATTTTTTTTTAAAAAAACTAATAAAAACGTAAAAGCCTCTTGTGGGTCTGAATATTTAGACTCGGACCTGACCCATGGTCTCCTCGGCCTAGACCCGACCGGACCCGTTGGGTCTAAAAAGTTAGACCCAGACCCTTAGCCTTGTAGTGTGCTTGCTCACACGCACTACTCTTCAACAGCACCACGCCCTCGATTCCACATCATGTCACTACAACAATGAACCCTCGCCCCCTTCGTCACTCCATAGTAGCAACGAGCCCTCGTCCCTCGCACACCCCTTTACGCAACAGTTTTCTCCTCTCCCACACACCCGATCACCGACAAAAAATCCCCCGATGCCCCATGCGTGATTTTACACAACGCTGATTGCACAAGGGCTAAGATCATTCGAAGAATGTTGACGACCGTCAAACGGTTAGAGTCACTCTATCAATGCTTATGTGTTTAGAGTGATGCATGAATGTGAAGCATCAAGTCTTACTCGACCAATTCACTACTCGATCATGACATGTCGACGATCTCTTCTCCCTTGCCTCACATTGCAGTTCTTCTCCAATCTTATGGCACCAATGACAAATGTTTGTAAGACAATCACGTGTCCAGCTCTCGGCGAGGATCCACATTGCAGCGCCGTTGTGTGTTTCAAACCTCATTGAGTCTTTGTTCAAGGGTCACGAGATTCACGACCATAGAAAAGCTCGCATGGTCCGCATGATCGATTGTAGGCCTCATAGATGCTCAATCTGGTGCTCTCAGATATTCAAATTTTCAATTGAATAAGTTTGATAGAAATATTACACAATGATTAAAATTTTAAGAACCTCAATACAATAACTTATTTAACAATTGAAACTTTTGCATGTAACTACCAAAATTAAAATTAGGGCACTTTAAATTAATAATCATACGATCAAATTTTCATTTTATTCATTATATAAGAAAAAAAAATTGAACTTTGGAATATCACGCATTAAAAATATGATCTTTAACTTTTGATATATAATAAACTGAAGTAAAGATCATTATCAATATGATAAGGAGGCTCGTGATATCTAGAAGAGATTTAAGAAAACTTAGAGAATTTTTAAAAAAAAACTTATCTTTAAGCTAAACCAAGAATTCTATAAAAATATTGATAATGAATCTCTAGGGATAATTAATTAATCATACAAAATGCAAAGGAAATTGTATGAATTTTTCAAAGTTTTCAAGTGAAGATCATGTTAGAAGATTAACAATAAAACAAGAGGGAACCAGATATTTCACCACTCCAAGGCACGAAAACTACGCTTTCCTATTAGTTTTATTCTGCCCCTCTAGGATCACCGGGTTACACGAAATAACTAATGAGATACAATGGAGTAAAACAATTTACTTCTATAATCTAAGAATTAAATCCTTAAGAACTTGTGTTTGATGTGTTTACACGAAATAACTAATGAGATACAATGGAGTAAAACAATTTACTTCTATAATCTAAGAATTAAATCTTTAAGAACTTGTGTTTGATGTGTTTACACGAAATAACTAATGAGATACAATGGAGTAAAATAATTTACTTCTATAATCTAAGAATTAAATCCTTAAGAACTTGTGTTTGATGTGTTTACACGAAATAACCAATGAGATACAATGGAGTAAAACAATTTACTTCTATAATCTAAGAATTAAATCTTTAAGAACTTGTGTTTGATGTGTTTACACGAAATAACTAATGAGATACAATGGAGTAAAACAATTTACTTCTATAATCTAAGAATTAAATCCTTAAGAACTTGTGTTTGATGTGTTTATGAAGAACACTTAAGAAAGTTAATCAGAAATTCTTAAGCAAGCAATCTTTTCAAGTTGTGTCAAAGGATGGAGTGAACCTCCTCCTTTTATAGTCACATATGCAAGGGACCTCATAAAGGACCTTTAATAGGATCCTTAATAAGGCCCTTAAATCAGAGAATAAAGGCCAGCAATAACCATGCAAAATCGCTCATAAACGAGCAAAACACTTCAATGGATATAAACGAACATATCACAAAACTGGAGTGAAACTCCTCCTTTTATAGTCGCGGCCTGTAAGCTGGCACTACCCCCTTTTCTCTTCATTTTCCGGAAATAAATTCTAAACATCTATTATTTCCCCCACATGTAAACTAACGAAACCCATTACCCTTACAAATGTTCCAACAATCCTCCTCCCATTTGTAGGGTAATGTTGAATGGTTTACCTCATGCAAATCATAAACAAACATGCTCATGCATCATAGAAATATCTAACGATTGAATTTCCACTAGTATAAGTAAATTTAACAGCAATTACGATTGAAATGATAGACTAAGCTTTGAATCATTCAACCACTACAAATTATTGAAGTTACAAATACACACAAGCACAAAAACCAATGTTCTTAAAACCTCCGACACCTTAGTAGCCATGGTGTCCATATCCATTCATGAGCGTTCCAAGTCAAGCCTAGACTTGTTGAAGCAGCCAAACCCTTAGCTCATATAGGTAAATCTTTACGCGCATGCTCCTGCAATTGAGCACTTTATCAAAGATTTATTAAGAATTTTTAATTCAACCTCCTTTACATTGCAATAACAAGCACTAACCTTGGGATATATATTACACAAGTGCTTCCAACCTTTAAGGAAAAGTACTACCCTCATTGAATTTGAGATCTAAAGTTGTATTAGACATCAAATTGAGTTTTTCTTAGTTAAAGGTTGATCAATAGGCTTAAGACCCATCCCTATATTTATTTTATTCACTAGTTCGCTTGGCAACGGTTTTGTAAACGTATCCGCCAAATTTACACTAGACCGAACAAAATCAATGGTTATACATCCATTCCTTATCATCTAACGTACATAGCTATGTCTAACCCCAATGTGCCTTGACTTGCCATTGTAGACTTCACTATACGCCTTGGCTATTGTGGATGTACTATCACAATGGACAGCTATAGGAGACATTAGTTTGACCCATAAGTCAACCTCACTCAACACATTCCTTACCATTCCTCTTCTTGACAGCAAGAAGCTAATGCGATGAATTCCGATGCCATAGTTGAATCGGTAATACATGTTTGCTTCTTAGATGCCCATGAGACGACACCTCCTCCAAGAAGAAACACCCATCCACCTGTGGAAGAATAATCTTCCTTATTGGATATCCAACTAGCATCCGAGTACCCTTCTATGATAGAAGGTTCTCCCGTATAAGTTAAACCATAATCTTTGGTTTTGTTCAAATATCATAGTACTCTTGTCAAAGCTTGTCAATGCATCATATTAGGTTTACTAGTATACTGGCTAAGCTTTCCAATAGCAACTGTTATATCCGGCCGAGTGCTAGTCATAGCATACATCAAGCTTCCAACCAAGCTTGCATACTCCAATTGAGCAATAAGAGTACCACTACTTGGAACCAAGTGCATACTAGGATCCATGGGAGTAGCAAAATGAGATGAGTTTGACTCATTATACCTCTTTACCACTTTCTCAATGTAATGAGCTTGCGATAAAGAAATAGTCCTTTTACCTCTCATTATTCTAAAACCAAGAATAACATCCGCTTGACCCAAATCTTTCATTGAGAAGCTACTTGAGAGAAAAGCTTTAGTGTTTTTCACTTGTTCCAAATCAGTGCCAAGGATGAGCATATCGTCCACATATAAGCAAATTATAACTCCTTTATCGTTATTATCAAATTTTCTATATACACATTTATCGGACTGATTTATTTTAGATCCATTAGCCAAGACTACATCATCAAATTTTTGATGCCATTGCTTTGGTGCTTGCTTAAGTACATACAAAGATCTAACTAACTTGCAAACTTTAGACTCTTGACCTTTGACCACAAATCCTGATTCATGTATACTTCCTCCTCTAATTCACCATTAAGGAATGTCATTTTAACATCCATTTGGTGAATTACAAGACCATGAATCGCCGATAAAGCTATCAATAGTCTAATGGTAGCAACTCTAGCCACCAGAGCATAAGTGTCAAAGTAATCGATATCATATTTTTGTTTAAAACCTTGGACCACTAACCGGGCCTTGTGTTTTAATATGGTTCCATCGATTTTCCTTTTTCTTACGAAAATCCATTTACAACCTAAAGGTTTTCAACCGGGAGGTAAACTAGCTAAAACCCATGTATTATTCCCCATTACTGAATCCATTTCATCATTCACAGCCTCTTTCCAAAAGGCGGAATCATGAGACTTCATAACCTCATCAAAGGTCCTAGGATCCTCCTCCATATTGTAACAATATGAAAATTGAGTCACAATTGACTCCCTTGACCCTTCAACTAAATAAAGTTGAAAATCCGGTCCAAAAGTTTTCTCTTTTCTAATTCTTTTACTTTTCCTAATTTCCGGTGTTGTGGTTTCATTATCATCATTTATGTCACCCACAACCTTGGAACTAGTACTAGGTACCATGTTCTTTGGTCTAGGAATCGAAGAGAAACGAGTCTCATCATCAATTGCATCCCTTGACTCTATCGTGGTGTGAATAGAGCCAAAATCATTATGCTCAATAACATAAAACCTATAGGCTTTGCTATTTTCCGCATAGCCTATAAAAATGCAATCAATTCCTCTTTCACCTAAAGTTTTACGTTTAGGTTCCGTTAATTTGACAATAGCCCTACATCCCCATACCTTAAGGTAATTTAGATTAGGCTTTTTCTTTGACCAAAGTTCATATGGGGTAGTCTTTTTCCTTTTATTAGGAAACCTATTCAAAATATAACATGTCGTTAAAATAGCATCACCCAAAAACTGTCACTTAGACCTGAATTAGAAAGCATGGTATTAACCATTTCTTTTAAAGTCCTATTTTTCCTTTCCGCCACACCATTACGTTGAGGTGAATATGGTGCGGTAGTTTCACGGATTATTCCAATGGAATTAAAATAACTAGGATTATAGTATTCACCACCCCTATCCGTCCGAAGTCTTTTAACTGTTTCATTAAGTTGAAGTTCCACTTAGGTCTTATAGATCTTAAACTTTTCAAGGGCTTCATCTTTTGAGAATAACAAATAAATGTAACAAAACCTTGAAAAATCATCAATAAAAGTTACAACATATTTTTTATTCTCCAAAGATGGTGAACTATGAAAAACAAGTCACTATGGACCAATTCTAGCAATACCGATTGTCTTGTTACACTAGGAAAAGGATTCTTTGTAATTTTGTTTAACATACATGTCTTGCAATTCTTTAAATACAAAACAAAGGAAGGTATTAAACCTAACTTAGACATGTCATATAATCTACGATAGTTCACATGACATAACCGATTGTGCCATAGAGAAGAAACATCAAGCATGTAAATAGAACTAGCAATTTTATTATCAATGCTAAACTTAAACATTCCATTACGAAAGTAACCTTGACCAACATAAATACCACTCTTAGACACTACAAACTTATCAAATTCAAAAACAATCTTAAAACCAAACTTATTCAAAAGACCTCCCGACACAAGGTTTTTCCTAACTTCCGGAACATAAACAACATCCTGGAGAGTTAAAGTCTTTCCTGAGGTTAACAACAATTCTACTTGGCCAATTCCCTTAGTCTTTACCGTAGAATCATTCCCCATATACAAAATTGGACCATCATCCGATTCCTTCAAATACTTGAAATGGTGCCTATTATTGCACACATGTCGAGAAGCTCCCGAATCAATCCACCAAGAATCATCAACCTGCACAACATTAATTTCAGAAATCATAGCCACAAAATTCATTTCTTCAATTATGTTTTCATCTTCAACCATACCTTGGTTTTGACCAACACTAGGTTGATATTTCTTTGTCGTCTTCTTTTTCTTCCAAGACGGACAATCCCTATTCAAGTGAGGACCATTGCATACCCAACAAGTGAGAGTTTTCCTCTTCTTGTTTGCAACATTGGTTTTAGATTGAGCATTGGGTTTCTTGGTCCCACTAGACCTACCAACTTCTACCATATTAATGGTAGACTTAGGAGCACTAGAATTAGTGTCCTTAACCCCATCATGAGCCCGGATCCCCTCTTAAATATGAAGATGAGTTCCTAATTGCTCCATGGTAAGATCCTCCTATGTTTCAAAGTATGTATAACGTCTTTCCAAGAAGGTGGTAATTTATCAATAATGGAAGCAACGACAATTGCTTCATCCATTACCATAGCATGTGATCTTATTTGATTTAAAATGTGATGAACTTCGTGAAATCGCTCCATTATAGGCCTTTCATTAGTCATTTTAAACATATGAAAATTACTAACAAGAAACTTCTTCCGAGATGTACTTGGTCTCTAGAGAATACCAAAGCTCCTTTGCACTCTCCACATTTTGGTAAAGATCAAACAAGGCATCCGAAAGTGCATTGAGAATTTGATTTAAAATGTGATGAACTTCGTGAAATCGCTCCATTATAGGCCTTTCATTAGTCATTTTAAACATATTAAAATTACTAACAAGAAACTTCTTACTTGAAGCATCTTCCGAGATGTACTTGGTCTCTAGAGAATCCCAAAGCTCCTTTGCACTCTCCACATTTTGGTAAAGATCAAACAAGGCATCCGAAAGTGCATTGAGAATATGACCACGACAAATGTAGTCATCATTCTCCCACTTTGTTCGCCTGCTCGTAGTCTCCAAGTAGAGATGGCAATATCCAATGGATGATCCATCACCCGCTCCACACAAAAAATAAAATAGGGTGAAAAACCGAGATAAATGGATGATGGGCGGGTGACGGGTGATTGTGTAACGGGTGATTAGGGCGTGAGAAAATTTCATCCATCACCCGATCCATCACCCGTTTATCACTCGCTCCATCACCCATTTCTTACATTTTGTTAAATGTCTATCATTTTATTTACATTAGTATAATAATTTTCCCTTTTGATTATTATCGACATGTTTCCATTAACTGAACTTATCTTAATTTGACATGAAGTTAATATACAATTTGTGATTTTGCAAGTTTCATTTAACTTTTCTCATTCAATTATCTTAAATGGATGATCACCCTGTCCACCTGTTTCACCCGCGGGTGGTGGATGGATGGATACGGGTGATGGTCTTACCGGGTGGCGGATGGATGGATGAGAGTTGGTCTAACCGGGTGATGGATGCGGGTGATGGCTCACCAGACCCAAATCCCACCCGTTGCCATCCTTATCTCTGAGGCCTCTTCAAACCCTTCATCTGGGTAAGCCGGAATGGGTGTTGTTAGTACATAAACCACATTGAGAGTCGTTAAGAGGAAATGAATCTTTTTTTGTCAACGACGAAAGCCCACCCCTTCAAACTTATCCAACTTTTGGAAGTTCAAAGTCCAGTCCTTGAGTGATGAAGCCATATCCGAAAGAAAATAATACTAATAGATTGTTAGAAGATTAACAATGAAACAAGAGAGAACCGGATATTTCACCACTCCAAGGCATGGAAACTATGCTTTCCTATTAGTTTTATTTCGCCCCTCTAGGATCACCGGGTTACACGAAATAACTAATGAGATACAATGGAGTAAAATAATTTACTTATATGATCTTAGAAGTAAACACCTTCAAGATTTGGAGGTGGCAGATTAGTGATTTGGGTCTAGGAAGGGAGAAAAGTAGTGAGAGGATAAAGAAGAAGAGGGGTGTTCACAGCTTATGTCGTGCACCTCTCCCTTTTGCTCCTATTTATAGTCATCCTCTTAAAGATTCAATAGGCTCAAATGTACGAGTATTGGAATAATTGGCTAACCTGTTTAGGTTGCCTGGCACTATTATATATATAGAGAGATGAAAATCTATCTTTACAAGCTAAGAGTCTAATTACCAAATTACCCTAATACACCCACTTAATCTTTACGGGGAGGAATCACGGATAGATTGGAACGATGTTTACAAAACAACTCAGAAGAAAGACCCTTAGTAAAAATATCAACAACCTGTAACTGTGTCGGAACATGCTTGACCTGTAGTCCACCTTTAGCAACCATCTCACGAACAAAATGATAATCAACATCAATGTGCTTACTACGATCATGATGAACAGGATTGGCAGTAAGATACATAGCAGAAACATTGTCACAATAGAGAATGGTAGGCCGTCGATGAAAATACCCTAAATTAGCCAACAATTGACGTATCCAAATTGTTTCAGCTGCAGTGTAGGCAACAACACGATACTTAGCTTTAGTAGAAGACTTCGAAACAGTAGGTTGCTTCTTAGAGCGTCAGGAGATCAAATTCTTCCCTAGGAAGACAACATAACCAATAGTAGATCGCCGAGTGTTAGGACACCCGGCCCAATCAGCATCAGAATAGGCAACAGTCACAGTAGGAGAGCCAGTACTATGAAGAAACAGCCCATAATCAGAAGTTCCCTGCAGATACCTGAAAATTCTTTTCACAGCATGAAGGTGAGTAGTACCAGGCGCATGCATAAATTGAGAAACCGAATTAACAGCATAGGCAATATCAGGACGAGTCATAGTCAAATATTGTAATGCACCAACCATACTACGATAATCTATGGGATCAACAAGAAGTTCACCATCTAAGAGAGAAAGAGTGACATGAGAGACAACAGGAGTACGTACGGGTTAGACAGTATGAAGATGAAATTTCTGAAGAAGATCAACTACATCTTTGTTTTGAGACAACATCAAACCCTGAGGAGTACGTAAAACCTGAATGCCTAAGAAATAATGCAAATCACCCAAATCCTTCATAGCAAATTGGGAAGAGAGAACACTAATAAATTTCTGAAGCAAAGAGGAACTACTACCTGTAAGCACAATATCATCAACATATAGCAAGAGAATGATAATATGACTACTGTGGTTGAGAGTGAACATGGAGGTGTCACAACTGCTGTACTTGAAACCAATAGAGAGAAAAATATTGCTGAAATGAGAGAACCAAGCTCGAGGAGCTTGCTTCAAACCATAAATGAATTTTCGTAACCGACAAACATGATGTGGTTGAGAAGGATGTTCAAAACCAGGAGGCTGACACGTATAGACTTCCTCATTGAGGAAACCATGAAGGAAAGCATTTTTAACATCAAGTTGACGAATAGGCCATTTAAAAGTAGCAGCAAGAGTGAGAACTAAGCGAACCGTGGTAGGCTTAATTACAGGACTAAATGTTTCAAAGTAGTCAATACCTGCCTGCTGATGATTACCAAAAACAATAAGCCTGGCCTTAAACCGCTTCACAAAACCGTCAGAATTATATTTAATCTTATACACCCACTTACAACCAAGAGCGTTTCTATTGTTGTTGCGAGGCACAAGTTCCCATGTATCATTCTTAATTAATGCTTCATACTCATCACGCATGGCTTGTTGCCAACGTGAATCTTTAGACGCTTGCTTAAAGTTAGATGGTTCAGACTCAACAACGTCGGTTTTTAAATCCAATAAATTCCTAGTTGAAATTAATGATTCCGTCTTTTAGACGCGTGGTCATGGTATGAACATTAGTAGGATCGACACACTTAGACGACTTCCTAGGACGCCTAGGGGGAGGGACGATAGGAGACAGGGATGACTCAAGGGGAACATCGAGGGGAGGGGTAAAAGACGAGGAAGTGGAACAAGAGGGAGGCTGGGATGACCCCGCGGGGGCAGGTTGTGGCTGCGGGCTGGCAGCAACTGCCAGCGGGTGGGGGCGAGGAGCTGCGGGCGCGGGGGAAGAGGGCTGCGGGCTGCTGACGTGCAGTGTGTGGGAGCCCCACAATCCTTCGGGCGCAGGCTCGGCCTGGGGTTAGGCAGCAAATATGGGGGGAGGATGGTGCTGGCTGCGGGCGCAGGGAAAAATGCCCGCGGGCTGCTGTGGGGCTGATGTCCCTCGGGCGTGCATGCATCCTGCGGGCAGGTAGCGGGTTGCTGCATGTGCTCCCGTGGTGCTGCAGGCTCGGGGATGGAGGAATCAAGGACACATTCGAAGTCCACACGGGGCCACTAGACACAGCCTGACTCGGAAACCACACTAAGAGGTCAAGAGACTCATCCATAGACGAACCAATGGGTGTGCTAGAACAAGAGAACGATAAGGAAATTTACGTTCACTAAACAACACATGACGACTTGTATAAACTTTGCCAGAAACAGGATCAAGACATCGATAACCCTTATAATTTGATGCATAGCCAAGGAAAACACATTGAATTGACTTAGCCTGTAATTTATTGATTTTAGGATCTAAAAACAACGGAAAACAGGCACAACCAAAACATTTCAAAAACTCATGGGAGGGGGGCCGATGAAAAAGCTTAGCAAACGGGGATGAACCCCGCAATGCCAAACTAGGAAGACGGTTTATCGTATAAACCGCTGTACAACACTCATCAGCCCAATATCGAGTTGGCAACTCAGATTGAATAAGCATAGTTCGTGCCATCTCGATAATGGTTCGATGTTTCCTTTCTGCAACACCATTCTGTGCTTGAGTCCGAGCACAAGACTTTCGAAAATAAATTCCCGAATCACATAAATGTTGTAGTAAAGGAGTGTTATCAAACTCACGTCCACTATCACTTTGGAAAAATTTAATTTTGGAATTAAATAAATTCTCAACAAGTTTCTGAAAAGCTAAGAAGGTCGAATAGACATCAGATTTCAGTTTAAGTGGATATAGCCATGAAAAACGCGAATAATCATCAACAAAAACCACATAATACTGAAAAAATTGATTCGATTTAACTGGCGACTGCCAAAGATCACTATATATCAAATATAAGGGATAGGGGGCACGATGAGTCACAGACTCAAAAGGCAAACGATGTATCTTTCCTACTTTGCAATGAACACAATCGTCATGAAACTTAGAATTACATGAAATCAAGTTTTGTGAACGTAAACATCCTAAAATTCTAGCAGAAGGATGACCAAGGCGAGTATGCCAAACATCTCCAGACTCCTTGGTGGCTATGAGAGCAGGGACAGACGACTCTAAGCAGACTCGGGAAGACTCTGAACAAACTCGGGAAGACGACTCTGACTCTAGAATGTGAGGCTTAAGAGGGTAGACACCATTCCTACTGATTCCCCGCAACAGAACCGCCCCCGTGGTCTTGTCCTTTACACAAACAGAAGACTCGTCAAAACAGACTATGCAAGAATTATCCTGACATAACTTTTGAACGGACATCAGATTATGCTTTAATTGGGAAACATGACACACCTTCGTGAGGCAAAGGGGGCGACTCGGGGAAGACATAGTTAAATTACCAAGTTCATTAATGGGAAGTTTCGTGCCATCACCAACAACAATAGAACTCGAACCAGTGTAAGGAAGAGCATTAGATAGCTTACCATCCTGTGAGGTCATGTGAGATGCGGCTCCAGAATCTGGATACCAAACGGAGTCATTTGTTTCACCACCAACAGACAGTGCAGCTAGGGCACGTGTGACACCATCAGGAGAGGAAGGCACAAAGCTGTGATTGAAACGTTGAGGACAATAGGCTGCTTGGTGACCTGGATACCAACAAAGACCACAAGTATCTGAAGAAGGAGTGTTGGCTAAATTGCCGTTAGATGGATTACTTCCTACTGAAGACAAATCATTAGCAATATAATTGGCACACGAATAATCAACATAAGAAACATCATGAAAATTACCCATACCATTAGCGCGGCCTGCATTGCCACGACCACCCTGTCCTCCATTGCCTCGTCCTCTATTGTTACCACAACCACCCTTGTTTCTATTATTGTTCATATTCTTGTTCTTACCACCCCCTTGACCTTTAGAATTCGAACCACCTGAAGAGGACGGTTGTGAACCTGTAGAGCCAGACTGAACAACGACTAAGGCCTGATGAGCAGTGGACGTGTCATCATATGCACGCTTAACCTTAAGTCGTTGCTCATGCTGAAGAAGCTTGGGGCGAAGATCATCAAACGTCAAAGACGTTTGAAATTGTAACAAAGTAGTGACAAGGGCATCATAATCACGATCTTGGTCCAAGGCAGTCAAAGTATACTGAACAATATCATACTGAGAGACAGGGCACTGAATAGCAGCTAAGGAATCAACAATGATTTTTATTTCACGAAGAAAAGCTTCCATAGTCTGCTGTTCAGGCTTTTTCATATGACTCAAACGACATCCATAGACCTAGCCATACTAGCATGTAAAAATCTAGAAGTCAAACGATTCCAAAGTTCAACAGAAGTATGTAACTCATGCACATCAAGCATAACATCACGAGATAACGTAGCATACAACCACAGTTTAATTTATTGATCTAATCGTAAATACTCGTAGAATTGCGGATTAGGTGTGGAATTGCCAAGATGATCAACACAATTAGAAGGAGGTATAGAGACAGTACCGTCAATAATACCAAGTAATTGATGTGTTAACAAAAAACACGTAACCTGAGTTTTCCAGACGAGAAAGTCCTCAGGAGTAGTCAATTTAATCGTAACAAACCGCGTTATATCGTGATTATTGAATTGTTGTGCTATGGGTGTCGGAGGGAACATAGGGCTAGCAATTGGGCCACCAAAACCGGGTGGGAAATCGGGCATAGGGCTCCGCAAAGGGGAGGAGTAGGCCAGCGGCTCACTAGAAGTGAGACCGGTGGGAACCGCCTGCCAAGGGGCAGCGTACAGCGGGCCTCCACCAGACGCTCTGCCGAGAAACCTGTGAGAGGTGTGGCGCATCGAACGGAAAGCAGACGGAGCAGCGGCCGTTGAGGCGGCAATGGTGGTGGAACCGCCAAGACCCTGATCTAGGGCACCAAGAATGGGCGCAGATGCAGGGTGTTCGTTGGCGAAGTCCGATCGTGTGAACGACGAAGAAGCCACGGCCACAAAGGCGCGTGTGAAGACAGGCGTCTGTGGGCTAGTGGCGCCGGTGGAGGTCACAGTTGGTACGGCGGCAGACATGTCTGAGAGGTCGCCGGAAATTGAAAAAATAAAAAATAGGGTTTGGAAAACTGGTAGGCAAGAGAAACGTGAGAAAAAAATTTCTAAACCTAGGCTCTTGATACCATGTACGAGTATTGGAATAATTGGCTAACCTGTTTAGGTTGCCTGGCACTATTATATATATAGAGAAATGAAAATCTATCTTTACAAGCTAAGAGTCTAATTACCAAATTACTCTAATATCAAATAATTAAATCGTTTAATTGTATACTTGGTCGAAAGGCACTGCCTTTAAAAACTGATATATTTATCGGAATAAAACAACTTTATTGTAATACCCTGATTTTTAACATTATTTTAATTAAGATTATTAACTTAAAATATGATCTTGTTATTTTAATAAGTATTAAGAATTCTTAATGAAATACGATACATTTTAAGTTATTTTAAATATTAGTTTTATGTCATATATTGATAATTGAGTTAGGAAATAATTACATTGTTTATGTTCATGAGTCATTAGCCATATCTTAGAACCCAAACCCAAAACCCAAGTTTCAAGCCCAAACACTTTAATCATTTAACCCAAATGAAAAATTAGAAAAAGAAAAAGAAACCACCATCCTCCTCCACCTCCTGCTTCTCCCCTACTCCACCATTGGAGCCAAGTAGCAGCAAGATAAGCTTGAAATTAGCTAAAGCCTGCAGACAAGAGCATGGATTATCAGTTAAGGATAAAGAACTATGAGAATTTCAAGACAAATAACATTATCATCCTTATCAAACCATTCATAGTTATCTCTTAAGAGGAACAATCCAACTTGAAATTGAATACTCCAACTGATTTCCTCTATAAATAGAGCATTTTTCAATCCAATTCACTCTAAAATCAGATTACTAATTCCCTAAAGAAACCCAAAAATCCTTCTTCTTCAATTCCTCCATTTTCATAATCCACCATTGAAGAGGTAAAGCTAAACCAATAACAAACCAACACTCACCTGACTACAACCCAAAAATTGCCGGAAAACACTAAGAACGATGTCGGCCACCTTCGTCCTCTCTTCCTCTCGTACCCAGCCGCGCCGCGCACCCCTATATTCTACCTCTTTTCTTCGCAGACCACCGCGAAGCCACCGCTAAAGCTCTGCGCACCGTCGGCCACAACCCCCGCCTGGTCGACGCCCTGCACCGCCACCGACAGCGCCCATGCCATCCTCAACCACCGCAGCCACAATCACCATTCTATATCGCCGGCCTCAAAACAGCCAGCTCTGTTTTATCTCTATGTGAATATATAGAACAAACTTATTCTGAGTTCCTAATTCTTGGTAGTAAAACCAAAGTCAACTCTTCCTTTGTTTGACCACCCACTTGACTCTTATCAACCCAATTCAAGTAAGTATACTATTTTTAAGATTCCTATTATAATTTTATTAAAGTCATTTACACTCATGAATATTATGTTTTAAAATATTATTATTATTATCATCATTATTATTTTACAAAATAAGCATGTGGCATTGAGTATATTACTCAATAATATTTCTCTAAAGTATTTTATGACTTAATATGAACTATTAATGGAAAAGGATTTCGTAAGCTTATTACTCTAAGATTTTAACGACTTATCATATGAATTTTAAATATTCAAACGTCTTTTAATAATATAATTTCATGTCATTAAAGACAAAACCGTCCTCGGAGCTCAGGAAGAACAGATATCAGCAACTAAGGAGGAAGACTGCTATTCTACAAATCGAGGTAACAACTACTGCTAGTACCCGCAATTCCCTTGAAAATATAAGAAAGGGGTATAATTACGTAATAAATGATTTATGAATTTTCCTGAATTGCGGGATTATTTAAAGCATGATTTTATGTTTCATGAATACTGGAATATTGAAAAGTATAATTGAATGATGGAAATTTGAGATATTATACCTACTGAGGTACAGCTGAATGACTGAAAATACTGTATACTGCCTGTATAAATTAAAAGAGGTGAAACATGATAAATTCAAGTGAAAGAACTGGTTTGTTGGCTGTATATATATACTGACTGACTGATGGTCGTGCACGTACCGAGCTGTTTACTGTTATTACTGGGGCACTGGCCCGCTACTGTTATTACTGATGAGCACTGGCTCTTTTACTGGGGCACTGGCCCGTTGTGGGAGACGTCCCACCAGCTGAAATACTGCCCAACAACCAGAATGAATCTGATAAAAGGGGATACTGGAATGACTGGGTTACTGTAATTATGAATGTTTGAAAGACTCTCTCTCTCCCTCTATTTTATAAATAAATAAAATGAATTGAAATGAATTTACGTTGCTAGAGTAGTTTGTTACTGAGTCCCTCGACTCATCCGTTTTTGTATTTATGTTTTAGGTACAACCGGGGAAGACGGAAAACGAATACAGGCGAGGATCTCAGTATTACGAGCTTTAGTAATTATCATTGTCGTTCTTTGATAAATTATAGAACACTATTAATTAAGGTGATAAAAGGTATTATAGTTTATCACTTAAATGATTTAAAGTTATAGTTAATATCTGACTGTTGCCTTGTATTTTCCTAACGGAAAATACGGCAGTAATGCCTCGACCTAATAGGATTTTCCGCTGCTATTAGTATCCTAATCAGGGATTTAAAGGTCGGGGCGTTACAGAATGGTATCAGAGCAACGGTTCTGGAACCCATAATAAAGTTCTCAGGTTTTATATTAAATAAAATATTAGAGTTCAAAACCATAGTAAAAGAATTTTAGTAAAAAGAGTTGTAAACATAAGTAAAACAAGTAATAGAGCTAAATAGGAAAAGGTTTCAAGGATAATAAATATAATAGAATGTTATTAGTTAAAATGGAATAATTACGAGTGTGAGCGTAGGATACGGGATAAGGGACTCTTTTACAAGTTTATTTTATCTTGTTTGTATTTATTAGACGCTATGTCAATCATTAGCGCAAATAACGACGGTGATCACGAAAATGAGAACGTACACGTGGAGACGTATACGTAGAGGCTACTCACAATAACGAGAATGAAGAGCTTCACCAACCTTCGAAAGGAATTGAAGAACGAGTAAAGAGATCGGGCAAAATGAGTACCATATTGGCCAAGTTAAGCCAAAACTCTTGAAAAGGAAAATTGTGAATGAAAATGATAGCTTAGTAATCCTCATCCCTGAATCCACTAGGCTTTGATAAACTTGACTTCGTCAAGTTTGAAGATTGGATCAACCATATGGACTAATTAATTGACACCTTGCATCGCCTCGATAAATGGAGAGTCGATATTTTCTGTATTTATCTCACGAATAAAACAAGCTTATGGTAGAAGGTCAACGAGAAAAAGGAGAATGACCGTGGATTTGGATGAAACAAGCTCTTGAAGTTTATGCGAGACGAGTTAACTCAAGAAGGGTAAATATCACCGAGTATATCACCTTATACGGGAGTACATTCCTTCTTCGTAAAGAAAATGGATGGATGTTTAAGGTTATGTATATGGGAGTTGAACAAAATTACGATTAAGAACAAGTATCCATTACCCCGTATAGATGACTTGTTTGACCAACTTCGAGGGGCGAAAGTCTTTTCAAAATAGATTTGAGGTCTGGATACCATCAGCTCCTGATAATAACCATAAGATATGCCTAAAATCGCATGTAGAACTCGATATGGTCACTATGAATTCGTGGTAATACCTTTTGGACTAACCAATGCACTAGCCGTGTTTATGGATGTAGCCATACTTGGATAAATTGTGGTTGTTTTCATTGATGACAACTTGTTATATTCTACAAATAAAGAACAACATGAAGTTTATGAAGAACATTCCAGAAAAGGGGTACGCTAAGTTACCAGAGCGTGAGTTTTGACTTAAGGTGGTATGAATCTAGGTCATATCATCTCTGAGAAAGGTATTTTCGTAGATCCCGAGGAAATAAAAGTAAGGATAGATTGGCCTAGACCAACCAACGTTCCCGAGGTACGAAGCTTTATGGGATTAGCTGGTTATTATCGAAGATTTGTGCAAGATTTCTCTAAAATTGCCTCACCCATAACCCGATTGGTAAGAAAGAACGCCAAGTATGAGTGGACCGATGAATGTGAATTTGCATTTCAAGAATTAAAAAGACGCCTTACCACTGCTCCTGTTCTAACCCTTCCTTCTGGAACCGAGGGATTTGTTATTTATAGTGATGCCTCTAAGAACGGGCTCGGTTGTGTTTTGATGCAAAATGGAAAAGTCATAGCCTATGCCTCCCGTCAACTCAAAATACATGAACAAAATTACCCCACCCATGACCTTGAACTTGCCGCAGTTGTCTTTGCCCTTAAAATCTGGAGACACTATCTGTACGGTGCCTCGTGTTAGATCTTTACTGATCACAAAAGTCTGAAATATATTTTCACCCAAAAAGAACTCAACATGAGACAACGTAGGTGGTTAGAACTTTTAAAAGACTACGATCTTGACATCCAATACCATCCCGGCAAAGCTAACATAGTTGCCGATGCCCTGAGTCGTAAAGCTCATGTGAACTCACTCTTATCTATTCCCCGAGCCATTCATATGGATTTGCAAAGAATGGAAGTTGAATTCATTCGAAGAACGGAGAGTGCTCACTTGAATGCATTGGAGGTGAAATCCGATTTAATCGACGAGATCAAGGAGGCCCAGGGAAAAGACTTACAGTTGGAACGCATAAAAAGTGACGTAAGAAACGGAAAGTCACCTGGATTTGTAATCCAAGAAGACGGAACGTTGAGGTTTCAAGGGAGATTGTGTGTACCAAACAATGAAGAATCAAAGAATAGAATCTTGAAGGAATAATACACTATACTCGATTCGCTCTGGAGGAAATAAGTTATATAAATGTTTGGGGCAAGTGCTTTGGTGGAGTAATGTGAAACGAGAAGTAACGTAATTTGTGACTACATGTTTGACTTATCAAAGGATGAAAATAGAGCATCAAATACCAAGTGGTTTATTACAACCTTTGGATGTGCCAGAATGGGAATTGGATTCTATATCCATGGATTACATCATGGGATTGCCTACTTCAAGCATAGGAATGAATGTCATATGGGTCATTGTAGATCGATTAACCAAGTCAGCACATTTCTTGGCAAGCAAGCATAATTGGAGCTTAGATCGATTAACGGAGTTATATATGAACAGTATAGTTTGATTGCAAGGAATACCTAAATCGATTGTTTCAGATCGTGATTCGAGATTCCAAGCAAGACTTTGGAAAGAATTACAAAGATCTCCTAGAACGGAACTTAACTACAATACCGCTTTTCATCCATCCGCTGACGGACAAATATAACGCACCAATCAGATTGTCAAGAACATGTTGCAAACGTGTGTTTTCGAATTTCAAGGGACTTCGGAAAGATTTTGCCTATGGTGGAATTTTCATAGTTATCAAGCCACCATTAGAATAGCCCCCTAAGAAGCCCTTGATGTCGGATATGTCGAACACCTCTGTGTTGAAATGAGGTTGACAAGGCACGTGTCATTGTACTAACGATAACTCAACAGGCAACTAACTAAAACTCGATTTATCCAGGCACGAATGAAGGCCAACTCAGAGTAAGAAAAAGAGTTACGCATACCAACATAACAGGTCATTGGAGTTTATGATTGAAGGTCACGTATTTCTAAAAATTTCACCTACAAAGGGGATCATGAAGCTTGGCTAATCAAGAACGTTAACTCCAAGATATATCAGGCCATATGGAATTCTTAATCGTTAATAAAGTAACATATTGCACTGCTCATTGATTAGAACAAGGCGCCCAACGTAATTCATGTGTCGATATTGCAAAAAAATGTACCAGATTTGAGCTACGTGAGTCACGTAATTGGAAATGAACCTCCATGGTTACAAGAGACCTGACTTATGAAGAAAACCGATTGAAATCTTTGATCGCAGAGATAAACAGCTGAGAAATAAAGTGATACGACTGATGAAAATCTTGTGGTCTGACCACTCGATCCGAGGCTACTTGGAAACTAAAAGATCAGATGAAAGCGAAATATCCCCACCTCTTCTCCTAGGGCGTTTCGATCTTTATGAATAGATGTCTCATGATTGTATCTTTATTACTTGCATTGAACTGAATTTATATATGAACGTTGAAAATGTGTTGTGATAAGTTATGACTGATTGAAGTTCAACTGAGCTCCAGTTTCGAGGACGAAACTTTTTATAAGAGGGTAAGGATGTAATACCCTGATTTTTAACATTATTTTAATTAAGATTATTAACTTAAAATATGATCTTGTTATTTTAATAAGTATTAAGAATTCTTAATGAAATACGATACATTTTAAGTTATTTTAAATATTAGTTTTATGTCATATATTGATAATTGAGTTAGGAAATAATTACATTGTTTATGTTCATGAGTCATTAGCCATATCTTAGAACCCAAACCCAAAACCCAAGTTTCAAGCCCAAACACTTTAATCATTTAACCCAAATGAAAAATTAGAAAAAGAAAAAGAAACCACCATCCTCCTCCACCTCCTGCTTCTCCCCTACTCCACCATTGGAGCCAAGTAGCAGCAAGATAAGCTTGAAATTAGCTAAAGCCTGCAGACAAGAGCATGGATTATCAGTTAAGGATAAAGAACTATGAGAATTTCAAGACAAATAACATTATCATCCTTATCAAACCATTCATAGTTATCTCTTAAGAGGAACAATCCAACTTGAAATTGAATACTCCAACTGATTTCCTCTATAAATAGAGCATTTTTCAATCCAATTCACTCTAAAATCAGATTACTAATTCCCTAAAGAAACCCAAAAATCCTTCTTCTTCAATTCCTCCATTTTCATAATCCACCATTGAAGAGGTAAAGCTAAACCAATAACAAACCAACACTCACCTGACTACAACCCAAAAATTGCCGGAAAACACTAAGAACGATGTCGGCCACCTTCGTCCTCTCTTCCTCTCGTACCCAGCCGCGCCGCGCACCCCTATATTCTACCTCTTTTCTTCGCAGACCACCGCGAAGCCACCGCTAAAGCTCTGCGCACCGTCGGCCACAACCCCCGCCTGGTCGACGCCCTGCACCGCCACCGACAGCGCCCATGCCATCCTCAACCACCGCAGCCACAATCACCATTCTATATCGCCGGCCTCAAAACAGCCAGCTCTGTTTTATCTCTATGTGAATATATAGAACAAACTTATTCTGAGTTCCTAATTCTTGGTAGTAAAACCAAAGTCAACTCTTCCTTTGTTTGACCACCCACTTGACTCTTATCAACCCAATTCAAGTAAGTATACTATTTTTAAGATTCCTATTATAATTTTATTAAAGTCATTTACACTCATGAATATTATGTTTTAAAATATTATTATTATTATCATCATTATTATTTTACAAAATAAGCATGTGGCATTGAGTATATTACTCAATAATATTTCTCTAAAGTATTTTATGACTTAATATGAACTATTAATGGAAAAGGATTTCGTAAGCTTATTACTCTAAGATTTTAACGACTTATCATATGAATTTTAAATATTCAAACGTCTTTTAATAATATAATTTCATGTCATTAAAGACAAAACCGTCCTCGGAGCTCAGGAAGAACAGATATCAGCAACTAAGGAGGAAGACTGCTATTCTACAAATCGAGGTAACAACTACTGCTAGTACCCGCAATTCCCTTGAAAATATAAGAAAGGGGTATAATTACGTAATAAATGATTTATGAATTTTCCTGAATTGCGGGATTATTTAAAGCATGATTTTATGTTTCATGAATACTGGAATATTGAAAAGTATAATTGAATGATGGAAATTTGAGATATTATACCTACTGAGGTACAGCTGAATGACTGAAAATACTGTATACTGCCTGTATAAATTAAAAGAGGTGAAACATGATAAATTCAAGTGAAAGAACTGGTTTGTTGGCTGTATATATATACTGACTGACTGATGGTCGTGCACGTACCGAGCTGTTTACTGTTATTACTGGGGCACTGGCCCGCTACTGTTATTACTGATGAGCACTGGCTCTTTTACTGGGGCACTGGCCCGTTGTGGGAGACGTCCCACCAGCTGAAATACTGCCCAACAACCAGAATGAATCTGATAAAAGGGGATACTGGAATGACTGGGTTACTGTAATTATGAATGTTTGAAAGACTCTCTCTCTCCCTCTATTTTATAAATAAATAAAATGAATTGAAATGAATTTACGTTGCTAGAGTAGTTTGTTACTGAGTCCCTCGACTCATCCGTTTTTGTATTTATGTTTTAGGTACAACCGGGGAAGACGGAAAACGAATACAGGCGAGGATCTCAGTATTACGAGCTTTAGTAATTATCATTGTCGTTCTTTGATAAATTATAGAACACTATTAATTAAGGTGATAAAAGGTATTATAGTTTATCACTTAAATGATTTAAAGTTATAGTTAATATCTGACTGTTGCCTTGTATTTTCCTAACGGAAAATACGACAGTAATGCCTCGACCTAATAGGATTTTCCGCTGCTATTAGTATCCTAATCAGGGATTTAAAGGTCGGGGCGTTACATTTATTCTGTCCAAAATTAGTTGCAGTATAAAAAGTGAGATATGTGTTGTTTTTATTTATCATAAAAGTGTATTTGATTAGACAAGGCAAAACGGTCGAACGACCACGTTGATTTTAGGTCAGGTTGATTCAATTTCAGGTTAATTTTGAGTTGGGTCAGTTTCAGTAACGGATTGACAAATCCTTGAGGACCTTGACCATAACCTAGAGAATTCGGTTTCCGGTCAGTCGGGCGGTCAAGGTCGCCTTTTTAGTTTTTATTTTTGGCATATTTAAATTTATTTTTTTATATTGTATATAAATAAATGTTTATTGTTTATGTAATAGAATTACGTATATAATTGTTGTTGTTGTAAACAATACTAGAAGAATGTGGATACTTGCTTATTACCGTTCCAAATAATTTGAAGGGAAATCCCCAATGATACACTCCTAGATTTGACTTCTCTTACTGGTATACTTCAATCTTTGATTTCTCTTCTTTTTCAAGGTGTACTCTTATAGCCACGTCTAGGAGTGTACTATTAAGTATATCCCTAATTTTTATTTTTAAGAAAATACCTAACTCATTAACGATTGTCACAAAAAGAAAAATAATTACTTATCAATGCTATTATAAGGTAGTAGATATATTAAAAGTCAATATATAATAATTGGATATGAACATTTTGTACAATCTAGTTTATTTCTTACAATTAAGCTTGACAATTTCTTTCAACCATTGGTCTCAGACTCATTATGTAGGAAGTTACTAAGCTTTTTTACCGATTCAATAGGTAACATAGGGACTAGCAATTCTGGAAGGTGGGTTTTCAAACTTTGGAATTTATCAATATTATGTAGTACTCCTTCCATTTGTTTTTAATTGTTACGCTTTTTTTTTTGAACGTTTCTTTTTAATTGTTACACTTTCACTTTTACTAATTTTGGTAAACTTCACATCTTTATATTTCAATTTCCAACACTTTTAGGACCCACATGTCATCATCTTTTCCCATTAAATACCCAATCACCCCACACTTTTTACTTTTACAACATTATCTCCTATTTTATCTATTCCCCAAACAACTTTATCAATTCCCCATACAATCATTGCATAAATTTTATCAATTTTCTTGGTTATCCCCCAAAGCAAAGTGTAACAATTAAAAACAAACGGAGGGAGTATTTAACTTCATAGCCTTAAATTTCCTTTGTAATAAGTATTAACTTTATATTTTATTTTATTTTTTGACAAATGTATAGGTGAAAACTGCTTTGGATGGATTGGCTCAACACCATGGTTGATCATCACAGACGTGGAAAAGATAAAAGACGTACTGACAAAACATGAAGATTTTCATAAGCCAAATCACCCATTAACCCAAATGTTGGTGGTAGGGTTGTTAGAGCATCAATAATGGTGAGATTAAAAAAAAATCTCAATCTTATCTTTTCTTATTTCTCTCTCCTCTACATTACTAATTGAGATTTTTTTTCCACTTCTTAACACTGAGCTTTTAAAAATTCTCAATTTTATTCTCTCTCTTACTTTTTGCCTACCCCACCACATTTTCTCTCTCTTCACCCAATTTCAATACTACACTACATATTAATTTATTATAATTTGTTATTAGTAAATTGTATTATTAAGGTGATTATTATTAATTAATATGAATTAAAAATAAATTTATGTACTAAACATTGATGTATAAATTGTCATTAAAAATTAATAGAGAATTACGTATGGAGATGTAGATGTAGATGTTTAATTTTTTCAAAAATTAAGATTTAATTAAGAAATAATGTATATATTAATCTCGTTAATGCTTGTTAATAATTTATTAATCATAAAGCTATAAAATTAGAATCAATATTAATCGATAATTAAGCTTAACATAAATTAAACATATTTTTATTAATATTACAACAAAATAAAAGCAACGAATTTATTAAGAAATTACTTAAAGTACATGATCACTTAAGAAATGCATGGAAAATCACAATTATTTGGCAGTTTTTTGAAGGTGTTCAAAATATATCAATATGGGTGTCTATTTATAGAGAATGAAAAATCATGAATTTTAATAATTTTTTTTTTGATTTTTCGTTTATGAAATATTACCCGTGGAAGTTTTACCTCCACAAAGTTGAAAAAAATAATCGGTCCAATCACAAGGCGCCAGCTGGACTGACGCGCGTCAGACCCAGCTGGCAGCCTTTATTATCATTTTTTTCTCAGTTTGGGTTAAACGGCAGCAACTCTTCTTTTTATCCTGCGTTTTGTGCGACAGATTTGCATTGGTGGGCCCCACAATTGCAGCTGAGATTCCTCAAGAAAATCTCGGTTCAGTGAGATTTTTCACAAAAACTCAACTTGTGAGATTTTTCATTCTACTCATTAAGAATGAATTTTAATCTCAATTAATTCTCAATTCAATTGAGAATTGTTTGAGAATACCATTGAGGGTGCTCTTAGGACTTGAAGGCGAGCCATGGGATAAACATAGAAGAATAATTAATCCTGCATTTCATATGGATAAGTTGAAGGTGAGTTTAATATACTTAAGGAACTGAATCTAACTTTTGTGTCCTTTAATTTGTCTACCTCCCTGGCTCCCTTTGCTGTGCCTTTGCCTTTCTTTTAAATTATTGAATGTTGTTACCAGCTATGCGTCTATGTCATTTTATGGGCTACTTCTACAAAGCTTATTTTCATTTCATTTCATCTTTACACAATACTTTTACAGTTTTTTACTCTTACATCTATTATAACTTTCAATTCATTCTAATTCAATTTCTTTAGCCTAGTTCAGTTCAATTTAATTTAGATGTTTTCAGACAAATAGAATGTCTCACAATTTAATAATAATAAAAAATTTACAATACATAATAATCAACCGATAAGGAGTATTAACCGTATAAGTAGTACAAAAAATATTGATGAGAAGATTAGGACTCTTTTTTATTATAATAAAAAAATACTCTATCAGTCTTCTAATTATGAAGTCATTCTATTAGCTATATAATAGGATAGACACAAGATATGGTTAATATCTTAGGAAAATTTTATCTTAGAGATATATTGTCTTATGGTTGAATATTTCCACTAAATATGTGATTAGGATTAGGACTAGAGTTAGTTCTTCAATATTTCCAATAAATATGTGATTAGGATATTAGGACTAGAGTTTGTTCTCATCATATGTGGTTTACTCACCTAGTAGTACTAGGATTTAAGCCCTGTTCTTTTGGACTAGATTAATTTTAAAATATTTCAGTTCAGTTTGGTTTAGATCAATAATTTCAGTTCACTTCAACTCCTCTTCATTTGTCTCACAATTTCAGTTCATTTTAGTCCATTCATGTCCAGTCTAGTCCAGTCCACTTCAGATCAATTCAGTTTAATTCAGGTCAAAAGAACAGAGCCTTAGTTTGTATTTATACTCTTGAGATTGATGATCAATTAAATTAAGTGTATTTTTGTAATTTCACATAAAAAAGTTTCCTAAAATAGGAAAGTTTTAATTTTGTTGTATTTATTTTGTTACAGCTTTAAATGGCAAAAGGTGCATTCTTTACGTTACGGAGGAAGTATATTTTTGGTAAATTAGCTTGGTTAAGCTCATGGATATTTTGTCTAACATCACACTCTCTTTCCTCTTTCTTGGTTTTTGTGCAAATCTTTTGGTCGCGAATATTGCGAAACTGAGAAAGTACTAATTAGCCTCTAAGAATTAATATCAGTAATTCTAATTCATGTTTTTTCATGGTTGATTGCTTTCTTCTGCTACCGATCTGGAATAAAGAGTATGTTGCATTTGATACATGAGAGTTGTTGCACAATGATTACTTCATGGGAAGATACTCTATCATCAAATGATGGATCAGCAGAGATTGATGTTTGGCCGTACCTTGAAACTCTAACTGGTGATATAATATCAAGGGTGGCCTTTGGTAGTACATATGAAGAAGGACGAAAAACATTTGGTTTGCTAAAAGAGCAAGTCGAACTATCACTATCTAATGTGCAGCTATCAAATTACATACCTGGATGGAGGTAAATCTTCAAATTCTATACTTCTACGGTCTACTACTTCCATAATCTTAAATTTGGGTTGTTTAATTAATAATTTTGCACATGTATTAAGTTAAGTGTGCAGTTAAACGCAGTCCGTATTTACTAGGTCACAACCCGTATTTACTAGCTCACAGTCAGTATATGTATGAATACGTGGTAGAAAAGTCTATATTACCCCCTTTTCCTTTACTCACTTCCTTTTAAAAATATCCAAATAATTTTTTTTTTAAAATTGAATTTTCACGGAACCGGATGGACTTTCCAGCATCTGATTCCGTGAATTATCCGTTTTTCACGGAATCGGGTAGAGTTTTCGGTACACGATACCGGAAAATCCATCCGGTTCCGTGAAAATTCAAATTATTTTAAAAAAACTGACACAAGTTATGTTTCGTAAGGACATTTTAGACAATTTACTATAAAATAAGGGTTGTAAGAAGATAAATACGAGCTATGTTTAATAACACCCGTAAAGTTAAAGGTATTTAATTAAAGATCTATTAGAGTTATGTATTTCTCAAATACCTTGGTAAAGTGAAAGAGGTGGTATAACACGTGAGGTCGAACTATGTCTACGATATTGCAAATTTGCAATTGGTCGCTCTTTAAATACCACAAAAAAAGTAGTTTTTAATTTGCCCTTTGATGAGGGGGTATTTCGATATATTGTGGTTTTGAAATAAAACTAAATCTAATGCATTTGCCTTGTAGTACAAGATTGATGTCAGTCTAGGGATATCAGTGGGACGGGTTTCATGGAGACCCACCCCGCGTCCGTCCCAGTTAGACGGGGATGGGGGAAGGTTTTGCGGGTGATGGGGATGAAAACAGTACCCATCGTGGGTGATGGGGTAGGTGTGGATGTTAGATTGGCCCCGCCCCATCCCTGCTCGCCCCGCTTTATCCCCGTGTATTGAAGATTTTTTTTTAATGTAATTTTTTTTTTAATTTTACCATTTGTTTCTCTAGGCCAAAAAAATTTAGTAAACCGGCATTGGGACGGGGATGAGACGGGATTGGGGCGGGTCTAGTGGGGGTGAGGCGGGTATGGGGATCCACGCGGGTGATGAGGCGGGGATAGTTTTTGGTGTGTCCCCGTTTAGGCGGGGACGGGGATAAGATTTTCCCCGGCCATGGGTGATAGCCTATGGGGCGGGGATGGGGATGAGCTTTTTAGGCGGTGATGGGGATCGGATAGGAATGCCAACATCCTCCCCACCCCGTCCCATTGACATCCCTATGTTTGTCGTAAAACAGCTTAAATCTTTATCAACAAATTCAATTTTCCAATAAAATTGAAAACATAGCCCCAAATTCTCACAAGAAGAGAGATAATACCTAATATATGAGTAGAGTATGGGTCTGTTCTCTCATGCTTCTTTTCAGTTCACTTCAGTTTTGTTCAACTCCAATGAGTTCACTTTAGTTCAGTTCAGCTCCAATCAATAATTCACTTCATTCAGCTCCAATCAATAATTCACTTCAGTCAGCTCCATTCATTATTTAACCATTATGTTAAATATTTATTATTATTATTGGTCTAATTTATTTTACTAATTACTCTTACTATTATTTTATGACATGGATTACAAAAATTGCTTATTTCACAACGTGACATTAATGATGAAATTTGCTAGAATTTATCCTATAGTTATACTAATTTAAGGTTAATCATAGTCCACTACTTTCATCTATGTGAAAATTACACCAGCAAAAAATCCAAAAAAATAATTAAAAAAGTACACACAAATCACTTTATATGCACATGTATAGAATAATCTCAAAATCACACAAGAAATCCACAATTTCGTATGATCTTGAATAATCCTCTGCATAAATGTATGATCACATGAAATTATGTAACATTAATTGATAAAACTCAAAATAGTGTAATTAAGAAACAATATAAAAATCAACATTGGAATACACAACAATACAACATTATTATTTGATATGATAGTATTTTTAGGGTAACAATATAATGAAATACTACTATAAATAGCCAAAACATATATAGCATGCAGAGTGTAGATTACTCTTTTTCTCATAAACTATGCAACTCTTGACTTTGGCTTAATTTTTTGTTAATGATGAAAAAATAAGATTCTTGCCAACCAAGAAGAATCGACGGGTAAAAGAAATTTGCAAGGAAATTGAAGAATCGTTAACAAGAATAATCGATTCAAGGAAAAAGGAGGCAGAAGATGGAGTAGAAGCTAATATGGACGACCTTTTGGGTATATTATTAGAATCCAATATTAGAGAAATCAAAGAACATGGAAATATAAGGGGAAGAGGTTTGACTACCAAAGAGGTGATAGAAGAATGCAAGACTTTCTACCTAGCCGGGTCTGAGACAACTTCAAATCTACTAGTTTGGGCACTCATTTTATTGTGCAAGCATCCAATTTGGCAAGAACAAGCAAGAGCTGAGGTTTTGCAAGTTCTTGGAAAGAATCGAATACCTGATTTTCAAGGATTGAATTAATTAAAAATTGTGAGTATTTTTTTTTGCCAAAACTGCAATCATACAACATTTATAATAGTTTAATGCACTTTGACTATCACCAAAATATCCACTTGCTCCATTTTTAAACATCTTTGAAAATCTTTTACCTATTTACCATGACATCAAATTTTTTATGTAACTTCTGAAAACCGTAGAGATCATATTAATGATGATAAGTTGGGACTACTAATATTATAATTTATCAAATTTTGACATGCAATTATCTCCTTGTTTGTAGGTGACAATGATATTATATGAGACTTTGAGGGTATATTCACCCTCTTATATGTTTCTACGTAAAGTTTATGTGGACACAAAGCTACGAGATGTGTTGATTCCAGCAGGAACAGAACTTGTTCTACCACTATGTATGATTCATCAAGATTGCAATCTTTGGGGTAAAGACGCTAAAGTATTCAATCCAGAAAGATTTAGTGAAGGTGTTTTACAAGCAACAAAGGGCAAACCCATATATTTTCCTTTCAGTACTGGTCCACGCTCTTGCATTGGCCAAAACTTGTCACTTTTAGAGGCAAAAATGACATTAGCTTTGATTTTGCAACGCTTCTCTGTCACTCTCTCACCGACTTACATCCATGCACCAATTGGTAATATGACGGTAAGGCCTCAACATGGAGCCAACTTGACTTTAACCAGACTTATGTAGTCTCAAGCAAGGCCTCAACATGAAGCCAACATGGCAACATAACTTATGATGTCAATAAATATATAATAATAATGTCCAAACTGTAATAGTCCTTTTGATGATAAATGGTAATAAATGATGGTAACAGTAATAAATTTCTTTTTTTTTACTTTTAAGCAAGGTCTTATCATATGATTACATATGTAACAATGTCCATACTTTAATGGTCCTTTTGTTAAATGCTAATAAATGATTAATATAGTAATAACTTTATGTGTACGTTTAAGGAATGCCTTAATAGGGGCCAACATGAATACAACGTGATTAAATATTCTAATGTCCATATAATAAAGGTCACTTTGATGGATGGTGATAAATGATGATAATAGTAATAAATTTATACGTACGAGAGGCCTCAACACGGACCAACGTAAATCTTAATGTGAATGAATATATAATAATGGCCAAATAATGAAGGTCGTTTTGTTTGACCAATCTTGTTGTCAAGTTCGACTTATGATCATTGTTTATATTTTTGTTGACATATGTGTGATTTTGGTATTGATCTCGACTCGTTATGTTCATGTCATGAATTTAGTAGTATGGTATAGTTCTGCCTTTGAAATGGAGGAATTAATTAGGGAGGAGAGAGATTGAAGGTGAGAATTGGAAGGAATGAAGGAAGGAGGAGATAGCTTAATAAAGGTGGAAATTGGAAGTAAGGAGGAGAGAGGGATGTCAGTTGGGTTTAAGTGAAGGGTGATAATGTAATTTCATAATGTTGTAGGAGTGTAATGAACATGTGGACCCACTTGACAAACAAAATTAACGCCCATTATATTTTTGGGGTGCTACCACTAACTTTGCTAAATTCATTGCTGTTTTTTTTTTTACAAAAAAAATTACACGAGATTTTTCACAAAAAATAAAAAATTGTAAGCAAAATCTTGTAAAAGACGGTCTTACATTAAGCTTAATGTAAGACCATCTCAATAGGCCCATTTAGCACGGATCCACGAACGCTTATCTTTCCTTCCCCGTTACACACGCGTCTTGCAGTTTCAAAAGTTGATATTTTAGGTTTTAAAGTTAAGGTTTTTAATCTATTTGTTAATATCATAACCTGTTTCATGTTTCTAATTAAAGTTAATGTTTTAAAGTGAAAAATTAATACTTTTTGCTTATAAGTTAAGGTTTTTTGTCAAATAGTTAAGATTTAACATGTATTATATATGTGTATTCCAAAGTTGATGTTTGGATTTAAAAGTTAACTTTCAAACTTTAAAAATTGATATTTTGAGTCTATTTGTTAAACAAAATAACTTATGTCAATATTTAAAAGTTAAAAGGTTTTAGGTTCAAAAGTTAAGTTTTAAAGTTTGAAAATTAATATTTTTAGCCTATTTGTTAATATCGATTCCATATATGGTATTAAATATGGATTATTATGCAAAAGTTAAGGTTTTAGGTTGAAAAATTAAAAAAAAAAATCAATTTGTTTGGACTGCTTATCGTGTGGCACATGTAATTGACCTTCTAATTAGCTTATTAGGGTTGCAACATCAATTTTAATCCTTTAAATCACAAGCATTTATTGTTTTTTCCTCTTTAATCACAATTGAGCTACTAGCTTAATTTGGCTAGGTAGCTTAGTTTGAGTACACCATCCAATGAACAACAACTTACTTCAAATATTTTTGTATTTGCAAACTAGTCCTTATATGGAATCATTGTGAATGCTAACCAACTCAAAATTATAGGCTATCCTCCACAAAAAGAATCCAAAAATAAAATCAATAAAAATAGGGCCATTTTCCAAAAAATTAACACCATCATCCATAATCAACTTGGAATTTACACTCAAATCTGACTTAGTTCATGTCTGATAGATGTGAACTAAACATGTATCAGATACAAATATACTACGATTTTCTATAAGTATACTATATTTTCTATATATATATATATTACAAGTTCATTAAGTTCTAAAATTTTGTTATACTACCTTAAAATTTTGTTATACTACCTTAAAATTTTGTTAAATAACCTACATTATTTATAAAATATACCAACATGTATCTGATAGGAATTGGGAGCCCTCGTCAAATCTGCACTCTGCAATCTTCAGTATAACATTTATCAGTCATCATCTCTTCAAATAGAGAGTACACCACCACCACCACCACCACCACCACCACCACAATGCACCGTGCCACCCATTTCAGGCGATCAATCTCCAACCTCCTCCTCCACCGCCACCACCATCACTCTCTAAACCCAAATCTCCACCAAAACCCCTTCTTAAACCCTCGTCAATTCTCTTCCCTCTCATCTGACCCTTCTTCTTCTTCCTCTGAAACCCGTAAATACATTGGTTACTTCCTCCTCCTCCTCGGTTGCGGCGTCGGAACATACTACTCCTTCCCTTTCCCTGAAAACGCTAAACACAAAAAAGCCCAACTCTTTAAATACGCTCCTCTCCCTGATGATCTCCACACTATCTCCAATTGGAGCGGTACCCATGAAGTACATACTCGTAATCTGTTTCAACCCGAGTCGATTTCCGGTCTTGAAAGTCTTGTTAAGGAATCCCATCAAAAGGGTCAGAAGATTCGGCCTGTTGGGTCGGGTCTTTCTCCTAATGGAGTCGGGCTTTCCAGAGCTGGGATGGTTAATTTGAGTTTGTTGGATAAGGTAATTGAGGTTGATAAGGTGAATAAGACTGTTAGAGTTGAAGCTGGGATTCGAGTTCAGGAGCTTGTTGATCAGATTAAGGAACATGGTCTTACTTTGCAGAATTTTGCTTCTATTAGGGAGCAGCAAATTGGGGGCATTCTTCAGGTTTTTGCTTCTTTTTGTTCTTTTTTTTTGTTGATTTTCTTTAGTTTTTGTTGGGTTTGTTTTGATATTGATGAATGTGATTGAGCAGATTTTTTGAATGTTTTTGTGTTGCAATTTTGATTTTCTATTTTGGGTTATATAGTAATGAGTTGAAAGTTTTGATTTTTGACAATGTGTTGGGATTGTATTGGTTTTGAAATTTGCTTTCTACTACGAATCTAGAACTATGATGTAAGCCCCGAAGGTTAAAGCAGGGAAGCCGTCTCAAGAACTCAAAACACTTTAGGGGAGCTCTAGGTGCAAGTTTGAGATTTACGGGTTTATGAATCTAGCTTTAAGTGTATGACGGAAAGCAATTGGTTGCGAATGGAAGGTGGAGATAATGTGCAATAAACTTTGGTGTTTGTAGGAATGTTAAATGTAATTTTAGTGTTTGTCCAAACGAAGTAGAATGAACAAGAACTTCGTTATATAGTTGAATTGTTTTGATATTTGGATGGTTCTATGGTGATTAAAGCTCCGTTGTTTTGATGGAAAACACTTTTCATGGTGAAGTATTTTCCAAGTAAAAAGTAAAGAGTGGAAAATCATTTTACGGGGAAATGTTTTCCTCCAAAACAAACGGAACTGTAATGGTCTTGCAATTTGGGTTTCTATTATGATTCTAGAATTATAGAGATGTAACCCCGAAAGTTAAGCAGGGAAGCCGTCTCAAGAACTCAAAAGTCAAAACACTTTACGAGAAATCTAGGTGCAAGTTTGAGATTTACTGGTTTTTGAATCTAGCTTTAAGTGTATGACGGGAAGCAATTGGTTAGGGATGGAATATATCATTTTATAACGTGCAAGAATGTTTTTTTTGTTTTTAGGAATGTCAAGTGTGATTTTAGTGTTTGTCCAATCGAAGTAGAATATGACCTAACAAGAACTTCATTATGTAGTTGAATTGTTTTGATACTTGCATGGTTCTATGATGATTAAGGCTCCGACCATTGGTCGGAAAATACTTTTCATGGTAAAGTATTTTCCAAGTAAAACAATTTTCAATGGAAAACATGATTATAAAACACATTTTCCTTTGTTTGTTTGAAGATAGAAAACCGGGGGGAGGGGGGGAGAAATGGAAGTAAAAAAGAGTGGAAAGATGAAAGGAATGAACAAGAAGAAGTAAAGAATATGGCGGAAAATGTAGCATACTTTGATTAGAAAAGAAAATGGTTTTCCTTTTTGAAGAAAAAAAGTAAAGACAATGGAGAATTGAAAACAAACGGAGCCTAACTACCTTCATTGTTTTCGAAAGTGAGTGCCCATACATGTAGCTTCGTGATCCTTATGAATGCTATTTATATATGATTTTATACCTAGCTGAACATTTTGATACCAATGTATATGTTCCATATATGCTCTTTATCCTCCAAAGTTTGGATAGACTGCTAGTTGGCTTTTGAGAAATATCAAGGGTAATGCCTATGAGGGTAATGAGTATGATTTAACCAACAATGAATATATATGGTGGATCCATTTTTCGGAGATTGTGTATCCTGAAATTTTAGCATGTGGGTTCGAAGTTGATTATAGTACCAACTAAAGTGGTTAAACTTCTAATAAAATCCAATATGTAATTTCTAATCACAACCAATTGTCTCTTCGAGGATTATTTTTTGGTGGCACAGAACTAGGCAATTTATTATCACTTTCTTGGATCGAAAGATAATACATTTGCTATTAATTGGAGAGTAAAGGTGCTCAGCAGGGTTGGAGCAAGAATTTGGAAGGATTGTAAAAGCATAGATTTAGGAGTGGTTTTGCCACGACTTGTTATTTTTTAGCTTAGTTTTTGTTTGATAAAGACCTCCTTAGCATCCAAAACGTTTTCTGGCATGAAAAATTTCATTAACTTGTAGAAGAGTAAGCAAATGATTTATGCGATTTTCCACACAACATTCTTTAATAAAGTTTATACTCGTCATCGCAGCTAGTCTGAATTTTAGACTAAATAGTTATTAACTAGACATTAAAATAAATCACAACTAGTAGAATAACTATTTATAAGGTTAACAAGTGTAATACGAGCTATGACTATGAGCTATTGATATTTTTTATTACAACTTTTCCTTAATGTTGAATTTCAATTCAAAAAAGATCGCTTTTTGGTTTCGAAGCTGAAAGCCTAACCATAACTATGAGACTTTAGGGAACTAGAGTAGAATTAAGAGAGGATAAGAAAGAGATGGGTAACAGATATATAAGGGAGCAAACTGAGAATGGAGAAGAAAAAAGAACAGATGAAATGGGCAAATAAGAATGTGAGAGGATCAAATCCATGACCAATATGGTCATTTAAAGTATCATGTGCTCTTTTCTGTGAGCCAAGCTGCTTCTCAAGTAGTATTTGACGTGCGTTAAATTCAAAGCCATTTATGGTACCTTTTTCTCCCAGTGCTACGCAATCACTAAACCACCATGAATTAAATATTTACATGAAAATGGTAATTTTTTTGGCTTATTTAACAATACTATGTGGCGAATTGCATTCACATAGCCATCATCATATGGCGAATTAGGTTACACCATGATAGACCGTTAGACGAGACAAACTAAAATAGAGACCATGCATTTTGGCAGGAAAGATGTAGTCAATCTTTCGTCATTGCTTTTTTCTTGTTCTTTGAGTTGTGTCTATGCACTTCATCTTGCTGGTGTCTTTGTTCTTGCTTAATATGGTTGCTTCTTAATGAGGGGTAGTATTTAGATCTAAGAAACATAGACAGAGACTCATTTCTGTCTTCTTTAAATGCTAGGCAAAGAACTGCTCTTTTTTCGGGTCTGCAGACAGATAAATTCTGGAATTTGAGGGGAGGAGGGAAACTTGAAATGTATGATTGTCGGATGTTGGAAAATTTAAGATGTACACCTCATCACTTTACACTGTGTCTTAGAAAATTACGTATGATGTGGTACAAAGCTTTTCACCCCCTACTAAGTAGCTTTGCTTCTAACACCTACGTGCATGTAGGTTGGTGCTCATGGGACTGGTGCAAGATTGCCTCCCATTGACGAGCAAGTTATTTCCATGAAATTGGTCACCCCTGCCAAGGGAACTATAGAATTATCAAAAGAGAAAGATCCGGAGCTATTTTATCTTGCTCGTGTTGGTCTTGGAGGACTTGGAGTGGTAGCTGAAGTCACCCTCCAGTGTGTCGATAGGCAGGAGCTTGTGGAGCACACTTACATCTCTAATATGGATGAGATAAAGAAAAATCACAAGTAATTTCTTTTTTTTCAAGTTATTATATGATTCTAGTAAATTTTTTGTTATCACATATTCACATTGAAGCAAAGTCCCGGATCAATTTCCTTTTTTTTCTTCCAAAAATTAATCTGCCGGCTCTTCCTCCCTCTCCCTCTATTTTGAATTTTCTTCATTTTGTTTTTTCAGTGAGATGGGGAATGGGGTGTGTCGATGGATGGTCCTGATGAGAAAATACAGTAGTATTGGTTTACTTGTTTAACATTGTTTACTAAGAGGTCTGTCCACCTGTTTGTAAATGTTATTTTGTGTCTTCAATTACAGCTTTTCTATCTGCTGCGAAAATTGCTTCTCAATCATTAGACATGCTATATTGTTTTTTAAGACTTTTAACATCTAGGAAAGTTTGTGTAGTCGTATTAAGAAACTAATTGGAACGGTATTCATTGACTACTGACAACCAATTAGTTGTAGGAGCCAGTTCAGTAAAATTTTATATGTAGACACCCTAAGCTTGTATGGGCATGCGATATAGGGTTTTGTGTAGGAAGCAATGTTCGGAACTAGTCATAGGCTCATATCAGGATTGGGGCTTGCCTCTCATTAGCACCAAAAAAAGGCTCATATCAGGAAGGGACCGTATTGGAAACAAAGAATTTCGTTACACTGAACAAAACCATATGAGTAACACAGATATGTTGCCATAGTATGCAGACACGAAGCTAGACCTATGAGCTGCAGTGATGTACTTAATTGGTTTCGTCCCTTCTCTTTTGTAAAGATTTTTTACTTGCTTTTATCTAAGGCATATGCAAGGTTCTGTTGCTTAAAATTGTGATCATCTATGTATCTTTATGATACTGTGAATCTATTAATGGACATAGACTGTTATTCCCCAGAACTAAACCAGTAGACCTTTCCTCGCAGGAAACTACTTTCTGAAAACAAGCATGTGAAGTACTTGTATATCCCCTACACGGATTCTGTTGTGGTTGTCACGTGCAATCCTGTATCAAAGTGGAGACGCCCAAAGAATTTCACACCTAAATATACAAAAGATGAAGCGCTTCAGTACGTACGAGAGCTGTATATGGAGTCATTGGAAAAGTATAGGTAATGTTATTCTACGTCATCGTATAGCTCTGTTTTAAAAGATAACCATCAATACTCTTGCCATATTGAATTGATGAAATAAACTGCTTGTATTCTCTCTGCATTTTCTGTTATTAATCTAACCTTTTTTTTTTTTTTGGGGGGGGGTGGGGGGTATGTATTTAAGCATTTTTAAGTTTTCGATTACTCTGAATTGTATTTGCATGTTTTACGAACATCTACGGATCTACTTCTCTTGGTAAGAGAAACCTGCATTTCAGCAATCTGACAGCCCTCGTGCTTTCTGCAGAGTTTCTCCCCCAGAGAATGAACCAGACATAAATGAGCTTTCATTTACAGAGCTGAGAGACAAACTTCTTGCTTTAGATCCTCTGAATGCTGACCATGTCATTAAAGTAAATCAAGCTGAAGCTGGATTCTGGACAAAGTCAGAGGGATATAGAGTGGGATGGAGTGATGAGATCTTAGGGTTTGATTGCGGAGGTCAGCAGTGGGTCTCAGAGACGTGTTTCCCTGCTGGAACCTTAGCAAAACCTAGCATGAAGGATCTTGAGTACATAGAGAAGCTAAAGCAGCTGATAGAGAAGGAAAGAATTCCTGCACCTGCTCCCATAGAGCAACGATGGACTGCTCGGAGTAAGAGTCTTATGAGTCCAGCATCAAGCTCATCAGATGATGATATATTCTCTTGGGTAATCTCTTATCTTTGTTATGTCTGTTTTTGATGTTCTCTGACCACATATTGATTTAGAATTTGATTTTTTTCGAAAAATTTAATTCATAAACAGTTGTTTTATAGACAATGATGATAATAATTGTATGAATTCATGGGTACTTTTTTAAACAACGTCTCATACCACCCACCGTCTACCAAACAGGTCGTTAAGGCTTGAAATTTAAAATGTTGGATGCTTAGATCTTTGCCCTCCTTTTCAGGTTGGTATCATTATGTATCTTCCAACTATGGATCCTCGTCAGAGGAAAGACATTACCCAAGAATTTTTCCACTATAGATTTTTGACACAAACGCGGTTGTGGGATCTATACTCTGCATATGAACATTGGGCGAAGATTGAGGTATTTGATGCACATTTTAATTTATTCTCATGATTCATGATTCTCAAGAGATTAAGGAAGCATTTTCTTACCCTAATCTGTCCGATTCTCAGATTCCCAAGGACAAGGATGAGCTCGCAGAGTTGCAAGCACGGTTAAGAAAGCGATTTCCGGTGGATGCATATGTCAAAGCACGAAAAGAGTTGGACCCACACACGATCCTTTCTAATAACATGATTGCGAAGCTATTTCCATTATCGTAAACTGTATCAAAAGCATTAAGCGCACACCATTTATGTGGGGTGTTTGTTTCATGTGAATGTTTTGACAATAAAAATCCTCTAATGTTCGTTGAGAGGTTTTTTCGCTTTTCAAATGTATAACATCGAAAGAAAGTTGATGGATTTTAACAACTGAATGTAACTCATTCCATGACCTTTGTCATATAATCGAAGTTGTAATGAGGTAGTGAATGCCTCGGTTTTTTTTGTCACAGTAGTTCTCTATTCAACTATTAAAGGAACTAATAGTTCAAGTTATACTTGTTGAAAAGAGTCATTGAAATAATTACTGATATTCAGCCAACAAAAAAAAGTTGTAGTGTAGTAACTTTACTAGAACTGTGAAAATTTTTGTTTACAAAAAGATTTAAAAGTATTAGTGATGAAACTAGGAATACTTAAGCTCGTTTGCCCCAAAAAACGAGCTTCATAAAGAGCTAACTTCTACGGTTCTACCCATGGAAGTTGAAATTTATCGAAGTTTCGAGTTTTTCATGTAATTTCGCTATTAGTTTTACAACTTGAAGATATACTCTCAGTCACATACGATCAAACAAGTGGGAAAAGAGATTTGACAATGGATATGAGCTGCAAGCCTGCAAGTAGTTTCAGTTAACTAGCTACATGTACATGATATTCTAAGCAAAATGGGTTTTAAAAACACAAGAGTATTGCAGAGTAGAGCTCTTTGTTACAGCAAGTATAAGTAACATCAAGAATGCAACCAAAGACGGTCACGTAGTCGTTCTTCACCAGCTCCAAACATCTCGTCAACCCTTTCACCATCACGGTAGAACTGAAATGTTGGTGTGTAGCGAATATGTTGTGTGGTCTCGGGGCACTCATCTATATCAGCATATACAAAGGAAAGCTTGGGGAACTCTTTGCTGAACTGCCGGAATGCAGGAAGGATCTGATTACAAACTCGGCACCTGCAAAAGTTTCTCATTACATACTACTTCCAACATCCAAGTAAATGAGCAAAGTTTGTTGAATCCCTATGACAAGACCATTAATGAAACCAACTTCTTATGCATGTTCTCGCTAGCCGGTAGTATACAACACAAGCATCAGTCGACACAAACTTAGACTTAGAAAGGATTAATGCTCAAAACTATATCACACCTAGGTTGCACAAGTTTTGGTGTGAGAACGGGTATGGGCATAAAACGTACAAGGGCGACAATAGAGGTTACGATACAGTAATGTAATCAAGGGGCTGGGCTAGGGGGCGATCACTTAGAAAACTATGACTAGTATCGTATCGAGGACTGCCTAGTACATATCAGATAGGTGGGAGCGAGGCACATATCAAACTGTTTTTTAAAAAATGTAGTATACTTATATATTTATGTAGTATATTTTTCACGTAATGTAGTATATTTATACTTCCTCCGTTTTTTTTTAAATGTGACACTTTCTATTTTAGGAAGTTTTAAATTAAATGTGACACTTTCTTTTTTGGTCAATAAACTCTCTCTATCTCTCTCCTCTCACATGGGTCCCCTTATTTTTTTCTCTCTATCTCTTTCCTTCCCAAAAATTGTCTAGGAGTCCGTGAATCTAAAAGTGTCACATTTAAATAAAAACGGAGGAAGTATATAGTTTGGAGTAGTATAGTTTCTGAAAATTGTAGTACAAGAAAAAATTGTAGTATATATTTTTTTAAATGTAGTACAGATCTATCTGATAAATGTTACTATTCACATCTATCAGATAGGTCTTTGTCTTTTCCCGTATCTAGACACAAGTGCGGATGACATAATGAAGTACCCATGTTTCATAAGTTACCATTGGAAACATCAGGTTTTCGTCGAAATCTGATGAACAGAACTCTTTTGCAGTGAACAAATTCGAAACAAAGTTATCCCAAAGGTGTTCAAGAAATGTGCAACAAATGGTATCCAATTTCATGTCAAATATGCAAATCACCTATACAAATTCATATACTAACATCCTAACTTAGGAAATCTTCTACAGTTCATATTATAGTGGAACACCTCGCGGTTTCAATCAATTCTCATCTCGCCTTCATGTCTACTTATACACCGAAGAATACTAGTAGTAGATATATTAACTATTAAAACATATTTCACCAAAACAAACAAAAACAAACTTACCAAGAAGCACCATAATTAATCACTGCCTGCAATGTGACAATACCCAAGTAGTTAATTACACAAAAATGAAGGAAAAACTCACTAATTCAAGTAATTAGTAAAGAAAGGGGAAAAATGGAAGGAATACAGGGGTTTTGGAAGCGCGGATTTGGAGGAGAACATCACTGAATTGTTCGTCGTTGGAAGCAGTCATCAAATTACTTAGTTCTTTCTTCTTATTGTTGTCATTTTGGTTCAATCGTTTATCTCTCTTTTCCCCACCTTCCATTTTCTATCTCGAGGTTGAACTTCGATAAAAGCCTAATCGTAGATTGCACCTAGTTGTCTGGTTGGGGTGGTGTGGAAGTCTTTAAAATAAATTTATTTCCCTTTTTTTTTAGCAAATCAAACGTAGTGAGGGTTTTCGATTCCTTTTCTTTTGTATCGCTTCTTAATTTCTTTCTCTTTCCCCCCCTTTTAACCAAACGTCTCCTAAAATTGTCAAGAATTTTAGGACTTCGTTTTGTGTCTTTCTTACGGTTGGGCTGAGCCTGGCTTAACAAAATTACCGTTGAACCTAATAATAAGGTCATGTTCTTTTGGATAGGATTAATTGAAAACTAATCCAGTTCGGTTCAGCTTAGCTTCATTAATTTCAGTTCTGCTTCTTTTGTCTCACAATTTTAGTTTGGTTAATTTCAGCTCAGTTCAGTTCAATTATATTAAATTCAATTTAATCCAATCTAGTTCAGTTTAATTTAAAAACCGAGCCTTTGAAAATAAATTCCCTTATATGGGAACAAATAGAGCAATTGGAGTTCAATTTGAGGAGCAACTAAGGGGAGGGGGGGTTTGACTTCTACTTGTTTCTAGTTGAAGTTAGAGGAAGAGTAGGGGGTTGACTAAGGTTGTTTTAAAGATGTTGGTCGTTTTGTAAAATTATAGGAATTGGACAATAAAATGTTACTCTTTTTATCCCATTTTATGTTATAATTTTTATATTGGCATCGCATAATGTTTTACTAGCATGTATTAGTCCAAATGTCCAATTAAGTTCACATAGGCGGAGCAATGGATCATTCAAAGATTGAAAATGGGTAGGTAACCTAACTCCTTAAAAAAGCTATGGAAATCATTTACAGTAAATATTCTAGATTGTTAAATTTTCTATTCACCTCTTATAGCGATTGAGTTTAACTTGAAATTTTTGAAGATTAACCATCACATATTAAAGTTAAAATTCCATATCCATAGTAAATGAGTAGTGGATTTTTCTAACTAATTGTAGATAATTTCATAATTATACAATTAGTTAATTTGACACCGTCTACCAAACACGCTATTAAAGTTATTCATCATTTTAGTTATGAAATCTAATAAAATTTTAATGTTTGATTTCCATGGAAATTAACTTGATGGAGAATTTTGGAATCTCTCATAATTCCAGCAAGATGCTCCCAACTTTAGTGCTGGTTATCACAAATTCACAATAGAAGAATTTATTTTTTTGGGTACAATCACAATCGGAATCATAATTTGTGCTTGCCATTGTCAAAACGGGGCCACAATTTTCCTTCTTGCGTCTTAATCACGTCTTCATAGCTCTAGATCTTTCTCCCAAAATCTTTGATCATCACTCTTTCATCTCCTCTCCTCATGTCATTTTCTTAATTCTTTTTGAGTTTGCACCCGATTCACCCTTCGGGCTACATCCGGATCGAGGCCAAGTTCGGGGTGGCTAGGTTTCATTCCTCTCCCAAGGGTGTTGCGGGGATTCGAACACGGGTCCGTCCTACCAAAGCCAGTCCCCAACACCACTGGACCAACACTTGCTTGGTAATTAATGAAAAATTTCTTAATTTACTAGGGTGTTACTTTTTCTTAATTTCATATAATTAATGAAAATTTAAATGAGCAATAATGTGAAAACTTTCTCCCACTTTGTTTTACATAATACTTTTTTTTGCTCTATAATTCTTGTAACGATTGTACTTTTAAGGTCAAACTTCATAAACTTTAACCATAAATTATCACCATTATATGAGAAAAAAGTCATGTTATATCTATCGACAATAAGTTGTAGATTGGTTGATGGAAGGTATAAAGCTCGGCTTACAATTTTACAATTTATATCTATACATGCCTTTGTTCTAACCAGCATCCTTAAATTTCATTCTTCGAAATCCCCCTCCTTTATGTTAGCTTTTAAATATCAAAATTTCATATAGTTTTACAAATACATAATCGAAGATACTAATGGTTAAAATGGTGCACGAAAGACTGTAAAATGACAAATGCTATAAGAATTATAGTTTGAGGAAAGTATATCTTTAAGTTAGTGTGAGGAGTATAGCTTTAAGTTAATATCTCCCATTTTTTAGAAGTGATGAAAACCATAAGTTGATGCATTGAAAATATAGACTTCAATGTTTTCCGGTATTGATCATCAATATATAAAAATAAGTATAAGGAAAAACAAAAGGAGAGAAATAAAAAATCACACAATACACTCAAAATAATAACATGATTGTTACAAACTTACAACTTAATTACAAGCTCATACACAAAAAAACTAGAGCTTTATCATGAAGTTTATTCACATTTCAGAATGGCCAACAGTAGAATAAGGCCGCACCAATGATATAAAAAAAATGGACAAATATCAAACCACAATTGAACAATTAATACAAATCATTTATTATTCACATGACACATATATATTTAAGAATATATATAGAGCATGTACTGTTCATAATCAAATACACATAATAATCCAAAAATAAAATCCAAAAGACTACACAAAATATATAGAGAACATGATAGATATGTTGATCGTCAAGCTAAGCCATGATCGTTTTAGCAGCAGCACTCTTCACAGATCCAACAGCAACATAACCCGGCCAAACTGCAATTGTTGACAACAATACAACAAAAGAATAAGAACCAATTTATTTACTTGGTTTATTACTGAATAATCAAAACAAAAATTAAAAAAAAGGAGTTAAATTTTAAGTTTGGACATGATCTATATGATTTTTGCTTATTCACACTTTGACGGAATCCCAATTAATGAAAAACAAAAGAAAAAACAACCCAACAAACCAGATAAAATTTGATTTGCAAGGGGTAAGAGGTAGATTTTTTGGATTAAAGATAGTTTAGTAATTTATTTATTTTTTTGTGTTTTTTTGGCGTTATGATAATTTTTATACGACTTCAACCATATCTTCATAGAAGTAATTAGTAAAGAGATATAAAAAGTCTTGGTGGTTTGATACCGGGCCGCCACGTCATAAAAATGAATGATCAATAATCTTTGTAACTTTAGATACGTGAAAGCAAAAGGCTAGAAGAATAATGTTTTTTATTTGATTAATTACAAAATAATCCTAACGAAATCAAATAAGGTATTCAATTCAAGTATTAGTCATAGAATTTACTATGATTTAATGATTTATGCTTTTTCATACTCTATTAAAATCCCAATTGATGCATCATGCATGGAGTAAAAAGCCAAAACCCAACAAACAAGATAAAAAGAATCTAATTTGGTTAGATGGCTATGGGAAAAGGTAGATTTTTGTGGATGAAGGTTGCTTTTAGCATATTACTATTTGTGGATTTATATTTGTCTTTGCATCATCACAATTCTCATTGTTACAACTTCAAACTTATCTTTATAAAACTAATTAGTTGTTAGCTAGGGTATTGAAAGTCTTGGTGGCATGATATTAGGCCGCCAAGACATTGAAAAAAGAAATATCAGGAGACCCTCGGCTCAAGGAGAATTAGGCCACCAAGATATGAAAGCGAATGATCAATAATCTTTGTAACATTTGATACATGAAAATAAAATGTTAGATACTTAGATGAAGGTCTAGAGGGCAAATTATCAACATACCATCCTTCAATGAAACCTTTCTCTCCCCTCTTCTTGGTGCGGAACCAACCCTTCTTCTTCATCTTCCCTTCAGGAGATGCTAAAGTTGGGTACCCTATATACATCAAATGAAAACTCAATAAGAAACAATAATAATCAAACTACTTAGAGAAAACTCTTACTTCATTATTATTTGCTTGATAATAATAATCAACAGAGAAATCGTGAAAAATTACCAGGAGGAGGAACGTTGTCCATGTTTTGTTGTTGTTGTTGTTGTTGTTGTTGTTGTTGTTGTTGTTGTTGAGTTTCTGTCTTGCTCATATTGCTTTGTTGTGTTTGGTAAATGGAGTTGTTGTTGTAGTTGTTGATGATGCAAACTTCAATAATGCTCTTCTCTTTTTTCTATGAAAGGATGTGAATAATGATGGGGGTTATGACGCTCCCAACTTTGGTATATATAGGCAAACAAAGTAAAAGGTGGCATATCGTAGCTGGGTAAGATAGAATTTTCTAAGGAAGGTTCCATATAGGCTAAATTAAAATTTATATTTTTTTTCATTTTTTTCTTAAAAAAGGTCTATCGAAGTGGGACCTCATGAAAATTAATCTGACTCATGTTATCAGTGAAGATATAATATCCTATAGAAATAGAAAAAGGGTAATGAATCTCATCTCGTATCGAGTTAGACACTCTACGAAGTTATTTAGGCACTCCATTTTATTTTGCTTACCCATTGAAGAAACTACGATAGATGGAGTGCCTAAATTAGTACCCCCAGAGTGTCTAAGGTAAAGTTTAATCGCACTATTTTAAACTTTACAACCTCGAAGTCATGAGATATTGATTTTTCCACAATATTTTGTTTATGGTTCCACATAATCAATTGCTTAATTTGTATGATCTATAAATTAATTACGTGGAACCATAAAAAATTTAAGTGAAAATATTAGCTCTCGAAGTCGTCAAATATAAATCTTATCAACTTTGATATTGACACTATTATTTAAGTTGACCAAACAAAATTGAATTGAATTGATACGAACAACATAAAATTGAATTAGGGTTTGTTAGATCTAATAAGGTCAAATGAGATCTAATAATGTTTTATATTATAAAGTCGAATAATGTGTAATTAATCTATTTATGTCGAATAAAGTCAATAAATCTAATCATATCAAATAAGGTCAAATAAGTAAAGATTGAAATAGGTCCAAATAAGTTTAGATAAATAAAATTAAATTGGAAAAAAAAATCTAAATTAGTTATTGAGTCAAAAGAAACATATCCCTCGTTTCACATCTTCACGTGTATAAAAATAAAGAAAACGCGGTTATAATATGAGGTTAAGGAATCTCGGGTTAACACGGCTGGTTAGACGTACGTGGTTAAGGAATCTGAAGACTGAAAGAGACGAGTCAAATTTTGCTTCAGGTGTTTGTACAAGTTTTATCCACTTTTGTGCATACTCGTGTTTATTTGTCATGGATTATGAGTCATACATTTCTCAACCTCGATTTCATTTTTTTTTAGACTTGGGTAAGCCAACTTCTTTTTGACAAGTATGTGTTCTTAAGTCTTACCTTGTTTATTCCATCTGCCCCAAAATAACCGTAACCCACATCTTTTTTTTGGGTGAAACGGCATGACATTACTTAGAAGTTCGAACCATAAAGTTTGTTACAATCCATAATATAATCGTTCCAAATATAACTAGGGGGTTGGGGATAAAGTCTAGTTACATTCATGGACGAGCCTTGGCTCCTACAACAATTTGCAATGGCATCCGCAATCTTGTTCGTCTCTCTTGGGTGGTACTTCATGGTGACTTCATTGATCCTGGAACATAACTCCCTGCACACATAAATCATGTTGTTGTAAAAAGAAGGGAAATTCTCATTCTCTTGAATCATGTCTATGGCGTTTTTGCAATCTGAAATGATGATGATACTTTGTCTATTGAACCGGATAGCCTGTTTTAGACCCTGTAAGATTGCCATAATCTCTGCCTGCAATGAGTTAGTAGCATAACATTGCAAATCAAAACCCGTAATCCAGTTTCCTTTAAAGTCGCGCACTACTCCCGCCAAACCTACAGGGGACCAAATGTTGACAAATGACGCGTCAACGTGGATGGTAACCTTGTGGGTTGGTAGAGTGCCAAGCGTTGGAGCAATTATGTTCCTGGTAATAGTTTGGAGATTAACCTTATGTGCAGCGGTAACAAAGGACCAAGAGAGAGATTTTGCTTGGGTGATTACAGTGGCAGCATTGGGGCCTGTCAACCGTCAAAAACTTTTGTATTCCTAACTTTCCATAGCGGAAAACAGCCATAAGCAAACAGAGTTTCCCAAGGAAGGCCGTGAATGTGTTTGGGATTAGTAAGGTTCGTTTTGAGCCACATTTTGAAATCTGTGTTTTGTGAGTTTGGAACGAGTCCAAGGCTGCTCCACACATCAGTGGGAAGGGTGCAGGATCTAAGGACGTGTTCCGAGTTTTCAAGGGTAGAGGTGCAGCAGGGGCAGTCGGCATTTTGTGTGATATTTCTGGAGAGGAGGAGCTTCTTGTGTGGTAGTCTGTCAAGCCACGCAAGCCAAAAGAAGAATTGAAGTTTTGGTTCACATTTTGTCTTCCAAATCCACTCCGTGCAGTCCACACCCGGATTCAAAGGGAGTTGTACTTGGTATGCAAGGGAGAGTGAGAAATCTTTATGATTAATAAACGGTGGGAAAGTGAGGTCTTCATACTCATTGTTAGAAGGTATAAGAGAGCCTATGGTTCTATCAAAAATGTGTGTGGGGAGTAAGGTGCCTAAGTTGTCGATGGCCCAATTTCCATTGTCAATATAATCACTCACACACCGCCTACTCTCCTCTTCTCTAAGTGGTCCAATTACATGGTTTCTTAGGGGGCCAATGTGTAGCCAATTGTCAAACCAAAAGCTAGCCCTTTTCCCATTACCCAAAGCCCATAGGTTTTCCTTTTGTAGTAGGTCCCAACATTTACCAACACTTTTCCAAATGGTCGAGCCATTTTGGAAGGGGGTGATTGAGCCATTCCTTACGTACTTAGACCTTATACAATCTTGGGCTAAACTACTAGGTCCTTGAGAGATTTTCCACCCTAGCTTTGCCATGAAAGCCTTGTTCATGAGAATTTCACTACGAATTCCTAGACCCCCTTCACTTTTTGGTCTAAAAGTCCTTTCTTTGGAGACAAGGTGAAGTTTATTAACCCCTTTCTCCTCCCCCCAAAGGAAGTCATTAGCCACTTTGTCCAACTCATGGAGGGTCTTGGAAGGTAGCATGGTTGTTTGCATATAATAGGCCGGAATGGATGTTAAAGAGGAGCGGATGAGGCACAATTTTTCGGCTTTAGAAAGGTATTTAGTTTTCCAATTGGCCATTTTCTTTCTCAATTTATCCACTATGAATTGGACTTTGGATTTCGAAGGTCTTTTGTGGGATAGGGGCAAACCGAGGTAGGTACGAAGGTCCTTGGACTCACTAATATTGATGGTTTGTTCAAAGAGTGTTTTATGTTCCGCACAAGTGTTCTTAGAAAAGATGAGCTTACTTTTTTCCTCATTTATTTTTTGACCCGACTCTTTGCAAAAGGTTCTTAGTGTTTCTCGCAAACTAAAGGTGGTATTCTCATCGACTCTCCCAAAGAGAAGAACATCATCGGCAAACATTAGATGAGACACGGGAACTTTTCCTTTGCCAACATAGAAGGGGAACCAATTTTTGCTATTACACTCCGAGTGGATGGCTCTAGAGAGGTTCTCAAGACATAGATTGAAGATATAAGGGGACATAGGATCTCCTTGTCGTAGGCCCCTAGAGTGATGAAAGGGGTCCGTGGTTCTACCATTCACTAGGACGGAGGAAGAGGCTTGAGTTACGCAATTCATGATGAAATTGATGGAGTGGGAATCTAAATTGAGTTTGGCAAGGGTATTTCTAATAAAACTCCATTCCATCCTATCATAGGCCTTTTCTAAGTCTAGTTTAAGTACGAACCACCCCACCTTTCCTTTGGCTTTATTCATTGAGTGTAGGATTTCGGTGGCTACCACAAGGTTAGTTTCAGTTCCTCTTCCCTTAATAAAGCTGTTTTGGTTGGGTGAAATCCATTTGGTCATGAAGGGTTTGAGTCTTTCCACAATGATTTTTGGGGTGAGCTTAAAAAGAGTGTTGCAGAGACTAATGGGTCTGAGATGTTTCACCGTTTTCGGGTGATTTTGCTTTGGGATGAGGCAAATGAGAGCATGACAAAGCGAGTTAGGGACACACCCCCTGTTAAAGCACATCTTGAGGTCCCTACACACGTCCTCCCCCACTGTACCCCAATTATGTTGGAAAAAAATAGCATGGAAAACCATCCTGGCTGGGGCTTTCTTAGGGTTCATTCTACCTAGCAACTCTCTGATCTCTTCATTTGTAGGTTCCTGTGCAATGGAAATTGGGTTACCAGGAGTCCAAGGAGAGGAAAGGCTGGACACATGTTCTGTGTAGTAAAGTTTGAGGAACGCCCCCTAATATGGTCCCTAACAGCATGAGGTTGATCAATGGTCTCACCTACTTCATTTTTTAGAGAATGGATCCTGCCAGTGGTGCGTCTAAGTACTACGCTCTTATGGAAGAAATTTGTATTTCTTTCACCTAAGCTAAGTTTTTCATTTTTACACTTGGTCCACCACAGGATCTCCTCTTGGTGTAGGATTTGTTAAAGTTCCTGTTGGATTTCTAGTTCGAGATTGTGGAGAAAAGACGAGTTGGGTTTTTGGTTTCGAGCTTTTTGAGTCCCCTCTAATCTTCTTAGGGCTCGAAATTTCTTTTCATGAACATTACCGAACTGCTCTACATTCCAGATTTTTAGGTCATTTTGAAGATTAGCTAGGGCTGTTATTACCTCCTCACCCTTCCCCCACACATTGTTCAACATGTTATGAAAATTTCCTTCACTTAGCCACATAGGTTCAAATCTAAATGGTTTGTCACCCAATCTTGCATCCTTTTTGTCAAGTTGGAGTAGGATCGGACAATGGTCAGACGTGAGGCGTGGAAGGTGAGTTAGAAAGGAATTTGGAAACTCTGAAAGCCACTCCATGTTAACCCAGCCCCTATCTAATCTCTCGAAAATGGGATTGTTTTTTCTTTTGTTACTCCAAGTAAATTTATTGCCACTGTAACCCACATCTTCACGTGTAGACATGTAGTATAGTAGGTACTTTTTTCCAAATTAGATCCAAGTATTCAAGGGGGGTTTGTTTAGAGCACCGACATCTATGTCCTCCCTATAATTTCTTAAAATTATGATCCAGTAAATGAGCTTTGATCCGAGCTTGAGCTCGATCAATATGTTAACGAGTTGAGTCGAGCCGAGCTTGGTCAAGCTCGAGCTCAGCCAGGCTCGTTTACACCCCTATGCGCGTGTGGTGTGATTAACTTTTTGGTATCCGCTTGGGTTGATGTTGTCCGAGAAGAGTTGTCGGCCTTCCTCGCCAGTTTCGTTTTGTGAACTTAACTTCGTCCTGAATGTGATTTAATTTATTGTCGTTATATTTATTCTGTCATTAAGCTCTGGCTTTATGTTTTTGTTTTTGCTCCTAAAAAATCTTCGGCAATGTACTGTTTCAAACACACACATAGTTCCTCCATACTTTTCTCTCTTCTTTCGTTCTAGCTTCACTGTTACATACATTGAGTTCAGTTCCCACTCCATTTTCCGGAGTGCGCTTATTCGTGGAGGAGACATTAACCCTCAAATTGGTGCCTGCTAGGCTGCTATCTAATCACATGTTATGGAGGTCTATCGACTTAGGGCATTGATAATATCAAGCAGCCTCAATTTTGTGTTGTAAGTTTATTCTGATTTTTGCTACTAATTGCAACAAAATGATATGGACTCTGCAACCAAAAAAGTAAGTATAGTTCAAGGTAAAATAATATGCAGTTTAGGTTAGAAGAATACATAACATCTTCATTCATAAAAAAAAACCACATACACTCAAAAAATACAGGGAAATTTCTATTGGTGACCCTTAAGTTTTTGAAATTTTCAGTGGCGGAAATCTTTGAAAAACTTTCACATTTGTAGCACTGCTTTATATATTATTCCCAAAAATGGCGTTAAATGATAATTTCGTTAGTGATTCACAAATTTCTTACTAGCCACAATCAGCTTTAGGGAGGGAATTCTTTAGGCCTAGCGGTTTCGGCTCTCCAAGCAGAATTGCGAGTCTATCACTGTGTAATTCTGCGAGCCTATCACCGTGTTATTACATTGGCAATAGCTAAGCGTATTGCATAAGTCACCATGTATACTAACTTTACCATCATGGTTTCGATACTACGTAACGACACACAAGCGACTGAAGTACAAGTTGCATGGACCACAATAGAGATTCAGAGATTCTGCCTTCCAGTGGTGCACTACCCACAAGGTCCCACACGCTTATGTCTCACAAGCCCATGTACGCGCCAAATACAACATCGACAACCTGATCTAGTTCGTCTCACCTTCTATAGATTAATAGACTCGTTATCTTATTTCTTCTAGTTCTTCCTTTTTATTGCACGTTTTGCTGATGTGAAAATATCATACATAAAATATATACTTTCTCCGTTTTAAATTAAGTGATACATTGTTGCTTTTGCGGATTTTGAGGCAAAAGATTATAAATGTGTTTAGAGTATAATTAATGGTGAAGTTAGTGGGTGTGGTCCCCCACCTCCTTTTGAAGTTAGTGTTGTTAGATGTTGTTAGATGTTGTTAATGATGTGTTTAGAAAAAAAAGTAAGGGCACATATGTCATTTCACAAGCAAAAAGTTATCATATAAAGCAAAAAACCAAAGTATATATCCCTTATTTTGAAACATCCCAGAATTTTTAGTATATCACTTATTTCAAAATGGAGGAATTACTACTGTACTAGTATTTTGGATGAGGGAATATTTTGCTACTAGTTTTAAGAATCTTCTTTAAACCCTATAATGTGAACACTTATAAACATAAGGAAATTCGAAGCTTTCCAATGTTAGAAATTATATTAGTCGGAATTTGGGAAAAGAAAATGCAAAAGCTGGCTAATTCTTTACCTCTAAAGAGTCTTTCAGCTTTTTCATCCCACTTTAGCTAGTAATGAAAGAAGCAAATGAAACTTCTTTTTTATATTTTACTTTATTATGCTGATCAAATAATAATATATGAATTTCTATGATTATTTTTTTTGCTTTATTATAGTGATCTAGCTAATTATACCAACAATAAAGTTAGATTCCTTCCTTTTTTTTCGTTGTAACCGAAAGCATAGAGAACACTTTGTTGGGAATATATTCGCCATAATATTGTAAGGAAAAGCCAAAAAAAAAGAAGGAAAAAAAATAGATGGAAGATACTCGAGAGTATTCATCATACCGGATGTATTATAAGCATGATGCATCAATAATTTTTTTTTGTTCATTGCTCATTTGGACGTTTCTAAATGAGTAAAAATTAGACGCCCAAATGAGGAATGAGAAAAAAATTTGCCTATCATGGTCATGGTTCACCGGGTGTACAATAAAAATTGTAAAGATACTCGCTCCATATATTAATGGTTACACTTTACCTTTTTATGTTTTTCAATGCAAATGTTTGAACATTTATATCTCTAGTTATTCACTGCCTCCGTTTCTTTTTTTTGTCCTACCTGAATTAATTATGTTAGACCTTTTTGGTCAAAGTAGGACAAATAATAAGAAACATAATGAATATTTGTGAAAAATATAGTATATTCTTAAAGTACATATTGAGACAAAGCAAACAGTATCTCACAGGAAATACCATACATCATAAATAATAGTCATAGTGAATTTTGTGAACAATGTCAAATATCATAGTGAAACCATTAAAAAGAAACGAATGGAGTATATTGTTAAGCAATTAGTTTTAGTCGAAATAGATTTACGATAACCTATTGTAAGATGTTTAAAGTTATCTCTAAAAATAATAATGAATTATGGTTAATACTTCCCCCGTTCCACATCTATTGCATCATAGAGAATTTTACGTCTCTTAATGCACTATAAACGTTAAGATCTCTAATTTTATTTTAAGTAAAATTATAAAACGTTGATATTAATTAAGCATATATCGAGACAAAACTAACAAGATTCCATATGACTGTATTCATCTTTATGTATGAATCATAAAAGAAGATCAATAGAAAGTGTATAAATAATGTAAAAGGTCCAAAGTTACAATAAATATGAAATAGAAGGAGTATAGAATATTACTCCGACCTTATGTGCAAATGAAGTTGTCTATGAAACCAGAAATGTTAAATGCAATCACAAGTTTCTTACTCAGTTTATCCTCCCCTTCATTTCATATTTGTGAGTGTTTTATGTGCTCAAAATAATGAGTTGACAATTTCAGATAATGCCGGCATGGGATGTGATCCCTAGGAGCCACAAATCACATGACAACCAATTAAGTTAACAGACAAAAGAAACGGACACACAATATTGTTGATCATAAACTAAAATGGGTTAACCGCCTTAATTATTTAACTAGACCGAAAGAAATGAGCCTTTATGTCAATATTATGCTCCCTCCGGCACTATTTAAGGGTTTAGGGTGTGTTTAGATTTATTGAAAACAACTGAACTGAACCAAAATTAAGCTGAAATGAACAGGCCCTTAGTTCTCTTTTTTAAAGTCAAACTTTAAAAACTTTGACGATAAATTCTTACCGATATAAATATGGTCATATTAGATATGGTCATATTTGTTTTGTTATGTTGTTCATTATTATATTTCCATAATTTTTATAATTAGGTAATAAGAAAATTGATGGTAAATTTTGCATGATGATTATCGTACTTAAGAGAAATAAAAAGTTTACATAGGAGAAGATTTAATAAGTAATATATTCACCTTATATAAAATTTTGGGAAAAGTTAATGATTGACCCTGAGGTGTCAGATAAGATAAATATTTGGTGTCATTTTTCAAAAAGTTAATTATGGAGACTTAATAGAAAAATATCAGTATAAGATGACACATGAAAAATCCTTAACTTACTATATACTAGCGTGACGCGTGTGATAGCAATTAATAAATTAATTTGTGAAACGGTGACTTCTCAAATTAGTAAAGTAGTTAGGATAATTCTTTTCTTTTCTTTTTTGGTGTCCGGCCCTTGTTCCCTTTTACAATAGAGATTATAATCATATTCTAATTCTTATTTAGGTATAAAAGTTCAGTCTGACTCCGACAAGAACCAATTCAATTCGAGCGAGGAATGCGATTCTTCATTGCACCTGCAAAGCTAAAGAGATCCTTAGCCAAGGGAGTCTTGCATCAGTAGAAAAAGTTTGATTCGAATACGAAAGCATTAAAATCCGGTGGAAGTTGGATCTTTTGTATGATCCGATCCAAATCCTATTCGAATTTGATTATTATCTTTTATGTCATTGATCAATAGATTAAAAGTACTTTATATTAGAATAAATAATTCAAACTATTACAAGTTAACTAAAACCTTATAATTTTTATACTTATATTATATTTTGGATATCTTAAATAGTAATTTGAATCTAAATTGGATCCAAATATAAAGCTAATTTTCGAGAATATATAATCCAAATTTAAATCACAAATTATTAAAAGAGGCGGTCTAACTTTAACATAAAATTAGACAAATTAAATCTCACATTCTATTAACAAGCTCATTCTATCTTACTGTAGCCCAATACTATTCTTCGACATTTAGCACACTCTACATGTTCATTCTCTTCTCCTTTACCTATTTCAGTATAGTCTCGAAATAATAACAAGCGATTCCTAAAAAAAACATATGACTTACCAAATGAATTAAACTAGTCACTAAATCAATTTAACATTGAGTATCAAATGAACTAAACAGGTCACGAAATGAATTAAATAGGTCACAAAAATGGATTAAACTGGTCGCTATTTTCAGAAGACGATTTGTTGATTTTTTTTTTATTATTATTAGGCCTATTAGACCGTCACCTAATTTTATTTTAAAAATAAACGGTCTCTTAGAAGACCAGCTGAATTTAAATAAGAATGAAAAATTTGAGTCCGATTGAAATGGATTGGGCTAGGAGTTTATCAACTATAGGCCCCGTTGACGGACTCACAAAATTTCATGTTTGAAATGGGGATTGTTAAAGCAGTTGAGCTGTCGTTGTCCCAAACAAGAGTGCGTGATCAATTTTGACAAAAACTTTGATGGAAGCAAATAATACGCGTTCAAACCATATCATTGTTGAGCTTTACATTGACATAATTTTCTACATGGCATAAAATGGTTGGTTTAAATCATCAATCTTGATCTCAATATTTAGAGATTATATATCTTTGTTCCACAATAGACTAAGAGTTTCTTAATCAAAAACAATTTGAACCTTATTGGTCTATACACTTAAGCTTGCTCCGAAGGAAAACCTAACCAACCATAGATTCTATTTCAAAATCAATTGGTGATTGAAAGACTAAACAACAAGCTAATTACGTTAATCAATCTATTTATTTCTTCGATGTGGGACATATCTCATTATCTCCTTAACACTTACCCTCACAAGTGAGCCCATTCTCACCAAGGACCCTTGAGTCCAATGGTATGACTTCCTTTCTCTCACATGAAAGACCAAGGTTTAAATCTTGGTGGAAGCAAAAATAATTTAAAGGGGGGTTGAGGTTTATAGCTTGTAATGGGCCTATAGGTGGGGTCCTGTGCGAGCGCAGCCTGGAGAATTTAATTGTTTTTAGTTTAATATAATCTCATACTTAAAAATGAAATTATATTTTTATAAAAGTAGTGAGCCCATTATTTAAACATGTAGGAACGTTATTCTTTTCGAACCCATCATATGTTTTCAACTTCAGTAAGATGAGGAACACCGTTCTATTCGCACACTTGTGGGCCACCAAGATCTTCCACTCTGGTACCATGATAAACTTCATTGACTTGTATGCTCATGCCTTTACCGGAGGAGAGTTTGACCATATATAAGCTCTTATAGGTTTCCATCATTAAACTAGTGGTAGGAGTAGTACTCTAACAAGCTTTAATGTAAATCATCCTCTCTTTATTTCTTCGTCGTGGAACGCATGTGGGTTATCTTTCAATACAATATCAATTTATTGTCATAGTCACTAAACTTTGGCGATTATGAATATATAATGCTCATAATCGTAAAAGAAACCACGAGAAGAAATGAATAGAATTCTTGTACCAATAGAATATGTTAAATTATTGCTCAACTCAATAGGTCTAATATTTGTTTATTTGTACACCTCCAAATGAGCAATGAGTAAAAAATAGAATTGGATATACTCTACTCATAATAAACGTGGATGTATGATGAATACTTTCTAAAAGTCTCACCTCAAAGGATTTGGATTTAACTTTTTCAAAGATAGACCCATCAATTTAGTTACAAACATATTACTAAGTTAGGTCATTTTAGAGTTCTGCAAACTCAAACTCAAACTCATTCCAACAATTCCACTAAACATTGTTTCTCATTGTCCTCTCAAGAGGACTTTTGATATGTGGTTTCACGTTTCTCTCAAAGCCTAAAATTCGTATAAGATTTCCCTCTAATCCTACCTGAAACTTATATTTACACGAATTTTGGTAGTTGTCAAACTTTTTTTTTTTGACACAATTAAAATCTTATTAACAACAAAAAAGAGAGGTATAAACACTAATACCACAACTAGCATCAAACCTAAGCACAACAAGCATCAGCATCCCTAAATTATCAAACATAGTAAAACAAGAAACTTGTAGCGATAGATCTTTAGGTGGATGTGTCTCTATGTATGTTGTAAAAACACGAATTTATCTTACATTCTTCAGAACTAATGCATGCACTATCCACTATTAGGTCATATATCTACTTAAACGGAATTTATTTTTGCTAAATTGAATTTACTCTTACTATATTGAACTTTATTTTTAATGAATTGAACTTCTTTCTAGTAGAAGTAAACATATTTTGCTAAATATTACTAGTATTGTCATATGGTAACTGAATAAGACCCTAGTTTATCTAATAAACATGTCGTTAGATCATTCAATGAACAATAAATGTTTGTTTGGCTGAATGTGGGAAGTATAGATTATTAGGAAATTCACATGTAAGGGAAATTCTAATTCATAAAAAGTGTAAAAAGTTGTTTGGTTGGATATGAGAGGTGGAAAATCCCATGGAAAGTTCTAATTATCTAGAGGAGAGTAGATAAGTTAAAACCTCCGTTTTGTGAGAAGTAGAACTTCTTCTTTACAGGTGGAATCCCATATTTTTGTAAAACAAATAACTCTAATACTTTACTTCCCTTAAATTACTATTTTCCATGATAAAATGTCCCAACCAAACAAATCCTAATACTATCACATTAAAGATGATATTTCTGCATTCGTATTAGTTAAGGTGTTTTAATACTGGAAGCAAAGATGTTGAGTAATGACTATCCTTACACCATGCTCCGTTCCAAGTTTTTCTGATTCTTAATAGTGAGCTTGACCTATGTACTTGTAGTTTTGTTGATTTTATAACAGGATATCAATTTTTTTATGGTACCATAGCTAAAAACAATGTATGATAAACCAAATTTGATGACAACACATGGTACCAAATCCATCTTGGACCACCTACTTCTTAGAAAAACAAATAGGTAATCATTTTCTTGATGCTATTGATCAATTTCTAATCATAGACAAACTAACGTGATTAATGCAGCTGGAAATAATCTGCTCAATTGAGATCAAGATCTTTCTAGGTGTGAGACAGTTGTGTTGGTTAGTTAATTTTTTCGGCCTTAAATTAAGAAATTATGTGAACGATTCTAATCTTGCAGTTGTGGCTTCATATATATATATAGGAATTCATAGATGCGAATAGCGGAATTTCAGGTGGTATCAGTTTTAGCCTCTTGTGTAATTTTATATGATCAAGTTCATAGTTTTAATTCAATTCAGGGAAGATTTTTAATATGTGTTAATTTGCAAGATTAATATATTGATATTAATAAATTGAAAAGCATAAAATTATGAATTTTATGTTAATATAATTGCCCAAATATTAAATTTTTTGATTTGTTTTACGAAAATAAAATCGAAAATATTTAAAAAGAAGAAAATTTCGATTTTCGTTTTCGACCTAAGGTGAGGGCGAAAATTTTGGTTCCAAAATTCAACAATTCAATGAGTTTATTTTGTGAAATTAAATTAGGGCTTTGTTTTGTTTTGATTTGAATTGCAAATTGATATTCTTAATTGTGATTTTAGTTTCGAAATAAAATAGTTTGATTCGAAAATATCAAGAACCCTAATTTTTCCCCAAATTCATTTTATGGGTCAAATTTCTACAATTGAGTTGTAATTTGTCAAGAAAATAGTGTTATAATGCTTATTGTAAGTTTAAATTACAAAAACAAAATTAAAATTTGTTGTTTTGAGCCGAAAATCGAATTTCTTGGTTTAAAAACAACCCAGAATTTTCGAAACTTGTTCCGAAAATCTGGGCTTCTACTCGCATTTTTCGGCGAGTGTGGCGGCGCAAATTGGTTGCACCGTCTTCACCGTCGGTTTTCAGGCGAGCACCACCCTCCTCCGGCGAGTCACGCTCGTGACTATAGCCATGGTTGGCTGCGTCATCTGCGTTGCTTCTAGGCAGGCTGCGGGAAGAAAGCAGCCCCTGTGTTGCTTTCGCGGGCCAGCAGCTGGGCTGGGCTGGGCTGGGCTGCGGGCCTAGCTTAGTCCATCTATTTTATTGTTTTGTTTTTGGTTAATGGTGATTTAAATTCTGATTTATTGATTTTTTTTTTTGGGCAAAAGTTATAAATTTTCAATTATGCAAATTAATATTAATGGAGATTAATATCATGTTAAAGGTATAATTGAATTAAAAGAATGAAAGTTTCCTTATTAGTTATATTCTTAAATTTGTTAAGATGGCTAATTTTAGGTTAATTATTAATTCGATTAATGTTTCCTAAATATTTTTGTTATTTACCCATTAAACGTTAATGGAGTAAATAAGTTATGATTTATAATATGATGATATTATATTTCTTTCATGAATGCATATAATATGTCTGATATTATACTGCGTCGATATCTTTTATAATATGTTGATATTATAATTTTGCTTAGATGTATATTATAATATGTTTGATATTATATTTGCACAATCGTGACTGGTATGGCCCAAATTAGGATAGAAAATACGATCTGTGCATCGTTATGTATTTTTGTAATTAAAATACGATCTGCGTATCGTTTGTATTTATGTAATTTAAATTCTTTGCTTAGAATAATTTAAATGAAGATCGAGATTGAAGTTCCATGGAGAATCAAGGATGGAGATCCAAGAAAGTCCCAAGGGAGGATTCATGAAGATTAGATTTTCTAAATTTAGGGGCCATACTAGGATCGCGTTTTAAGTTCTTCTTTGATTGCTTATGCGTTTAATTTCATTTAAATGCTTGCTCAAGTTTATGTGTGGTTATTTATGTAATGAGTTCACCTTGTAATATAACCAACATAATAAACTTGAGTCCCCAAAGGTGATATTGAGTTTAAATGCTTTTCCAAACAACACCTATAAAGCCTTAGATCATGAGTAATAGGTTCTGCCAAAGCAGGGTGTTGCTCATAATTCCGAGGATAGTAGGGTAGGTTTTTTGAAACTTACATGTTAATGTTTGGTTTGACTCAACAAAATCATCAAAAGACAAAGTTTTGGGTTTTGAAGCAATGAGATAGAGTTAATAAAGAGTTATTAACCTGTCTACCAGGAATTATAATTAGTTATAATTAGTAAAATGCTTACTTACCTTAACTACTATATTTTAAAGGCAGGGCCAAAGTCCGTTTAATTATAGTGGGAGAGGATCTTGGTTATTTCTTTATTCAATGGGGATTTTAATTTTGAATAAAGGTTTTGTAGTCAATTATTGTTTAATTGCTGTTTTTTGATAAATATTCAATGAACCTTGCTTTATATTTTGTTGTAGTTATCATGTCTAATTCCAACAACAACAACGCCTCTGCTTTTAATCTGCGTTCTGTACTCGATAAAGATAAACTAAATGCTACCAACTTTCTAGCTTGGGAAATGGCTATGAGAATTGTTCTCAAAGCCGAAGGAAAAGAAAGTGTTCTTGACAATCCACTCCCTGGACCCTTGCCAGCAACTGCAACTGTAGCTGAAAGGAGAGCTAAACAAACCTTAGAGGCTAATTCTGTGCAAGTAACATGTTTGATGCTTGCTTGCATGGAACATGATTTTCAAAAACGTTTTAAAGATCTAGATGCCTACACCATAATCCAGCAGCTTAAGACAATGTTTCAGAAAAATGCTAGGATGGAAAGGTTTGAGGCACACTATAAGCTACTAGATTGTAAGTTGGGAAAAGGAAAACCTGTTGGTCAGCATGTGTTCGATATGATCGGACATTTTCAGATCATGGAAAAATTGGGCTTTCCTTACCCAAATGAACTGGCTACTGATATTGTGATCAGGTCCTTGCCTGAAACATTTCAAAACTTTCGTTTGAATTTCTACATGCAAGGAGGGGAGCCTACCTTGGAAGAGTTACATGGTATGCTTGTTCAGGCTGAGAGGAGCTTACCTCCTGAACCCGAGCATAAAGATGTTCTGATGGTTAGGAAGGGTAAACAGTTCAAGAAGAAAGGGACTCCTAAAGGGAAGAACAAGGGCAAATCTGTTGCAAATGTGACTCCTAAACCAAAAGCTACTCCTAAGGCTAAATTAGCAGCACTACATGAGTGCTACCACTGCCACAAGATTGGCCACTGGAAAAGGAACTGTCCCGTTTATCTGGAGGAGAAGAAAAATGGTGCTTCGACTTCAGGTATATATGTTATAGAAGTTAATTTAGCTACAACTACTTCTTGGGTATTCGATACTGGTTGTGGTTCTCACATTATTAGTAATATGCAGGGACTAAGAAGAAGTAGGAGTTTGGGCAAAGGAGAAGTAGATCTCCGAGTGGGCAATGGAGCACGAGTTGCTGCTTTGGCTGTTGGAGATTATAGTTTACATTTGCCGTCTGGTTTAATATTAGAACTCAATAATTGTTATTACGTTCCTGTTATTACCAAAAACATAGTTTCGGTTCCAGTTTTGGATTCTGAAAGTTTTTCATTTAATATTAAGAATAATTATTGTTCTGCGTATTTGAATGATGTTTTCTATGTTTCTGCTAAATTATCACATGGTTTGTATGTTCTAGACTTACAAAATCATATCTATCACATAGACAGCAAGAAACGAAAAACAAATGATTCAAACCCTACTTACCTATGGCATTGTCGATTAGGCCACATAAGCTCAAAACGCATAGAGAAGCTACATAAAGATGGACTTCTCAAATCATTTGACTTTGAATCTTTTGATATATGCGAGTTTTGCTTGATGGGAAAAATGACTAAGTCACCTTTTACTGGCTCAAGTGAAAGGGCCAATGACCTTTTAGCTCTCATACATACTGATGTATGTGGACCTATGAGTACTACGGCTAGGGGAGGGTACAGTTACTTCATCACTTTTACTGACGATGTAAGTAGATATGGATATGTCTACTTAATGAAGCAAAAGTCGGAATCGTTTGAAAAGTTCAAACAGTTCCAAAATGAAGTGCAAAACCAGCTTGGTAAGAAAATCAAGGCATTGCGATCTGATCGTGGTGGTGAGTATTTGAGCCAAGAATTTGGTAATCATTTGAAAGATTGTGGAATACTTTCACAGCTGACTCCACCAGGAACACCACAATGGAATGGCGTTTCTGAAAGGAGGAATCGGACCCTATTAGATATGGTACGATCCATGATGAGTCTTGCTGATCTCCCCATTTCCTTCTGGGATTTTGCTCTAGAAACAGCTGCATTTACACTCAACAGGGCTCCTTCCAAAGCAGTAGATAAGACTCCATATGCGATATGGACAGGAAATGTTCCTAAGTTGTCTTTTCTGAGAGTTTGGGGATGTGAAGTTTATGTGAAACGTTTGATTTCTGATAAACTTTCACCCAAATCTGACAAGTGTTTTTTTGTGGGTTATCCCAAAGAGACCAAGGGGTATTACTTCTACAATCGTAGCGAAAACAAAGTGTTTGTTGCTCGCGATGGTGTATTCCTTGAAAAAGAATTTGTTTCCAAAAAGACAAGTGGGAGAAATATATATCTCGAAGAAGTTCGAGATGAGCAACAAATGGATGGGGTTAACACCCCATTAGAGGCGGCCCGGCATGAAAATGCTCAGGAGGTGGTGAATCCTATCCACGAACCTCCTACCGTCCCACTTGGATCTAATCCATGCGAAGTTTCTGAGTCTAACGACCGAGATCCTTCTCCTGTTGTTCCCCAACGTAGATCTAGTAGGACCATCATTCCGTCAAGGAAATTTATTGATTTTCTCTTAACTGAAAATTCTGAATTAACGGTTTTAGAAAGTGATGAACCTACTAGCTACAAAGATGCTTTGGAGAGTCAGGACTCCGACAAATGGCTTGAAGCCATGAAATCCGAAATGGAGTCTATGTCTGAAAATCAAGTATGGGACTTGGTTAATTTTCCTGATGGAGTAAAACCCATTGGATGCAAATGGATTTTCAAGTTGAAAACAGACAAAGACGGAAACATTAGTGTTTTCAAAGCTAGGTTAGTGGCAAAAGGTTTCAGACAAGTTCATGGTATAGACTATGACGAAACCTTCTCCCCAGTAGCCATGCTAAAATCCATTAGGATAATCCTTGCGATTGCTGCATTTCATGACTATGAAATATGGCAAATGGATGTCAAAACCGCCTTCTTGAATGGTTTCTTGAAAGAGGATGTGTATATGACGCAACCTCAAGGTTTTGAAGATCCAAAAAATCCAGGGATGGTATGCAAGCTTAAGAAGTCCATTTATGGACTAAAGCAAGCATCCAGGAGTTGGAACCTCAGATTTGACGAGGCAGTCAAAAAGTTTGGTTTCCTCAGAAATGAAGAGGAATCTTGTGTATACAAGAAATTGAGTGGGAGTAGTATAACCTTTCTAGTCTTGTATGTGGATGACATACTTCTGATAGGAAATGACAAAGTCATGCTTGAGTCAGTCAAAGGATGGCTTAAGAATTGTTTCTCTATGAAAGACTTAGGAGAGGCAGAGTACATTTTGGGAATCAAGATTTATAGAGATAGATCTAAAAGGCTTATTGGACTTAGTCAAGAAACTTATATTGATAAGGTTCTTGCTAGGTTCAAGATGGAAAACTCTAAGAGAGGTTTCATTCCCATGCAACACGGCACATCACTTGGCAAGACTCAGTGTCCATCAACACCTGATGAGGTCAAGAGAATGAGTAATGTTCCCTATGCTTCAGTGATAGGTTCCATTATGTATTCTATGATTTGCACTCGACCAGATGTTGCATATGCTTTGAGTATATGTAGCAGATACCAGGCTAACCCAGGTGACGCACACTGGATGGCTGCAAAGAATATCCTCAAGTACTTACGAAGAACTAAGGATCACTTCTTGGTATATGGCGGAGAAAGAGAGTTGGTTGTTACTGGATACACCGATGCGAGCTTCCAGAGTGACAAAGATGATTTCCGATCCCAATCTGGTTTCATTTTTTGTCTTAATGGAGGAGCTGTGAGCTGGAAGAGTTCCAAACAGAGTACCATCGCAGATTCTACAACAGAGGCAGAGTACATTGCAGCAGCCGATGCGGCAAAGGAAGGTGTTTGGATCAAGAAGTTCATTTCAGAACTTAGTGTGGTCCCTAGCATTGAGAATGGTATTGAGTTGTTTTGCGACAACAATGGTGCCATTGCTCAATCGAAGGAACCTAGATCACATCAGAGATCGAAACACGTGCTCAGAAAATTCCATCTTATTCGAGAGATCGTTAGTAGAGAGGATGTAAAAGTAAGCAAGGTTCACACTGATGAGAATGTGGCAGACCCACTTACTAAACCGCTTGCTCAACCTAAGCATGAGAGTCATACTAGGTCTATGGGCCTGAAACATATGGGAGAATGGCTTTAGGTTGTTTACTTCTTGTTTGCAATTGTAAAGACCTTCATTATGTTCTGAATATTTATCAATAAAATAAAATGTTTATTTCTTATTTAATCGTTTGGTTTAGCGTTGAATAAAATGTCCAAATAATTTGTGAATACAAATAGGATTTATCAAAAAAGTTTTGATAATGGAACCCTATAAAGTGAACTGGATCACAACATTATTTAAAAGTCCCTAGTCCAAATCACTAAATTGGACATAAGTGATTTATGTAAAGGCTAGTGTATAATTAATTGATAGCGCAGTTCCATGGGCTATGGAAACATAGAGATGTTTAATTGATTATATGGATGTATATTCGATACATTGTGACTTGACCTAATTAGATTCTAAAAGTAGAATCAAAATATAATATATTTGGTGGATTCCTTAGACATGAGTATGTCATGATTACCACAATATAATTGGTTTAACCTTGACATTGTTAAACGCCGTGCCGTAAAAGGAGGTTATAAAGGCAATGTTCAGGTTAACTAAAAGTTGAGTGGGAGTTATGGTCATACAAGAGTGGATAAGTCCTCCTATCAGATAGGAATGGTGTCTGGGCCTCTTGATGAGCAAGAACTGAAAAAATTGCATGGCCATGCGGAATGTGATTAAAGTGTTAATCCTTTATGAGAACAGTTCGAACTCAGCAATCAAGAAACAAAATTTGAGAATGACATTGTGTTATCAAATTTGGCATTAAGAGACTTAAGGAGTTTGACATTGCGTACTTGTCTTACGGACAAGTGGGAGATTGAAGGAATATGTCCTTAGACAATATCCGCAATTACTGAATATAAATAGGATTGTATTTATTGAGATAATATAGTTAATTATTTTAGTAACCGTATTTGCTTGCTAGAGAATAAATTACGGTTGGTAGACAAATTGGTTTGGGCTACAACTAATATAATTAATCCTATAAGGTCACACTAAGTAACACCAATTAATAAATAAATAAGCCCATAAAGGCTTGTAAGGGGCCGGCCACTATTAGGGTGATTAGGGTTTCTCTTAACCTAATCTCTGTCTATTATATATAGATATAATAAGAAGAGAGATAAAAACAATCCAGTTAGTCAGTAACTTGACACAAAAGAGAGAAAAAGAAAAACCCTTCTCCCTCTTTAGTCTAGGCGCCTATCCCATCAAAAGTAAGAGAGTGAATAGTTCATACTCTTCCGTTCTAGCAGACGTGGGTATTAATCGGTGTTCGTGGACTAAATAGAGGAATTACAAGTGTAGTTCTTTATCTCTAAAGTATTAGATCTGTGATAATACTTTGCAGTATTCAAACCTTACATACCTGTTCAAGTCGTGAATAAAAAGGTTTGTGTATTCTCTATTCTATGTATCGATTCATATATTGTTATGCATGCGATTCTGTTATAGATGTTAGGAAATTGTTTCCTGAAATTCCGCTATTCGCATCTATGAATTCCTACAATATATATATCAAAAATCAAGGTCTCTCCGCTTGTCCTAGAGGTTAGAGGGGCTTCAATCATCCAGATTACTTTACAGGATTATGATAACTAAGGTTAAGTCAGATGCAGTTTAATCTTCACAAAACCGGCTAGCTTGGTTTTGCAAAAGCGGAACCTCAATGAGTTAAACCAATTCTCGATAATTTAATATTAAAATCACGAAAGCCGAAACACTTGTTTTCTTTGTAGGTCATGTCAGGGCCGTCTTATAGAAAGTGGGGGCCCTGTGCAAAAAAAAATAGGCCCTGTTGAATTAAAACTATAACTAACGTATTAATTTCGAAGATTTCTATATTTTTTAAAAAAATCATCTATTTTTTCCTTTAACACAACTAAATCTATCAAATTATGAGGTCAAATCGTCCAATATGTGTTGTTACAGAATAAAATAATATTAAGTATAAAAATATATGAAAGAAAGGTATTATAAATTTCCCTAAGCAAAATATATTAAGAACTTAAAAGTTGAAAAAGAAAAGAAAAAAAGGTGTTTAAAGGATCTCTAAAAACAGAATGTAGTAGTGCAACCAATGAAATGTCAACAAGATAACAAATAAAACAAGTGTAATTAAGAGGTATAGGAAAACAATGCATATAAGAAAGTTGTGAAGATTAAGAGTCGAACCACTGTCTTCCAACTCAATGCCAAAACCAATGCATGTGGTTTTCACCACTGAGCCAAGCGTACTCAATGAGTATAGGATGCAGCATTATAATTATATACAATTTAAAAGAACTGGGGCCCAATCACCCGCGGGGCCCTGTGCGGGTGCTCACCCTGCACAGGGCCTTAGACAGGCCTGGGTCATGTACTAGTATAACAGAACTATATGCTACACTACTTTATCCTTCGTCTTTATAGTTGTACCCCAAAGGCTTATCTGCCAACTCACAACCAAAGAATCAATTAAGAATGCAAAGAGGACTAGGTATAATATTCACAGTGTCAAAAGTCATTATAATACAAATAAAAAAAATGACAAAAGTTTAATACGTTTCTAATGTCTAGGGTTACATGGCTTTAGAAGTGGGCTTCTTTCTTACCTTCTTCCCACCAAATATAGTCCATCGTAGAAATAGTATCACACTGTTGGGTTTAGTTGAGCCTGCTGGACGGGGCTTGGTCCGCTTGGATACGTTAGAGTACTAGGTAAAGGCCTGTTACTTGTAACTTGTAAGATGCAAGGTGGAAAACGTAGCAAATAGTTTTGGTTGCTTGATAAAAGATAGGCGAGAGTATACATTATACACCCAGATATATATTATATGAGCATGATACACTTAAGTCTATTTGAGTAAACAAATAGCCTTAGGTAGTGTACCATGCTCATGGAGTCATGGTACACCCAAATCTATTTGAGCAAAAATATATCTTGGGTGTACCATGCTCATCATGGTACACTCAAGTGTATGATAAAAATTGTAAAGATAGACGCTTAGTGTAAACTATTATAGTATATATACGAGTGGGAATAAAAGGGAATTTCTTTATGGTTGCTTTCTTGAAAAAAGGCTACCGTAAAGAATTAATTATAGCTATGAATTTGTCCATGTTAACATATGACATTTATGGCTTATTATTAAAGATATACTTAAACATGCAACATATGGCACTGTATAGTACAATATAGTTCATAATATACGAAAATTATGCTTTGAATTGCATTAGTCGTCGTCAATTTTTTAGACAATACCATAACATGTTTTGGTCATAGCCATAATTTGGACATGTACAGTGAAATTGGTATTGGCTATGACCATAGCTTGATTTGGATGTCGCCCAATTTCACCATCCAAATTACGGCTATAAGAAAAACATGTTATGATGCTGTCAAAAACTAAAAATGACGATAACTAATTTTCATATGGAGGTTTAGCAAATTAAAAAAGAAAGTTAAGTAAATGCCAAAATTATCATTGCTGACGTGGCTAAACGTGTGGTTCACATTAATCAACTACCGTGGCCTTTTTTTAAATAGTCTACACTAAAATTTTGAGAATGAAAGGTGAACCTAACATATGTAATCTTTTACTAGAATGTCAAAGTGTGTTTAATTGGGAAAATAACATTTCAATTAAAAGTAGTTTTTTCATCTTTTGTTCTTGATTTGTAAGTGGTGAAATAGCTTACATTCTGGTGGAACATATTTTCCTTCTAAATAGAGGGGGAAGTATATATCCTATTTGTTCCTTACCTTCCTCGCATCTACCCTCTCTTTCATTTTTCATTCTCTACTTTCCACCTAATTTTGAAGAGGCGAGTAAAAGAAAACTAATTTACAATCAATTTTTTTCATAAAAAATATTTTCTATTCAAAATAAGCGTAGTCTTGCTTTTTTATATGAAAACAGAGTCTTATTGTAAGTCGTTAACCCTTTTTTTTTTTTTTTGGTTTTTTGAGAGTTGTTTAACACGATATAAGATCAATACAACCAATTATTAATAGCCAGTTCACCACTAAGAATTTCAAATTTGCATCATAAAAAATTTACAAAACTATAATTTGATTAATGTGCTTTGCTATCTTCCTCACTGCCAAATGCCAATCACCATAAAGTGAACAAAGATAAAATTCTTCGGCAGGTGTGGTAAGCAATCAAGTCCAGTCTTGGAAAAATAGCCCATCATCATTGAATTCTATATGTCATACTGTGGGCTTCAGGTCTTAAGATGTCACTGGGCCAATATCATATTAGTACCCTCATCTTAGTCCTATCAATAAGGGCTTCTTAGATTGATACTTTGTGATTAATAAACATTTTTTTTCTTTCTTATTCCTCGAGAAAGCCTTAATGAGGGTGCGGAGCTAACATTATGGAGGCCCCGTACAAGATCTCAATATTGAGCCTTTAGAACACACTTAATTCTTTTTTTAAAAGAAGACATTTTGTTAATAATTTGCGAAAAGTCACTTTGATATATAGAAATTTTAACTTACAAGATAAACATGAACAATGTACTTTGATATATTTATTTTCAAAATTAGTTGTTAAATGGGAAAATTAATGAAATTATGGCATAAGGCCTACATACAAGGGTAGAGAATTTATTTCAAAAAAGTAGGCTATAGGGATTTGAACTTGGGGCTTCTACTATGTGAGGCTCTTTCCTTTACTGCTAGTCTACCCAATTTCTTTTTCCGACATTAGAAACAATATGAGATATTCATTTTGAGCCTAGTCGACTACCCCGCACAAGCCTAGAACCGCCCCTGGCCTTAATCTTTAATAGTTAGAATCTATTTGTGTACCCTACCTGTTTACCAAAAGGCCACAAGTAGGAATTGCTTGCTCATTTAACAAAAAATTAATCTCTTACCTTCTCTATTACTTTCATACTCTAGAACCTTTATACACCCTCTGTAACGGTTTAATAGCAACAATTGATTTTGCACGCATTTTAAGGGAGAGATTTGAGGATGTAAATGAATAAATTAGTCAAAAATATTTTCAAGATTATTAACTTCTTATCTCATTCTTGATTATGTTAAAACCATTATGATTAATTTGTTCATTTATACCTTTAAATCACTTTCTTAAAATGCGTGCAAAACCAATTGTTGTCATTAAACCGTTACGGTGGGAGTACAATTAATCCTTTTACTAACTCAAGCATCGAAGGAACATTTCCAAATATAAACCAAAGTAATAACTAGCTATTTATGTCAGGATACAGACTTGGCTCATCCAAGGCAAGGCACCGCTCCTCGATCAAATTTCTATCTTTTGTTTTATAAACCGAAATACTAACATATAATGACGGTACAAAATATGTATTTATTACCGATTCTATGTTTCATAGCATTACCAGAAGGCTTTACAATGTTAATAAAAGGTTCCTATTCTATTCTATGTCCATGTATGGTTTGACCCAAGAATGATTATAGACTACTGTTGTGAACTTATACAACAAGGAAATAGGTTGCTCCCGGTCTCATTCTCAGGGAAATACTGGAGAAGGTTCTGGGAGTCTTGCTCAGTTGAATGGTGCTGCTCAATCGACGGCTCAGGTGGTTAACAGAGAGCAATCTAATGGAACAGTAATATTGGGACAAACTGGTAAGTCTCATTCTTCTTTTGTTAGGAGGTTGAACCTTGAAGATGAGCCAGCTAATCCAGGATGGAATAATCTATTTGATAATGCTAAGCTAGCTAGTAAAGGCCAATCTCTTTGTTTTGTAGCTCCTAGTGATCATCTAGGCAAATCTGTAGCTAAACCACTGAAATCTGAGATTGAACCACTCACTAGGAAGTGGGAGAATGCTATGATTCTATATGTTGTTGGTTTTGATCCCACTCTAGCTGCTATTAGGCGTTTTATTTCGACTGAATGGAATAATGTGTCTACACCAAAATTGTTTTACCATGATGAGGGGTATTTTGTTGTGCAATTTCAATCTATTGAGGATAGAAATGAGATATTATATGCTGGCCCTCATTTTTTCAATGGTAAACCAATTATTGTGAAAGCTTGGTCTCCACAATTCAATCTCCATGAGGAGGTTCTGAAAGTAATTCCACTTTGGGTTAAGCTCCCTAATTTGCCATTGAATTGTTGGGGTGCTCAAGCTCTGAGTAGGATTGGTAGCATGATTGGTACTCCATTGTATGCTGATGAGTGTACCACACAGCAGCTTAGAATTTCTTTTGCTCGAATTCTAGTTGAGATTGATGTCACTAAACCTCTTATTGAGCATGTGAATATAGAGGATCCTTTTGGGTTCGTTTTTCAACAAAGAGTTCTTTATGATTGGAGGCCTTCCTACTGTCAGACTTGCAAATTGGTTGGACATAACTGTGAAAAGCCCCAGGTTAAAGCTAAAATGCCTACACAACAATGGGTGAAGAAACCTGTTTCTGAGCCTTCAATTGTTGTCCCAATTGCAACTGTTGATGCTATACCATCAGGAGGAACTATTCAACCTGGTACTATGCAGCCAAACACTCTTGTTGTAGTAGTACCTGAGAAAATGTGTACTCCTGCTGCAGACACTTCTAAGGCCAGTTCCTCTCAAGCTGAAAAATGGAAAATGGTGACTAAGAGGACAAGAGACAAGGGAAAAGCTCACATGTATCCAACCCCAATGCAAAATGCTTATTGTTTGCTTTCTCCTGCTTGTGAAGAGGATGATGAGGTTGCTGTTGAGGGAGCAGATTTATACCTCACATGATTAAATTCTGCTCTTGGAACATCAGGGGACTCAATGACCCTGTGAAAATCATTGAGGTTAGATCATTTCTGAGAAAGCAACACATTAACTTAGTTGCTTTGTTAGAAACCAGGGTTAAGAAGCATAACTCTACTAAAATTATGAAGAAATTTGGCTCTTGCTGGAGTTGGGATTGCAACTATGATTTCTCAAATAGAGGGAGGATTTGGTTAGGTTGGCAGCATCTCTCCTTGGATATCAGAGTGATCTAGTAAATCAGAATAATGTATTCACCTTGAAGTTTTTCATCAAGGTGAGTTATTTTCTCTCATCACTTGTGTTTATGGACTCCATACAGTAGGGGACAGGAAGGCTTTGTGGACTGAGTTGAGTAGTTTGGCCACTTCTGTTCAGTCTCCTGGGTTGATTATGGGAGATTTTAATGCTGTTCTGTCAGTTAATGATAGAATCAATGGGGCTCCTGTTTCTACTTATGAAACCGAAGATTTTGATGGTTTCATTACTAATTATCATATAGCTGAAATCAATAGTTCTGGCCATTTTTTCTCTTGGTCTAGTAAAGGTCTAAGAGATCATAGGGTGGCTAGTAGGATTGATAGATGCTTGGAAAATGATAAATGGATGATGCTTCATGGGCATATTGAGGTATGGTATTGTAATAACTCTATTTCTGATCACACGCCTCTTATTGTTGAATGTGTGTCTGAAGATAGTGGAGGTGGCAGACCTTTTAGATTCTTTAATCATCTAGCTGATCATGGTGATTTTTTGAAAACTGTACTAGAGAACTGGAAAGGTACAAGTAGGGGTAATTTACTCCAGCAAGTTTGGTTTAAGCTTAAAAATTCAAAATCTTTCTCAAAGCTCTTCACTCTCAAGAGTTTGCAGGTGTAGTTGAGAGAATTGTTGCAGCTAGGAAGGATTTACATGACATTCAGTCTGAGTTACAAGGTACTCTTAGCTGTCCTACCCTCCATCTTAAGGAAGCTGATGCTATTATGGAGTTAAAGAAGTGGCTTGTTTTAGAAGAAAAAGCTCTTAAACAGAAAGCCAGAATTCAGTGGTTGAAGTTAGGAGATTCTAGTTCTGAATTCTTTTTTACTGCCATGAAAGAAAGAAGGAGTAGAAACAGAATTTCTTTGCTGCTAGATGATCATAATGAGGCTATTACTCATCCTGATAAATTACAAGACATCATTCTCAAGTTCTACATAGAGCTTTTGGGTACTGCTGCTGTTTCCTTACCTGCTGTTGATACTGATATTGTCAGGGATGGTGCCAGAGTCTCCCTTAGTTCCTGTACTGCTCTTACTGCTGATGTTAACAGTTGATGAGATCCAGTTGGCTCTCTTTTCTATTGATGATTCTAAAGCACCTGGGGTAAATGGCTATAATGCTGTCTTTTTCAAGAAAGCTTGGCCTATCATCAAACAAGATGTTTGTGAAGCTATCCTTCAATTTTTTGATACTGGTGAGATTCCATCTTAGGTAAATATTGCCTCCATCACCCTTGTTCCTAAAATTGCTTCTCCTTCTAAAGCTTCTCATTTTAGGCCTATTGCTTGCTGTAATCTGCTCTATAAGATTATAGGGAAAATTATTACTAATAGGCTTCAAAAGTGTGTTGCTGAGGTAGTGAGTGAATTTCAAACAGGGTTTATTCCAGGGAGACATATTGCAGATAACATTCTTCTTTCTACTAAGCTTATTAAAGGTTACACTAGATCCCACATTTCTCCTAGGTGTGTGATTAAAGTGGACCTTAAAAAAGCCTATGACTCTATTGAATGGCCCTTTCTTCACAAAATGTTAGTTGAGCTTGGCTTTCCTAGTAAGTTTATTAGTTGGATCATGGCATGTGTTACTACTGTTTCATATTCCATTCTCATAAATGGCAAGCCTTGTTCTCCTTTTAAAGCTAGGAAAGGCCTAAGACAAGGTGATCCACTCTCTCCTTTGTTATTTGCTATTGGTATGGAGTATTTGACTAGATGTATGAAAGCAATGTCTTCCAGCCCTCAGTTTCATTTCCATCCAAAATGCAAAAGAGTTGGGATAACTCACCTTATGTTTGCTGATGACTTACTCATGTTCACAAGAGCTGATGAGCCTTCTATTAAACATTGTTTTCAAGCTTTTGAGAAAATTTCTAAAGCCTCAGGCTTGGAGGCTAATGTTGATAAAAGCAATATATATATTGGGGGTGTTACTTCTAAAGAGGCAGCTAGACTGAGTGAGAATATTGGTATTCCTATAGGCTCTTTTCCTTTTAGATACCTTGGGGTACCTCTTTCTACAAAAAAACTCAGCTATAATCAATGTAAACCTCTCATTGAACATATGTTAGTTAGGGTGAAGTCTTGGAATTCAAGGTTTCTCAGTTATGCTGGAAGGCTGCAGTTAGTGAAATCTGTGCTTTCTAGTATGCAATCTTTCTGGTGTCAGATCTTCATTCTGCCAAAGAAGCTGTTGAAAGAGATTAATTCTTGCTGTAGAACTTTCTTATGGACAGGCTCTGCTCAGAAATCTTCTAAAGCTCCAGTTGCTTGGGATACTCTTTATCTCCCTAAATCTGCTGGGGGTTTAAATCTTAGAGATAGTTGTGTTTGGAATAAAGCAGCTGTCACTAAGTTATTGTGGGCTCTGTCTAATAACAAAGACAAATTGTGGGTAAGATGGGTTGATAGCCACTATGTTAAAAGAGGAAGCCTGGACACTATGCTCATCCCTTCTACTTGCTCTTGGAACTTCAAAAAGATTCTTCAATGTAGAGATTTGATTCATCAACTGGGAGGGTGGAGCAGTTTGACTACTAGCAAAGGATTCAGCATTAACAAGATGTATAAAAGCTTGCTTGGTACTCATGAGAAGGTCCCTTGGAGGAAAGTCATTTGTAATAATTTGGCCTCTCCTAGAAGTATCTTTGTTGTTTGGCTGGCTATACATGGCAGATTGGCCACAACAGATAGACTGTCTTGCTGGAATGTTCCTTGTGATCCTATTTGTGTGCTGTGCAACATGAGTAATGAATCTCATGAACACCTCTTCTTTGAATGCTCCTTTTCTGCTGAATTATGGTTGGAGGTGCTGAGGAAGCTTGGGATTGTTAGAGCTGCTCTTCCTTTTGCTGCTGAGTTACAGATTGCTATGACTATGAACAAAAGGAAATATGTTGGACTAAATTGTATGCTGTTGCTTTTGTGGAATCTGTGTATTGTATTTGGCTATATAGAAATAGTAAAATCTTTAAGAGTTCTTCTAAAACTATAGGTTAGTTGTATAGTGAAGTTCTCTTTAAGATAGCTGCTAGGAGTGATTCTAGTATGAGGTCCTTGTTGATCCATTAGTCTAGCTTGCTTTTGAGGCCAAACCCTTCCTAGAAGGGGGGGTCTCATTAGTAGGTTTTGTATTTTGTTGGGGTTTTTAAGTCCCTTTGTTATAAGATTCTTACTTGCCAAAAAAAAAAGGTTGCTCTCCAATTACTGATGATTATGTACATATATGATTCATAGGGATATGTTTATAAAAATGATAAAGATTATGTGAGGCACTAGAAGAAGCGTAAATTTATTCACAATATGGCGAGAATCAATGAAACAAATTTAAAGTGCGAACTTTGAAAATTAAAAGGCAAAAACTTTGTATTATAAAAATCTCTCACTTAACAAGTAGGGAAAAAAACCTCTCTACACGATTTATGCTAATTTCTATGAGCAACTACTCTTATCAGTTCCTAATTGGACTTATTTCTCAGCTGAGACTTATTTTGCTCTCTTCTCAACTGAGATAACTCTACCTTAAAATTGGCATCATACCCCTATTTATATAGAGGTTAGAAAAACCCTATTCCTAATAGAAGAAGAAAAACTAATAAGATAACAATTGGGAAACAAATATTATCTTATCTTAGGAAACAATATTATCCTTCACTTAGAAAACAATAACTATTATTATCCTACTCTTATAAGGAAACAATATCAAAAGAAAACAAATAAACAAAAGAAAACCGAAAAAGATGCAATCTGCCGACTGGATTTCTGCCCAGTTCTCGTTTTCTTCCTTTTTTTCTTTTCGACCTTTCCCTTCATGTTTCATTAATTTTGCACGAGACCTGCAACTCGTTCCCGAGCCTTATTACCCACCATGTTGGACTCGTTGGGCTTGCAAATCCAACAGACGACCCTAAAAAATATGCTGATGTTTTAACTCTCCTTATCATCTTCATACGTGTGTCTCTTAACTTGTTTGGTACCCGAATTGCATTTCAGAAGATTATCTATTAATGATGATGATCATTTTGAGACGATAATACCTACGTTTATGATATTGCGTAAAGTTATATTACTTAGTTACCGTATTCAAATTTATGTGGTTCAATCAGGCAAACATATTGACCAATTTTATGAGGTGATTTGTAGAGGTTTGTGGCCATCACTCTCAGGCAAGTTTATGATAAACCAATCCACAAGTTGGGAAGTGTCTTCTCGTTTGTCAAGATATTTCATTACAAGCATATTGTTTTAATGAAAAGTAGGTACTGAATATGCTTGAAGCATCTGGTGGTTTTGAATAATCAAGACGGGGTTTAGAGTGAAACACCCAGGTGGGGTTAGGGGGCAATGCCCTTGTAGTTATTTTGGCTGTTTAAGTCTTAGTAAACCTTATGTTCTATTTTGGGTTCGTCTAGACCCTCTCTATTTAGGTTAATTGATAGAGTATTATATAAACCCTTAGTAATAACTTCTGCCACCCAATATGAAAAATAAAGTCTGTAATTTGTACTCTCTTCATATTAAAAATCATTGTCCCTTTGTTTAGTGGACGTAGATAGCACATTACTTGTGAACCACATTCGTTCTTTATCTTTACTGTTAATTTGATCTGTTACAATAAACTGGTATCAGAGCCTCACTGGTTCATCTGGGTTTGAATAAAGATGCGAACTTTTCTAAAGCAACAAAGTTTATGGGCACCACTATCAACGAAGTCAAAGTAAGTAGGTGCAAATGACGGAGAATCGAGTAGCTTGGAGGAGAAGACTCACTTGATAATCATGTTATGTCTGGCTGATGATGTCATCACTGAGGTTAATGATGATTTAACTGTTGTTGTTCTGTAGTTAAAACTTAAGAGTTTGTACTCCCTCCGTTTTGTTAAACTTGTACGTTACACTTGCACTTTTCATGCATGCCAATGCAATACTTTGAGCATTAATATCTCTACTTATGTAGTATTTGCAAAAAATGTAAAAACTAGATATTAATGTACTACATATCAAGATGAATCCAACAAGATCCCACATGACTATATTATTTTTTTAATGTAGAAGTCACAAACGATGGTCAAAGTGAAATATGTAAATAGTGTAAAATGTCAAAGCGTAACAATTATAGTGAAACAGAGGTAGTACAACTTGAAGTCTTTAACCAACAAGTTGCTTCTCAAGCAACGTTTGTTTAGCCTTCGTCTACAGGAAGGTACGCCTCTTAGGGCTCATCACCCGAAACACAGGTACGTCTCATCACATGGCTAGCTACCCCAAGCTCGTAAGCTCTCATAACTTCCGGGTGGTGTTAGGAATTTTATATCGAGGGTCAAATCATGAAAAGGATTGACCTAAAGGGCGAGCAAGAGATACGCCCTTTCTCGAGCTTATATTTCTTCCGTTAAAAAAGATTCGAGAAAAGATAGAATAGGAAGACGTGTTTCGAGATATACTACATTCTATTATTTTGGATCTTCGTATCATTATGTTAAGATAGAACATGGGATGCTTCCCTATTTTTGTTTTTGTCATTGCCTCTATCATATGAGAATTGCATAGGTTCCTTTATTGTTGGGAAAGATAGTCTAACTCTAGAATAAGTTAGGTATGCACTTCATACTCGGGGTCTTGCCATATGGCATCTAGTTCAGGATCTGAGAGTCGGGCATTAAGGTATATGAGATACTCCACAATAGAAGGGGGTAGCATAACGCATGAATTAAGCTCTATTTGAGAGCGCAAGGTGCAGGCTCTCTAATACTAGGTTCTCAAGGAGATTTTGGCTAAAACTTGTCAGCATCGCATCCTATCTGATTAACCGTGGACTCACACTGGTATTGATAGTAAAACACCTTGTGAGGTATGGTCTAGTAAGTCTGTAGATTATTCTTTGTTGAGAGTTTTTGGTTGTATAGTTTAAATTAAAATGAGGGTAAATTAGAACCTAGAGCTAAAAATCTGTAGGATTATGTTTAGACAGTTAGAATCTAGTCATGTTCTGAAAATAGAGTTATACTTAGCATAAGTGTAATATTTGATGAACATTCTATGCTTAATCCCACTATGAAGTTTACTATTGCAGAAGATAATATTGATGCACATGTGGAGCTAAAAGTCCCTTTTGTTGAGGTTGTTTTAGAGCACCAAAGTGGAGAAGATCAACATGGAAGGCCAAAAACCTCGCCAATCAGAATCTAGAAGGCCAAAATCTAGGAGATTGGAATCTGGGAGATTAAAATCTAGGAGGTCAAAGTCTCAATGGTAAGAATCTCATCAGTCAGAATCTCGTCAGCCAATTATCAATCTTGATAGGGATAGAAGAGTTGGTGGTAAACCTCCACAAAGATTTGGTTTTGAGGAGATGATTTATTATTCACTACAAGCTGCTGAGGAAATGGACCATGATCCATCTGCCTACAAAGAAACTGTTTCTAGAAGTGAGTCTGATCAATTGCTCGCTACAATGCGAGATGAGATGAATTAGACTTGGGAGCTAGTCAGGAGGCCTAAGAAGAGGAAAAGTGTTACTTGCAAATGAGTCTTCAATAAGAAGGAACTAATCTCGCCATTTGAGAAAATCAAGTATAAATCTTGTGTTGTTGCCAGACGGTTCACACAAAGGGAAGGGGTTGACTATAATGAGATCTTCTCATCAATGATAAGGCACACTTCGATCAGGGCGTTACTAGAAATGGTGGCACATAATAATATATATGTAACTTAAGAACTAGATGTGAAGGCAACTTTCCTAAATGGAGAGTTATATGACTTAGCCAGAGGGATTCGAAGTTCCTGACAAAGAAGACTATGTATGCAATCTGAAGAAGTCCTTGTATGGACTCAAGCAGTCTCCTAGTGGTACAAGAGGTTTGATAGCTACATGATGGAGCTAGGATACAACTCGAATTTGTATGGTTGTTGTGTGTATTATAATAAGCTTGGTGATGGTTTTATGGTATATCTGGTCCTATATGTATATGATATGCTAATAACTTCTAAGTCTAACTCTGATATATGACGTTGACTGAATCTGCTAAGACTGTGGTTGAAAGGGCTAATTAGTTATCTTATTTGCATCATGACCATGTTGTGGTGCATTGTGATAGTTGCAGTGCAATATGCCTCGCCAAGGATCAAGTCCATTATGAAATGACTAAGCATATAGATGTGATATATCATTTCCCGAGAAATGAGAAGAGAATCAAGGTGAAGAAAGTTGGTACCTCTGATAATCCCATAAATGTGTTCACCAAATCTACATGGCAAGTTCACACACTTTTAAACTTGTTGAATGTTTAAGCCGTTAGAATTTGGTCTCTTAATTAAGAATCTGATATTTGCGCCCCTTATTAGGCAATATGAGAATTTGGGCCCTTATGGGGCAATCTGGGAATCTAGGTCCTCAGGGGACAATATGATGCAGAGGGACCTGGGAGAATTCAAGTCAAGGTGGAGATGTGTTGAAATATACGTTAAATAATAATCTGGTAGTTTCTAATAACCAAGTACGGGCTTCTCACTAGCTACCCGATTAGCGAGACGGGGTTCAGGGTGAAACACCTTGGTGGGGGATGGTTAGGGAGAAATGACCCTGAAGTTTTTTATGGTTTTATAAGATTTAGTGAACCTTATGTTCTATTTTGGGTTTATCTAAACTCACTCTGTTTATGTTAATTGATAATGTATTATATAAACCCTCAGGGCATGTTTTGATTGAGGGTAATGCATTAAGGGATAATAATAGTCAAACTTAGGAAAAATAAGGCATTTAAAGGTTATGATGAATGAGATGAAGTGACGGTGGGGGAGGATAAAGTGGTGTTGGTATGAAGAAAATGGAAGCAAGAAGAGCATTAATGCCCTTATTATGGGGTAATAATTACCAATTACCATCGCTAGGTAACTGTTTTCCTCTGTTCATCTCTTTTATTTTATCACAAAACCACTTCAGGTGCCCCTTACCACCACCTCAATGCACCTTAATTTTCCTTACTTTGTCTTTGATTACCCCTTAATGTATTCCTCAATCCAAGCATTCCCGTATATTTTACTTCTACTTTACCAATCTGCAACACATAATCTGTAATCTGTACTCTCTCCATAATAGTAAACCACGTTAAACATGTGTGCGTTATTTAGTGATTTTATCTTTATCTTATCTAAGAAAGACTCTGTAAAAGGGGGAAAGCTAGATAAAATACCTTCACAATCTAGAACATGAATTAATGACCGTATATTAGTTCCGTGTTCGTCACAAAGTCCAGAACAGGGTAGACCAACATCTGAAAACGTATATTAACTACCGCAGGCTCACAAAATAGGTTATTTTTTTGATTCCATCCTTCTCCCTCTATATATCTTATTAGGCTTGTAATTCTAACATAGTATGTGTCACTTCATGAATTCAATGTAGCTTTAGCTAAATTAACCAGCTGGTTTGCACACGAATAATCAACTACCCTAATAATCAATTTGTAAGTTTAACTAATAGATCAAAAGGCGAGCCTCACTAGCTCGAGGTGTGTAACTAGGTAAAAAGTCGTATTAACTAGACACTATAGGTGATAATAATTTTACTTTTAAGTTACATTAAACTCTGCTCAAATTAATCTAATTTGAACGGCTTCTAATTTAATTTAGTCAATAATGTCACCGCCTAGCTAGTGTATTAGGATTAATACTTAATAGTGCACTAGTGTTTCAGTTGGAGTGGTGACACTAGAAGACGGACATGGATGTATTTAATAAGCTCATTATATCCCAAAATGGAAAAGTCGTTAGGTAGTTGCTTGGCTTCGAGAAGTCATTGGCCAGAAATTTCTTTCCTCTATTGACTAATCAATTAATTAATTAAAGCTATTTCATACAACCCATTAAGTAACTTAGTGTCTAAGACATTGCGTAATAATCTAATAGTAACAAAAGGCTTAACCAAATTATAGATATATAGAGAATATCTTAATTTATTACAATAATAGCCTTGTCAAAGTCTAATATTCTCTCTTTTATAAACTTGCAAAGTCATTAAAAGTATTTTTAATATGTATGTATATTCTCTCGTTCCCTTTGTCCTTATGACATAAAACTTTTAGTCTCTCTCTTATAAGATTTTTTAAATACAACTTTAACTCTTAATATTACACTCCTATTTACTTCTCCTTGGAAAATATGTAAACTAGTTGGGTCTTCGATGTTCCTGTAGTGCTTTTTTGTTGTTACGTTGTTGAAGTCTCAATGCAGTTGAATGGACAACCTCTACTTCTCTCAGAGCCTTCTTCCAAAACTATTAATTTTAATTACATCATAATGATAATCATACAGGTATTGATATTTAAAATATATATACTAAAACGGATCTAGCAAAGCCAACATACCTTTATATATATATATATATATGTATATATATATATATACCTTTGGACCATATCATACCAATGGACCACATGCAATTCTCTCACTTCGGGAAGAGCGGACGAAAAGAGAAGGTGTTAAATAGAGTTGGGATTCGATGAGAAGGATCTTTAAAAGAGAAATTTGAGAAGGATCGATGTGCATATTTTTTGAACTGGATGTGCATATTTTTTAAACTAGATATGCATATTTTACTTTTTGAGATGTTAGTTTATGCTCTAGAAAGATAAAATGCACATTAAGTTTAAAAAAATGCACATGATAAAAAGTTGCATATTTTGCTCGTATTATATACGCATTCAGTTTCAAAAATATGCATAAAAAATCTTTTTCACCTTTCAGAGTCCATTTTATAAGACCAAATGAGGTTCCACCTAAGAGCATAGCCACTAAGCCTTATTAAGTAAACATTTCCCTCTAAGTTAAGCAATATTAAACTCTTATATGCATGTGATGCTTCAGGGGGTCAAATCGTTAATAAAAGGCGTTCGCTCTATTTGCTTTTCTTTCATAGATACCCTTTATGACAAATTGACAACACACAATGACACAACTAAGTAAAAGGTTTTACGCATCACTATAATTAGTATATGCAACATATTTCGTTTTGTAAGTTATAAACTTATAACTATTTAATCGTTTTTGTTAAAAGTAACACAAAGTTATTGCGATATCATCAGCCGATCAATAGTGGCGTGGCTTCTCGAATCCAGCCGTAAAGTAGAGAGGAGGGGGAAGATGATATAACAATCCTCCTATACTTTAATAGCTTTAGTGCTAACGTTCCATTATCTTAGTGTGGGTATATATAGTATTTTATATTTTATATTTTATGCAAAGATTTGCCGTCACTTTAATATTTTATTAGTAAATAGAGGGATTTTGACTAAATTCAACCACTACGGTTTTTAGTTGTTAGAATATGAAGTTTAGAGTTACTGAGCTCCAACAATGGAGATTAACAGAAGAGAAAAATAGGAGAGAGAGAAAGGAAGAGAGTAAGAGAATAACAGAGAAACATAGGGCTACATTGTATTATTATGGTAAGTAATGAGTTACAAGCCTATTAGGCTATTTATACTATACCTTTACAATCTAACAACTAATACAAGATTCTAAGTAACAAACTAATACTTGAATAACAAACTAATCCTTGAATTAAGGAAACAACTAACAACTCCTAACCAACCTAGTTCTATACTTCAACATCCCCCGCAAACTGGACATGTTTGAAAAACATTTCCAGTTTGAACAATTCGTACTAAAAAAAAATGATCAAAACAAGAAAACACGATCACTATGGATCAAACACATGAACGAATTCTCAAATAATTCGAACAATCAAAATGACCTCTATGGGTCACAAGAATGACCATCCATGGGTCGTAACAAGACCATCTATGGGTCAAAACAAAGACTCTATGGGCAAACAAAGCCACTATGGGCAAACAAAGCCACTATGGGCATACCAAGCCACTTTGGGCAAACTTGACCAACTATGGGTCTTCGAAATGGACCTTCTTGGTCTTTGAAAAATTACTACTGTGGGTCTCGAAAAACGGCCATCTATGGGCCTCAAAAACTGACCTTCTGGCCATCTATGGGCCTCAAAACCGACCTTCTTGGTCATCCAAAACTTGAACATGGGCTTCAAACAAACCCAACACCATACTCAAATAATATTGGACAACACCAATATTACCAATTCTTTAATGTCAGCATGACAGTGATCAACCCACAAATCAGCCACACAAGAACAACATAAACTCCAACCTTTATGTAACAACAAAACAGCCCATAAAGCTTGAACCAGCTCCACATTAGATCCCAAGAAGCTGAATAACAATTCCAACATTATAGAAACTCCACACTCCACTTGCAGAGTAGTCAATTACCAAACCAAAAGAAAAAAAATTGCCCCATGAAACAACCACCGAAATTGTGACAGGAATTTTGATCTTTACATAAGATCACTAACTAATCTTACCAATAAAATGCTCCAAATCATGTTATCATCCCAACAAACCTACCAAACCTCAACGAGAATCACCAATATCATCCACCGAACACAACTTGTATCCAGAAAATGGAAGCGTTCTAGACATTGCCCAAATAGACAAATCAGATTTTGAGACTAACTGGAGCATATACCCAGAAGATGCACTAGCAACATCAAATTCATCAACCCCAAACAACAATCGACAACAAATTTGACAACTACATGGATCTCCAAAGAAGAGAAGGGAGGTGATGAGATTAAACCAGGAGAAATCGCAAGAACATTGAACACAAAATCTAAACCACAGACCCAAGAAATGCAGAGCCTTGCTTGCATCAAGAATCGTTCACTAATACCCATATTCATATTTCAACAAATCGACAAAGACTTTCAATCTACAATAGCTAAAATTGCAAACCCATGTACCAAGAAACTGATCCAAGCAGTCAAATAGAACCCTTTTGTTCAGCTTTAACATCCGAAACCCATTTTTCGAATACGAGCAGTACAATTGTCAAGAAATAGAACCCAGAAACTAAAACTCAATTAAAGTCACAATATTTCGTTCAGACATTTCATCGAACATCGTCTGTGCATACAATTCGAGAGAAAACTTAGAAAGAAAACCCATGTACAGCAATCCATCAATTTCAGAAATAGCAAGGACATCAACAAGAATTCGAGAGGAACCCATCAATATTGGAATGAGAAACTGATGAGTGATATTTATACCAATCTAAACCCCCTATTTTCCCCCTTGTTTAGAGTCTTTTATCCTCCTCCTTTTGTATTTTCTAGCTTATTTTGGTTATTTTAGAATAATTGAGTAAATTATAACTCATTTATAAATATTAGCTATTTTGATTATTTTACAGGGTCTATATTGATTCTTGTGTATTTGATGTTTTAGGATCGACCTTGAAGGTTGGCATCCCACACACCGAGTATAAAAGACTTAATCAAAGCAAAATAACACATTTGGAGGTGTTTGTGCACAAGAGTCAACTTCAAATGGACATATCTCCCAACTCACTCAACATTTTCAGGTGATTCCAATTGGAGATGAAAGCTTGTCTCGAGAGCTTTCCAATGACTTGTCATAAGCCTAATTCCGATAAAACACGAGAGAGATATGATCGTTCGAAGTTGGGCTGTTTGGCCAGTGGGAGCGGGCGCTCCGCTTTTGGTTGGAGCGGGCGCTCCGCTTTTGGTTGGAGCGGGCGCTCCGCTTTTGGTTGGAGCGGGCGCTCCGGGTCCGCTGGGAGTTCCTGTTTTGCGGTTCTTAGGCCCGTTTAATGAATGATTTTTGTAGCCCATTAAAAGGGACGAACCCCAAAACTTTTGGGGGAGCTTTTGAGAGGATTAGCCTCCATTGAGTGGGGGATAACTTAGTTAGGGTTTTAAAAAGAGGATTAGCCTCCATAGATTAGTTTAGAGAGAATGTGAGAAAAACTCAATGTAGAGCTTGGATATGAAGAATCTAAGAAGGAAACTTGAAGATTTTGAGCATCCTTGCAATATTAATGAGTATTTCTTACTCTTTCTTATATTTTATTGCTTTGTTTACTTATTTACATCTATTTTCTCTTTAATTTACTTGTCTACCTTAAATTAGTGTTTGTTTTCATGATATTTAGTTGTTAATGTCTTTATTTTATAATTTTTCATAATGTGTGAGTAGTTCTCCCTTGGGAAAAGGTTGAAGCCATTGATGAGTTCATAAACCTTCAAATTGAACATTTGGGTTTTTACTTGGGTTAGTTTTGGTTAATTGGTTTGGAACTTTCATGTATGTTTGTATGATTGGCCATCATAAAAGCATAATTTGGGCACTCTTAATGAAGGATTGAAAGATGAAATTAAGGGGTTGCCTCAAATCAATTTTTAGGCTTGAAGGACCATGAAAATAGGGACTACCTAGCCTAGGGGCTTGTTTTTGTTCATCATGTTTATTGATATGCTTGGTTGAATGCCTTAGCCATGAAAATAGGTCTTTGGTAGGAGATTAAGCCAATCTAACTAGCTCAAAAGAGTGGTTAGAGTACCGTTGGATGAACTATTCCCCTCAATTGATTCCCATTGTTGATCCCTCATTTTGATCTATTTGTTTATGAATGAATCATTTGGTGGATACCCTTTCCCAAGACCCTTTTATTATCGTTTCTTTTTCTTATTTTCACTCATAAATCTTACTCCAAAAAAGAGACTCGACCTAGCTTATCATAAGTCATTACTTTTTGGTGCTCTCCTTAGTCCTTGTGGGATCGACCCTTACTTGCCCTTTCTACCTAGTTAGAGAGACCGAGTTAGGTATTTATTTTTGGTAGGCTCGACGACGGCCTATCAAATTTTGGCGCCGTTGCTGGGGACTTCGGTGACATTCATTAAGTGTTGATTAGATGAGTCTAGGCCTTTTGTGAATAGTTCTTTATCTTTTGTTTTCTTTGTCTAAAAAAAAAAAATTTGAAAAAGATGACAATCTTTTCCCTACCCCAATATGAACATGAAGTATTTTGGAGGTATTATTGGAGGCTTGGTGATTCTCTTGGTTATGAGCATAGCTTTGAGAAATGGGAAATATGTGATGTCATGTTTGAGGGTCTAAATGAAGAAACTAGAAGGGTGGTAGAGTCTATGTCTATTTTGATTTCCATGCTCAATCTTTGGATGAGGCTTGGAGTCTATTTGAGTGGTTGGCTAGAGATACTAATGAATGGGAATTGTCAACGCATACGAATCAAAAACTTGAAAATCTCTCTAGTTATGAACCCGAGACTTGTATTTCTCCCCCCTTTTACTCTCACTTGGATGAAGTATATTCTAATGCTAATGTTGTACATGCATCTCATGAATTGTCTTCAAACCCTTGCATGGATTCCTATGATCAATCTTATGCTCCCAATGATGAATCTCATATGCTTGATTGTGAATCTCTTTCCCAATTTGATTCTCAAATTGCTTCCCCACCTATTGATGATCCTCTTTTACAATTGGAAATTGGTTTGAAATTGCTTAGAGAAAAATTGGGTTGCAATAATGACATTCTTGAATTTAATTATGTTGATTCGATGGATGTTAAAAATGATAATCAATTGGGAAAGAGTAGCATAGAGCTTGAGGATGATTTTGAAGTTTTGATGAAGAATGGAGAAGTTCTTGAGGAGAAGTCATTGATGGAAGAAGTCTTCTTTCTTAAGTCTTGTGATGTGAGTGAAGTGGTTAATGAAAGCCTTGTTTCTATACCTTTCCCTCATGTTCCATTTGCAAGAAGGATTGACCTTATTCCGTCTTTTCCCATTTTATTTCCATCCTCATCTCTCAAAATTCCAAATCTAGATGAGATTCTTGCCTCTTTTAACCTTCAAGTGACCGATTCTTTTATTGTTGAGATGAGTGAGATTGCTACCAAAAAAGATTTTATAGAGGAGAGTTTGCCATCTTATTCATCCTTTTCTTCTTATTTTGATTCTTGTTTCTCTTACTTCTTTGTTTTTCCTTTTAATCCTTCTTCTTTTTGGGCATCTCCTCATTTGCATAGAGTTGCATTGCACTTTATGCACATTTTGCATTTTGTTATTGCATACTTAATAAAAATGGAAATGTGTGCTAGTGCATTTGACAAACTCTTGCGATCGTTGAATTGCTATTTACTAACAAGGTCGAGCTACGGACCTTAAACAAGCCTTTCTCGGGAAGTAACCCGTGTTTTATTGCTTATATTTTTACATATGTTTTTTCTTTAATATTGATTTAGGGACATATTTTTAGCAAGATTCATTTTCCATATCATATGGAAAACAAACATGGTTTTGAAGAAGGTTGATTAGCAAGGGAACATTGGGTCATTTGCGGGTATTTACACCCACCTACTATCCGGTAGCATCCTTCCTTCTCTCTTTTTCGGATAATTTATGTTTTGCGGAACATATGTTTGTTGGTTAAATGTTTCTTATCCCCTCCCTCCATTGATTCCATATTTTAAGCATTGAGGACAATGCTTCATTCAAGTTTGGGGGGATAATTATTCAATTGCTTTGGGGAGATGTATATACTTTTTTTCTTTATATTTTCAATAAATTTCAAAACCCAAAAATATATATATATTTTTTTCCTCTTCTCTTTTTCTTTCTTTTTTTTTTCTTTTCTTTCCTTTTTTTTCCCCTTTTTCTTGGGAGAACTTTTTTTTTTTTTGAAAAATCAAAATACAAAAAAAAAAATGGAATTAATAAAACCCAAGAAAAGCTAAAATTCAAGGCTATTTTCTTTAAAAGAGTTTTTGATGACGCAAGTAAGCGGAAATGAGAATGCAATTATGTGAGCTAATAAAGTTTGGAACATGTGTAGATTAGGGAGTTTTGAGATGAATTAAACTTTGTTGCTTTGCCGTCAAAAGCAAATAGCTCTAAAACGAAAACGACTAAATTCTCCTTAAATAAGTCACTTAGTTCTATCCTTCATGCTATAGGAATTCCTTACTTGGTTCGCCTAACTTGGGTCCCCTAGTGCATTTGAGATATACCCCGAATAACTTAGCATTTTCACCACCCTAAAAAAAAAAAAATAGTTACATGAAAAAGGCTAGTAGCCTCAAAAAAATTTGAAAAAAAAATTGCGTAGTTTCAATAAGAGTTGCGAAAGGGTGGTTAGTAACCAAGGTCCTAGCGCATTCCAATGCTCAAGTGGGGGTTCGAAAAAGTGAAGTAGAACTCCCTAGTGGCGACGGGATCGCTGCGGCTTGAGTATGAATGTTTTTCCTCCTAGTGTGTCTCCGACCGAGTACTTGGTATCGTGCCTGAGAAACATGTTTGCCTCGTGAGTGGACGGACCGCACGAAGAGGGCGAAGACTAAGCCCCGCACTCCTTGGCAGTTGCATCACTTTTTCCTTATCTTCATCTCCATAATAATGAAAATGCTAAGTTTGGGGGAAAATTTTCCGCACATTGGGGACTAGAGTTACTTGAGCCGATTTTCTCATCCTATACATGAGTTTATGAACCAAATGACCATTGGAGTATTTGCGTTGAAAGTAGTGTAAGAGTTAGGAAAATTGTAGAATTTGCACCTTAGTTTAGCACATCTCATAGCCTCCTTCTCTACTCATGTGTTATGTTGCAATTGAAAGAAAAACATTCTCATATATGCTTGCTTGTGATGCGCTCTTAACTCTATCTCTCATACCTTGGTGATGTTTTCATTCTTGGTTGTTCATGTTTGAGTTTTCGTTTTGGCTTTGTGGGTATGCCTTCTGAACACCCTCACGAGACCTTACTCGTCCACTAGGGTCATCCTAGGGGTTTAAAGGGCTTGTTGCACATGCTAAGTGCAACCGTGATTCCTACGACAGTGAGTTAGATTCATTGCTTCATTAGGGTAGATTTCCTAATTATGTTTTATTTGCTCGAGGACGAGCAAAGGTTAAGTTTGGGGGAATTTGATGAGTGATATTTATACCAATCTAAACCCCCTATTTTCCCCCTTGTTTAGAGTCTTTTATCCTCCTCCTTTTGTATTTTCTAGCTTATTTTGGTTATTTTAGAATAATTGAGTAAATTATAACTCATTTATAAATATTAGCTATTTTGATTATTTTACAGGGTCTATATTGATTCTTGTGTATTTGATGTTTTAGGATCGACCTTGAAGGTTGGCATCCCACACACCGAGTATAAAAGACTTAATCAAAGCAAAATAACACATTTGGAGGTGTTTGTGCACAAGAGTCAACTTCAAATGGACATATCTCCCAACTCACTCAACATTTTCAGGTGATTCCAATTGGAGATGAAAGCTTGTCTCGAGAGCTTTCCAATGACTTGTCATAAGCCTAATTCCGATAAAAGACGAGAGAGATATGATCGTTCGAAGTTGGGCTGTCTGGCCAGTGGGAGCGGGCGCTCCGCTTTTGGTTGGAGCGGGCGCTCCGAGTCCGCTGGGAGTTCCTGTTTTGCGGTTCTTAGGCCCGTTTAATGAATGATTTTTGTAGCCCCTTAAAAGGGACGAACCCCAAAACTTTTGGGGGAGCTTTTGAGAGGATTAGCCTCCATTGAGTGGGGGATAACTTAGTTAGGGTTTCAAAAAGAGGATTAGCCTCCATAGATTAGTTTAGAGAGAATGTGACAAAAACTCAAAGTAGAGCTTGGATATGAAGAATCTAAGAAGGAAACTTGAAGATTTTGAGCATCCTTGCAATATTAATGAGCATTTCTTACTCTTTCTTATATTTTATTGCTTTGTTTACTTATTTACATCTATTTTCTCTTTAATTTACTTGTCTACCTTAAATTAGTGTTTGTTTTCATGATATTTAGTTGTTAATGTCTTTATTTTATAATTTTTCATAATGTGTGAGTAGTTCTCCCTTGGGAAAAGGTTGAAGCCATTGATGAGTTCATAAACCTTCAAATTGAACATTGGGGTTTTTACTTGGGTTAGTTTTGGTTAATTGGTTTGGAACTTTCATGTATGTTTGTATGATTGGCCATCATAAAAGCATAATTTGGGCACTCTTAATGAAGGATTGAAAGATGAAATTAAGGGGTTGCCTCAAATCAATTTTTAGGCTTGAAGGACCATGAAAATAGGGACTACCTAGCCTAGGGGCTTGTTTTTGTTCATCATGTTTATTGATATGCTTGGTTGAATGCCTTAGCCATGAAAATAGGTCTTTGGTAGGAGATTAAGCCAATCTAACTAGCTCGAAAGAGTGGTTAGAGTACCGTTGGATGAACTATTCCCCTCAATTGATTCCCATTGTTGATCCCTCATTTTGATCTATTTGTTTATGAATGAATCATTTGGTGGATACCCTTTCCCAAGACCCTTTTATTATCGTTTCTTTTTCTTATTTTCACTCATAAATCTTACTCCAAAAAAGAGACTCGACCTAGCTTATCATAAGTCATTACTTTTTGGTGCTCTCCTTAGTCCTTGTGGGATCGACCCTTACTTGCCCTTTCTACCTAGTTAGAGAGACCGAGTTAGGTTTTTATTTTTGGTAGGCTCGACGACGGCCTATCATAAACCGCCATGAAAGTCAAAAATTTGAGAAATTTTGAGCGTTTGTGGGCAAAATTTCAATTACCTAGAAAATTAAAGTAATAAGAAAATGAGAAGAGAATTATCAAAGAATTAGAACCAGTAAATTTCTTGCACTGTTGATCGGAAACTTGAACCCGTAAACGAAATCGAGAACGAAAACTCCATGAAATCTTCATAAAATCGCAATCCCAGAAAGAAAACTTGACTCACGAACAAATTGAATCCACTTCATTGAAGAATAAAACGAATCCGAAAGAACCCTAGAAATTGGGGAAATTTGAGAAGATAGAGATTTGAACAAAATTTTGTGCGGAATTTATGAGCTTGGATCATTCCCGCTCTGATACCATGTTAGAATCTGAAGTTTAGAGTTATTGAGCTCCAACAATGGAGATTAACAGAAGAGAAAAATAGGAGAGAGAGAAAGGAAGAGAGTAAGAGAATAATAGAGAAACATAGGGCTACATTGTATTATTATGGTAAGTAATGAGTTACAAGCCTATTAGGCTATTTATACTATAGCTTTACAATCTAACAACTAATACAAGATTCTAAGTAACAAACTATTGAATTAAGGAAACAACTAACAACTCCTAACCAACCTAAGCTCAATAACTCTAAACTTCAGATTCTAACATTAGTTAAGTTAAATATTTGCCAATTGACGATTCAATAGTAGAATGAAAAGATAAGGAAATTCTCAGATTCAAAAACTCTCATTTGATAAGATTCAAACTCCAAATATTTGGTATGATAATAAATACGGTGCATATGATTAACTATTAAGATTTCCCTTCCCACCACAATAAACTTGTTAAATAAATATAAGTCAATATAGGATATTATCTTTACGATTAGCGTCATTTCTACCAATTTCCTACGTAACATAACCATTATAAAGGTAATTTCCTATACTAACTTATACTTATTTAGCAAATTTGTTGGAGAAGGGGAATCTAACTAACTAATCCTATGCACGTAGATTAGGAAAACCGTAAAAAGTATAAGTGAGTCAATTCTTACTCGATGTATCACTCTCAGTAATGGGAACCACAACATCTTATTATCATATATTAATATTATAAAAACTAATTAAATAATTTGTTCTTTTAGAGACAACGAAAGGTGTGGATTTGTCTGCTTCAATGCAACATATATGCTTTTTATTTGATTACTAGTAAATGGCACGTGCGTTGCACGTGGTCTTTACGTAGTTCAATATTATAAAATGAGTTTATACACTTATGTCTTTAAAAAAGGTATTGGAAATATGACATAAGAAATAGAAAAAATATAAACGTTATTGACATTTAATCTATGTATATAAAAGCAAAGGAACTAGAGAATTCTATGAGATAGAAGCCTATGATTCTATGTACATACAGGGAAAGGAAAAAGAGGATAATAACGTTATAACACCATCAATCACAATTTATTGAATCATAAGCTTCCGTAAACGTAGCCTAATTAATATAAGTTGTTAACAAAAAATTCCCTCTCTTCTGATAAAGTTAAGTTAGCAACTCAATGAAACAACAATACCAATAAAAGCAACAGTGTGTATAAGGCCAGTATTCCGAACTAATATTACTACAAGGAATAATATGGCAATTATAAAAAGGGAATCATATGAGGTCGCCCTATGTTTCAGTCATCTTTCCAATGTAACCATCACGTTTGTATGTCTATCTCAAGTAACATCTAACTTATAGAACTTTAAAAATTAAAGAACGTGGAGATGATGTTACATAGGTAAAAATCCGTGCCCCATATTTCCTTTCAAAATTTGCATTTGTATGACCTTGTATTAAAAATTTAAATTTCTCGAAAGAATTGTCATAGACGAAAAGTCTTTTTATGTACATGAAATTTTGAAAAGAAAAGGGGTTTACACAATTCTCTATAAAGTTATCTCTAAATTCGTTAAGTTTTATAAATTTTTACAAAGTTGAGTGTTACTTGAGAGCGGAGATACACCTGCAAACGTAGGGGTATATTTAAAACACAGGTTACCTCATATGATTTCCCTTATGAAAATTACTATTACGAAAAACGCCAACACTCTAAATTAATATTGTAAGAAGGAGTAATATAGGATTTATAAAATTCACTACAAAATGTTATTAATTAACATTTAACCACCTCCTTCTTTTTTTTATATGGATATAGGATAATTTTTAATAGGGTGAAAAATGAAAAGAGTTAAAATCACTACAATATTAGTTGATACTTAACCACCTTCTAATTGTTATATGGAGGGTAAAATTGGAATAACAAAAATTACTACAAAAAATTGACTTAGTTGACCATTTCCTCCTTTTTTATATAGGTATAGGATTTAAAGTATATAATCCCGCAACCAACCCTCTGAAAAAACATCAATAATGTTGTTTAAAAAAATTTCTCATAAAAATGGGGGACATTATAATAAGTGTCCCACTTGGAATATCAACTTCGTAGTTCGACGTGGAGAAATATGAATCTTGTATCAAACGTTTAATAACAACGTCTAATTACATCCTTTTTTCGAAGACTTTATGAAGACCGACTAACAAAACATTACACGCAGATAGCGTCGAGTTTGTTTTTTTTTTTTTGAAGGTAATGGTGGTGGATTCCTGGCCAGATCTCAACTAGTACAGTATTCTTGATCTGGTGTTTGCGGGGCCCGATATTTGAGAGCAGGGGGAATGGTAAGGGGATCCCCACCCCCAAATGCCCCTAGTGGGATTTGATCCCATGACCTTCAAGTCATGAGATCAAACCTTTACCACTAGACCAAGCCAAGCTTGGTGCGTTGAGTTTGTTATCAACATCAATTATCATTGATAGTATATTATAGACTACAGTGACGGACTCAGAAAAATTATTTAGTGGATCGAAACGTAGTTATTAAATTTTATCAGGGTTAAATGTATAAATTTTCAGGACAATTTTCAAAAATCGCAATTTTTAAAGGGCAATTTAACAATTTTTACCGTCTCAAGTGGGATCAAGTGACCCCACTAATCACAAGGTGGATCCGCCACTGATAGACTATCTATTGAAACTTTTGGCTAAATAAAACATTACATAGTATAGGAGTTTCACATTGATATAATTGGATCACCTAATAAGGTTATGGGACTATAAGAGCCACATGGTTTTAAGGTGGAACCTTCTTTAGTCTTGTGAAGTGGCCTCTTTCTCTTCCTTATAGACGTGAGCTACCTCCTTTATCGCCATATGATTTTAAGGTAAGTCTTCACTATTTTAGATTGTTTTACATTATTGTAAGTCGAGTGCATAAATTATTTTTTGCTATGGACTCTAGAAGGGTCGTCTAAATAGAGAAAAGTGGCATGCATTAATAAAAAAATTAGATTCAGAAATATAAAAGATGATTGTCGCCATTGTAGATAAGAGAAGAAAACATTTAATTGTTATAGTTTGGTCGATTTAAAATATTCGAGGTTCTTTACTTCGAATAGGGGTGTTAAGTACATGTTAAAGAGATAACTTACATGCGGTCCCACATTGATAAATTAGAGGGACGATGACTAAAATATACTACCACTACCACAAAAGGCCTTTTTTGCGGTTATAACGCATAATCTATTGCGGTTCCAAACCGCAATAGATGCATGGCGTAATAAAAAGCTGGATACACTTTCTATGGCGGTTGTGAACCTCCCTAGAAAGTACAATTCTATTGCGGTTGTCTGAAAATCGCGATCTTTTAACTATTTTACTACCACCAAAATTTCAAAATTGCCGCCAAAAATACGCATTATTTAATATGATGGTCTAACACAATCGCCATAGAAAGCTGCGACCCTTTCTTGGGGAGCTTCATATTGTCGCTCTATATTAATTTCTTTTTTCTTTATCAAACTATAATGCTGAGAAAACATAAATGATGAAAAAACAATCTTACAACCATAATACAAATATAAAGCTTAAATATTAATTTGTCAACCAAACTTGTTTACATCTTTTCCCTAAAAAACGTGAACTTTGTCCTGCTACATCCTAAACATAAACTAATGTAATAAGTTAAACAAAAAGCTTTGTATCAAACTATAAATACATTTTTCTTGGACCGAACTAATGCACATGGATACTCCTTTTCAAGCTTCTTGGGTTATTAAAAAGATTTTTGATGCTTATTCTTATGTGACTCATTGTTGTTGAGTCATACAATTTCCATTAAAACTACTTATGGGATGTTTTCGGGTTTTAGTGACAGGCTAAAGTCGTATCACCTAATCAAAGATAAATCCTAAGTGCTCTAACAATGGTAGTCAAGGGAAGTATATAGGGTCGAATCAACAGAGAGACATCGTTTCTAAGTTAATATCCAGCTAAATAGCTACTCCAGATAAAATCAGAGAAAAATGAACTGAACTACTAATTAAACACTAGAAAGCAATATAAAGAAAGATTTAATCTATAAATTAAAGGCTTACGGAATTAGTTCGATCCACCATGTTTATACCAATCAAAGGATCAAACAACTATCAGAACCTAGGTCAAGAATCGAAAGATTAGAGCTTGTGTCAAGCTATGGTTAAGTTTCAACGCCCATAATTCAACATACTCCGCATGTTCACTAACGTAATCAGAATTACTGATGTGTACTAGGCCTCTAAAAGTAGGACGGGTCTGTGCAAACAATTATTAAACTCACACAATCAATGAAACTGCGCAATAACATTAATTACTCAATAAGAACAAATCACACTATAACCAATCTAATCAAACCCTAGAAACTAATAGCAATTCAAAGTAATCAAGGTATAAACATGGTTTCCCTCCCTAAATCCCTAGAAATTAGACTACTCAAACATAATCGAATGAACAATAATAAAACTAATATGAAACCCTAACAATAGCATCATGGATGAAATAAATAATCAAACTAAGCAACAAAGATTAAATAAAGAGATTAAAAGAGAAGAACAATACCGAATGACGGAAAGCAATAACCTTTATTGAAATGAATCAAAGGTTCAATCACCTTTAGAACTAATAAAAGCTCTCAAACTAAACTAATGAACAATGGAAACTAAATGAATAAAAGATGTCTACAAAATAAAGAAGTCTAGCTATTTATAATAGCCTCTCAAATCTAATTAAAACCGAATACAATAAGATAGAATTTCGGATCTGCAAGCCCAGTACCCGATCGGGTCCACACAAAAATGGGCCAACATCATTCCTCTTCGCACACAAACCCCTGACCCTTACCCGATCGGTCGGGCGCTCACTGCCCGATCGGGCCATGCACAAAACCAGCCCAGGCTACTTCTTCTTGTACGCCAATTTCACGCAGCAAAGCAACAAGTTCATGGGCCTGCCCGATCGGGCGACAGTTGCCCGATTTAATCGGGTCGGCACTTGGCCCAGCATCTTCGATTTCTCGCCCAAACAGGAATGTTACATCAATGAGCCTCGCCCGATCAGGTCGGGCAATGGCTGCCCGATCGGGCCCGAAACTCCACTACCCGATCACATAAATCTTCGCTCGATCGGGCCATATTCTGCCCGATCAGAACACGGGTCAACTCTTTTTGGCTTTAACACTCAATTCTTCATGTTTAGAGCTCTCGGGACCTCGTAAACCATTTATAAAGCTCGTAACCACTTATACGTGCCTCATAAAAACTCGTAAAGTCGTGGTAACTTCCAAATGGCTCGGAAACAAGAGAAAACTCCATAAAACGTTCAATTTAACACTAAAACACGAAACCACGACTGTATATGATAATTAGTATAAAATAGCTCCGATGAGCTCAAATGACGCACGATTTAGCTCATAAAAAAGAGAGAAAACTCGATATAAATTAATACATGATATCAAACTCCCCCAAGCTAAACCTTTGCTTGTCCTTAAGCAAATATAACATGAACATGGAATAGATTGCTTCACCCAATAGATAAAGCATTCAAAGCTCAAAAACGTTTTCAAGACTAAGAATCGTTCAAGTAGGCAAAATTCAAGTTCAGCTACTCAAATCCATCCTACCACCAATCATCCAAGCAAACCATCAAATTCAACTCATCTACAAGGCATACAAATGCTGAAAAGGTCCTCACAAAAGTGTCACTCCTCTCAATTTTTTGGCAAGCAAAGATATGCCCGAAAACTCACCAAGCCGACCATCCCTTCCCACTCACGCTCTCATGTGTTTAAGAAGGTTAAATGACGCTCATCGTAGCCAAGTCGACTCAATTAGCAGATATACTCTTTAATTTTGACAAACTGACTCGAAATCAATCCAATAAACAATGCAAACACGATCTCAAGAGGACTTTATAGGGTTGTAATGGGGCTTAGGAAAGAGGTAGGGGATATTTTTAGGAAGTGTGGTTGAAAAACCAAGAATGGGGGAGCAGAAATCACTCGAAACAAGGTCAGAGATGGCAGAAACAGCTCTCAACAACACCATATAACCACGAAACATAACCCAACTCTTGTAAATCGATGAAAGCTCACAACAAACCCAATTTTCAAGAAAAGTAGCACATTTTTCTTTATAAAGAACGTGAATGAAGGAACTTTGAACTCTTTTGAACTTTTATTTTTTTTTCCTTTCATTTCTCGAACCAAACATTCACGCAACTCAAACTTTGTCTTTTCTTTTCTTTTTATCACACTCAAACCACATCAAATACACTTTAATTCCCAAAACCAAACCAAACCAAACCATCAAACCAATCTCAAAACTCAACCCAACAAAAGCTCCCCCAAGCTAGGCTTGGGAATCATATCGAAATAAAGCCCATGGGCTCATAATAAGGGTTTAGTAACACGAAAAAGGTTATTAGGCTCAGCGGGGTTAAGGAGGATAAAAGTATCTCAAAAATTCATTCGGAGGCTCAAGAATAAGACAAAACAACGCCTCTATCACAGTAAATACTACAAGCCATCGAAAATCAGACAAGTATGAAGTCAAAGTCAAGATCAATCCACTAATGAGGAACTAACACACAAAAACAGACTGGATAATCATATGAATCCAATAGACTTACAAAGAGGTATCACACTCTAACCAATTCAGGCATGCTGCAGCACAATGTAGTGTAACTCGCTCGAAATCATAGCAATCAAACATCAAATCATAGCCTCATGATCAAAAATGCCGAGCTATCCAGAAAATTGAGTCAACTCGTTTTCAATAAGAGCACAACAAGGGCACAAGGAGGCAGCTAAACCAGTCATGTGAACCACATTTTTTTTATTTTTTGAGTATTTTTCGAAAGCAATAAATCTATCCTAGAAAATAGTAAAAGAGATAGAGAATACAAATAGAAATTCTCCCCCAAGCGGAACTTGGCAGTGTCCTCAATGCCAAAAGGTGAACAAAGGACGATGCTAAGAGGAAAGGCAACGTTAGTGCTCTCACTCTCTCTGACTCTAAAAAAATAAAAAGAAAATAATTAAAAAAAGAATAAGGGGAAATTACGAGTTGCCACTCACACAGCGCTGGTTTATAAAGGTCTCACATGACCATAACACCTCCATATCTCAAATTGGAGGGGCTTGGCAGTGATTGCCACCCTCATCAAACATCTTCCTTCTCCAAATGTTCTTGATAATATCTCCAGACTGTGAGGCAACCTTAGGTGCATTTTGAACCTTGTCTACACCTACCTCATCCAAAATATCAGCCCTGTAACAAGATTGTTCAAGCATAGGTGCCTTAACAACATTGGTTAGACTAAAAATCACTTTATCATCACCTACACTCATAGTTAAAGACCCAGACTTAACATCGATGACAGCACCAGTAGTAAATAAAGACGGTCTACCCAGAATAATGGGAATCTGGGAATCCTCATCCATATCAAGCACCACTAAATCAACAGGAATATGGAATTTCCCGACCCTAATAGGAACGTCCTCTAAAACACCTAGGGGGTATTTTATAGAACGATCAGCCATCTGTAAAGTGATTTGTGTTCATTTAAGTGCTCCCATTTCAGTTTCTTACATAGAAATAAAGGCATAACAGAAATAGAAGCACCTAAATCACACAAAGCTTTATGAATAAAAATAGGTCAAAGATGACAGGGAATAGAAAAACTACCATGATCTTTCAACTTAGGTGGGGTTTTATTCTGAATAAAAGCACTACACTCTTCAGTAAGAGTGACACGTTCTACCCCACCAAAGTCTCTTTTCTTAGTGATCATGTCTTTCAGGAATCTGGTATACACAGGGACTTGAGTAATTAAATTAGTGAATGGAATCGTTACCTCAAGGTTCTTGACCATAGCCAAGAACTTACTAAATTACTAATCGACCTTTGATTGCTGCATCCTGTGAGGAAAAGGTTGCCTTGGTGTAAAAGGCGCTTCAGAAACCTTCTCCTTTTTCTTACCTGTCTGCTCAGCTTCCTCAAATATTTCGACCTCAGACGTCTAACTCTTCCCTTTTCCTTTCTCTACCACCTTCTTCCCCTTAGTCTGGGCAGCATCTTCAGTGGGCAATGAAGGAGCGTCATAAACAATGCCACCACGAAGAGTAATGACATTAACTTGCTACCTCTGAATGGGTTGCCCAGGCAACTGTCCCTGCTGCCTCTAAGCATTATTTCCTGCTAATTGGGCAATCTGAGTCTCGAGAAGTTTGAAGTGCTTCTCTTGAGCCAGATTATGCCTCTCTTGAGCTCTTTGAGCCTCCTTATTGGTTTTCTACATGGCCAGCATCAATTTCATCAATTCAGACGTGGTAGGCTCTTGTGGGGCTACATTTTGTGGAGGTGGGGTTTGAAAATTTTGTGGGGTTTGGAAGTTATTAGGGTGATGAAAGTTTTGTGGTGGGGGCCTCTAAAAACCAGAGGGTTTTGGTAGAATGATGATTTGTGGTGGTTTTGTGATGGTGGTTGAAAGTTTTGTGGATTTTGGTAGTTATGTGAAGGGTGGAAATGTTGTGGTCTCTGTTGGAAGGCATTTGCCTGCTCCATCTGATGTTAATTGAACTGACAATCATGCCCAAAATGACTCTGAACACCACATACCTCGCAGTAAGATGAGGTAATGGGTGCAACGACAGACATAGCATTAATGCTCAAGGGAGGGGGTGTCGAGGTAGAGGATCTCAAGGTGTCAATCTTCTAGTTCAGCTTTGCCATTTGCGAAGTCAACAATTCAAGAGCATCTACCTCTAATACCTTCTTTGTGAGGCTTCGAGAAGTGGAATGATCATTGGTTGCAAGGTTTGATAGGAAATCATAGCCTACATCCACTTTCTTATCTAGAAAAACTCCTCCCACAGACGAGTCAATAATACTCCTTGTCTGAGGCTTCAGACCATTGTAAAATGTCTGCGTCAAGAACCATTTGTCCATGTTGTGATGTGAACACTCTCTCTGCAAGTCTCTAAACCTAGCCCACGCTTCCGGAAGTGTTTCATCAGGCTCTTGGGAAAACATGGCTAGTATGTTTCTGATTTCTGCTATCTTTGTAGGTGGATAATACTCTTTTAGGAACGCAACAGAAATTTCCGACCATTCAGACACTTTAATGTCATTGAACCACTTCTGAGCTCTGTCTTGGAGTAAAAACTCAAATAACATGACCTTCAATTGCTTATGTGTGACTCTTTGATGCTTTACAGTTCGGCAGCGTTGTTGAAATCTCTGCAAATGATTGGCCGGATCTTCAGTGGGATGCCCACCAAACTGATTTTGCTGAACCATGTTGATGAGTCCAGGCTTAATCTCGAAGTTCTTAGCGGCGATGGTGGGCATGGGTGGGCCACTAGAAATGTCGTCAGGATGAGGCACCCTATAGGAATTCAATGATTTGGCCATAGCTGAACTCAAAGTGTCTGCTTCAGAGGTGTTCAACTGAACAGACTGCTTTTCTCTCTGAAATTTCTTTCGAAGCTGCCTGATTGTCCTTGTAAGATTGGGATCCACTGGGATGGGGGAACCGTTTCTTTGAGACCTGCGCATACAAAAGAAACAAAAAGAAGCAGTAAAACGTATCTCAATTGGAATAATGAAATTCCAATGACGCACACAGACGTAGACCAAATAACCAAACAAAAACTTAAAAAACTAGCCGTCTCCCCGGCAACGGCGCCAAATTTGACAGGCTAAAGTCATATCACCTAATCAAAGATAAATCCTAAGTCCTCTAACAATGGTAGTCAAGGGAAGTAGGTTCGAATCCATAGAGAGACATCGTTTCTAAGTTAATATCCAGCTAAACAGCTACTCCAAATGAAATCAGAGAGAAATTAACTGAACTACTAATTAAACACTAGAAAGCAATATAAAGAGAGATTTAATCTATGAATTAAACGCCTAGGGAATTAGGCCGGTCCACCATGCTTATACCAATCAAAGGATCAAACAACTATCAGAACCTAGGTCGAGAATCGAAGGATTAGAGCACGTGTCAAGCTATGGTTAAGTCTCAATGCCCATAATTCAACATACAACGCCGCATGTTCACTAACGTAATCAGAATTACTGATGTGTACTAGACCTCTAAAAGTAGGACGGGTCTGTGCAAACAATTATTAAACTCAAACAATCAATGAAACTGCGCAATAACATTAATTACTCAATAAAAACAAATCACACCATAACCAATCTAATCAAACCCTAGAAACTAAAAGCAATTCAAAGTAATCAAGGTATAAACATGGTTTCCCTCCCTAAATCCCTAGAAATTAGACTACTCACACATAGACGAATGAACAAAATTAAAACTAATATGAAACCCTAACAATTGCATCATGGATGAATTAAATCATCAAACTAAGCAACAAAGATTAAATAAAGAGATTAAAAGAGAAGAACAATACTGAATGACGGAAAGCAATAACCTTTATTGAAATGAATCCAAGGTTCAATCACCTTTAGAACTATTCTAAGTGTTTAAACTAATAAAAGCTCTCTAAAACTAAATTAATGAACAATGGAAAATAAATGAATAAAAGATGTCTATAAAATTATGAAGCTTAGCTATTTATAAAAGCCTTTCAAATCTAATTAAAATTGAATACAATAAGATAGAATTTCGGAATCGCGAGCCCGGTACCCGATAGGCAATAGGCCACCCGATCGGGTCCACACAAAAATGGGCCAACATCAATCCTCTTCTCACGCAAAGCAACAACATTAAATACTCCCTGGACCTCACCCGATCGGTCGGGCGCTCACTACCCGACCAGGCCATGCACAAACCAGCCCAGGCTTCCTCTTCTTGTACTCCAATTTCACGCAACAAAGCAACATGTTCATGGGCCTGCCCGATCGGGCGACAATTGCCCGATCCAATCGGGTTGGCACTTGGCCCAGCATCTTCGATTTCTCGCCCAAACAGAACACTTACATGAATGAGCCTCGCCCGATGGGGTCAGGCAATTGCTGCCCGATCGGGCCCGAAACTCCACCACCCGATCACATAAATCTTCGCCCGATCGGGCCATATTCTGCCCTATCAGAGCAAGGGTCAACCTTTTTTTCCTCTTTGATACTCAATTCTTCAGGTTTAGAGGTCACGAGACCTCGTAAACTATCTATAAAGCTTGTAACCACTTATACGTGCCTCATAACAACTCGTAAAGTCGTAGTAGCTTCCGAATGGCTCGGAAATAAGGAGAAAACTCCGCAAAACCTGCAATTTAACACGAAAACATCAAACCACGACTATATACGGTAATTATTATAAAATAGCTCTAAAGAGCTCAAATGACGCACGAATTAGCTCATAAATAAGGGAGAAAACTCTATATAAATACATGATATTAATCACCCTAGGGTTAAATAAAATAAGCTTCTTTGTAATAACCCTGCTCCTCCTAATTATGTTCAATTCTTGGCTAACTATGATGGGAAGATCATTAACTTGTGACAATCTTTTGAAGATTGGTGTCCTTTGTGATCAAAGCTGCACACAGAAGACCAGACAATAGGGAGAGTGAAATGCAAATCAAGCTACACTCTTACAATACCAATGTTTGCTTGCAGTAGATTTATATTAGGCTCTCACAATTACAATTAACTGATATGAAAGGAGCGTAATCATAAAAGATTTCAAAAATGCATTAAGTTGGATTCCGCTATTGTGAAAGAGATTCATCATGGTGTATGCAAGGTGTTACAAGCATAGGAAATTGAAACGGTTGTAATAACCCTGCTAGATGTTCTGTTGTTGGGTATTCATTTGGTTTTAAAAGGTTGTTCAGAGGTTGCTTGCTGTTACCTGCTGATTTACAAGGGAATTTGTGGCTTGACAAAATGTGTGTGCTGAACTGATGTTGGGTTGTACAAGGATGTAAGGTTACAAGGGAACTTATTGTTGCTGCTTGTTGTTGCCTTGTTGTTAAAATTAGGAGGTTTCTGTTTTTTTTAGTTTGTTGGTAGTGTTTAGCTTCGTTTCTTAGGGCACTTGCAGGCTCTCCTTCCCAACCCTTCCTAGAAGGTGGGGGGAGGTTGACACTGATGCTATTTGTAGAGTAGAAGCTAGTTATTAGTTTCGATTGCTTTGTACTCTTATTGCTATTATCTTTGGTAATAAAATTAACATTTACCAAAAACAATTATGATTTGCTCATAACCTTTTCGTAGATACTAAAAAAGACAAAGAATTGCATTAAAAAAAATTCTTTTCCATCAAACTTTAGTTAATGAATGACTACATAAAAACATAACTATGGGTGATATTTTATGACATCCATGACAAATTAACGCTACAGACAGTTAGTAAAAGACATTAAATTATCTTTAGCTACAAAGATTTGCAATTTCACGTTCTTATCGAATTAAGGATTTAACTAACACCGTCTTTGCGGAAAGCGTTCAGTTTCGTACTTGTCTTAGCAATGGGTTGTGCATACTTGTATCCATTCTCGAAAAGTGGTTATACTCCCATCATTAGCCAAGTTTCGGTTTTACAATATGCTACCAATGTTGCACTAATAAAAGGCAAATACTGAACAAGTGAAGTGCGTCCTCAGTTTGATTCGGATACAAGTGACACTGTTAATTCACAATCGCGTTTCAGAAGATTATTTTTTATTGGGAGGTTGTCTCGCTATGCTTTCCAAATGAACAATTTCCATTTGGGTCGTATATTGGTATGCCATAGCATCTTCACAAAATTTTGGCCCCCGATATCCAATTGGCTCGCATTTTCCACATTAGGAGGGAATTGACTATAATGAGATTTTTGCTCCACTGTGAAGCTCACTACTATTCTCATTTTGTTGGCTATAGTTGATATTGATAATATGTTCCAGGAATAGATGGATGTAAAGATTGTGTTTTTACGTAGTGATCTTGATTAGGAGATCTACATAAAGCAACCAAATAGCTTTCAAAATTTTTGGGAAAGATAACTTGTTTTACAAGCTCGAGATAAGCTTATATAAATAGAAGCAGGCTCCGCGACAATGGAACATGAGGTTGACAACTTCATGTGTAGCAGTGGGTTTGGTAGAGCTTATAACAGTCATTGTTGCTATTTTCAAAAGTATGAAAAAATTATGTCAATTGTACGTTGATAATATGCTACTTGTTGGTACAAATATGGAGGTTGTTAATGGTGTGAGGGAGAAAATGTCAAAGAAGCTTGCGTTGAAGGTATTTGGGTGAAGCTTGGAAAATACTAAGTATGATGATTTCTAAGGACAAATCAAAATGCATGTTTAATTTTATCTCAGGAAGCATACATTCTCAAGGTACTTAGTAGATTTAATGTGAAAGATACAAATTCCAGAAATTCTTCGCTTCCAAGTGATGTCAAACTGACTAGGAGCATTCAACAATGACATAGTAGCAAAAGGAAAAAATGGTATGTTCCATATCCCTCTATTGTTGGTAGATTGATGTACGTCATGGTTTGCACATGGCTTGACATTGCTTTTGTAGTGGGATTTTTGAGTAGATTTGTTTCAAATCCTGATGAAAAATATTGGGAAGTTGTGAAATGATTACAATTAGATATTGAAGGGGACATCAAGGTACATCTCTATTGTGAGAAGTATGGTAATGAGTTGGATGTCGAAGTTCCAAAAGTGTATCTCTTTGTCTACAAAGTCTGAGTATGTGGCGATGTCAGAGGTGGTGAAGGAGATAGAACGGTTATGTTGTTTTCTCAGATAGATGGGCATTCAACAGGAAAAGTTGTACTTCACAATGATAGTTAAAGTGTTATGCATTTGGCTAAGAATCCCATGAATCATTATTGGAGGACCTAGCATATACAGCAGTTTCACCACATCAGTGGAAGATGATGTTTTTTGTTTGGATAAAGTATGGGAATTCAAGAATCCGACTGACATGCTAACTATGTATGTGACATATGACAAACTAAGGTTGTGCGCTTACTTAGTTGGCTCCGATAATTGCCAAAGGGAGGTGGTGCACTAGGAGTTGGAGACAGATGATAAGATTATAATTTATGTAAGGGTGTTCTTGTATCGGTTGCCAAGTGGGAGATTGCCGGGAATGAGGGTTTAGGTGGAAGACATGAAGAAGCTTTAACAAACATTCACTCGATGAAAGTTGTTGGTTGCAGGTGCGTCAAAACGTTCATCTTGAGAAGAGATAGTGAGCCATTGGTAGCAATTGCACTATCATATACAAGATACTTCGTGGGCTGTTTCTTGCTCGTTTTTTTAGCTTTACAATCATCTTTTGTATATTTCAAGTGCATACTGGAGGCTTTTCCCCCGTTGCTCAAGTTTCTACTATCAATACTTTATCACAAAGTTTATTGCTTTATTATGTATTGTCTTTATCGGTTTGATATTGGTTTTGTAGATTTATAGTCACTAGAATTTAGAGGACCCAGTTCATTACATTCTAGGTTATTTATGGGCAAGGTAGTATTAAGATAGTTATCACCTCATCAAGAGTTCAAATAGGCTTAATAAGATGAAAGAGAGAGGAAGAGTGAGAGTGTTATGATCAGTCCGTTTTAGTGCATACTTATAGCTCATTCTAGGTCCCATTGCATGTAGATTTAGAGCATTTAGAGTTAGGTTTGCATGGTTTTTCCCTTCTTTGGATTTCAATTATACTTCACAAGTGTTTGGTTGTTTTTGATGTATTTCAAGGGAATTCGTGCATGTTGGAGTACTTTTGTGATCTAGGGACTTGGGATATGTTCAAGGTGCGTGGCTCGTACTTCGGAGCGGCTCAAGTGAATCAAATTTGGAGGAAGTGAAGGAAGAAGGCCACCACGGCCGTGGCACATTTACCACGGTCGTGGGTACCTGTAGCTGGCAAAACAGAAACTTGGAGAAAAGAACACTGACTCGGTGAAATCAGGTCACCACGGTCGTGGTGATTTTGCCACGGTCGTGGTACCTGATCTTCAGAGAATCAGTGGTTATGCTGAAAAGTTACTGCCTGGGCGTTTTTGAGGCACCACGACCGTGGTGACCTGCTTTCGTGCGTTGACTTGTTGCGTCCGTCAAACTTTAATGACTCTTATTAATTAGTTTCTTAGCTTAGACTCGACATTACTTCATACTTAGTTTCTAATTAACTTTCTCTAAGCCCTAAAACTCTCTCAAACACTAGTTAACTCCTTGTTTTCATTATTGAAGATCGAATTCATCAATTAATTCAAGTAATTTCTTTTCTATCTCTTTCCTTTAATCTTATTGCTTTGTTTATGATGTTTACTTTATTGAATTTCAATTGCTTAGAATACATGATTAGTGAGTAGTTTCTAATCTAGGGTTTGGGCGAAAGTATGAATTAAGGGCTTAATGTAGATTATCTATGCTTTTTATGATTCAATTGTTTGTCTATGCATTGAATGTGGTGTTTTGACACCCTAGGATAGATCTTGATCACGTTTATGCTAGGACATTTAGGGTCTTTATTGTTCTTAATCGAACTCTAACCTCTTTTGTCATTCCCATGTTTCGACTTGATTTCTAGACCAAGGGATTGGGTAGGAATTAAGGGGATCCTTTTACTAGGGGTTTTCCGATCTTAATGAATTTATTAAATCAACGGATTAAAGACCATTCGAAAGAGGATTTGGTTGGTTGATTAATCGATTACTCTTGAGGACCATTCGAGAGAGGACTCAAGTATATTAGAGGGGAACTTAACCTTGTATTGACTCCGTTGTGAATCACCATAGCGTTGATTATCGTTGTCTAGCCCATGTTCATATGGGTAGCCCGAACTCTAGTGTCTTCCTTATCATATTAATCCTCCTATTTGTTTATTAGTCGGTATTCATTAGCTAGTCAATTAGTCGGTTACTTACTCAATCTTAAACCCCCAAAAACCCTTCACTTAGGTAGTTTTGGACTTAGTGGACTATAGTCAATCCCGATTTCCTTGTGGTTCGACCCTTGACTTGCCGTTACTACGTGCTTAGTAGTTGCTAGTTAGGTTTATAAATTGTGTTTGCTAAGTGGTTCTTAGTGCCTTAACGAGACGCTAAAAACCTCTTATCAAAATGGCGCCGTTGCCGGGGAAATTGTGCTATTGATTGAAGTTTACTTGAGTTTATTATTGCTTGAGTGATTTTTTTTTCTTTTGTTTAGACGGTGTTGTTATTTGCTAACCCTCTGCTTAGCTTTGTTGTGTTACATGAGAAGGAGAGCTCATGGTTCACCCATCTTACCTTTAGATCCGGAAATCAATCGCAACTTGCGAAAGCTTCGGGGAGGTTTGGAACGGTTGACTTTGAGTTCTGCGCCAGCTTCACCAATCTCAAGTTCTACAAGTGAAAGTGAAGCAGACATGGGTGAGGAAAATGGACAACTTTTCAGGGATTTTGGGATTCCGGGGTCCTATGTTTTACAGGGTGGAATTCGACTCCCCACAACCACTTCAAATTTCAGCATTCACCCTCAGTTTACACGGAAGGTGAAAGCAGAGCAATTTTGTTGAGGGTCGGATGAGGATCCACTTGATCATCTTGATCGATTTCTGGATATTTGTGCTATGATAACAGCAAATGATGTCGCTCCAGACTACATCAAGATGCATCTCTTCCGGTCTTCTCTTTCCGGAAAGGCAAAGACTTGGCTCAAGAGGTTGCCTGCTAACTCCCTCACTACATGGGAGCAGGTTACATTGGCCTTCCTGAAGAAGTATTTCCCAGAGTCAAAGACCGCAGACATTAGGAGGCAAATCTCTACTTTTGAGCAGGATAGTGATGAGACACTTGCGGAGGCTTGGGAAAGGTTTAGGGAATTGACTCGTTCGTGTCCTCACCACGAGTTCAATCAAAACCTACTGATGAGGTTCTTCTATGATGGCCTTGATCCTATGTCACGTGCTAATCTTGATGCTGGAGCGGGAGGTCAACTTTCTAAGATCCCGCAAGACCAATTAGAGGCCACCATAGAAGAAGTGATCAAGAATTACTCATGGGGTGGAAGAAGGAGAGGTGCTCAACAGAAGAAGGGTGGAAAGTTTGATTTGGACCCAATGGATCAAATTCAAGCGAAAATGGATCTACTTGACAAGAAGCTCTCGAAGATCACCCTTGGATCATCTAGTCCCTCACAAGTGAATGCTTTCTCTTGTGACATTTGTGGTGGTACAAACCACGAAACCTCTTATTGTGGATGATCTTAGTCGGAGCATGTGGCGGCAATGAATAGTAGAGGAGAGGGGTACCAAGGTAACCAAGGTTATAGGAGCAATCAACAGGGAGGGTGGAGACAACCTCAACAAAGCTACAACCAAGGCTAAAACCAACCTCAACAAGGTTGGAATCCACCTCAACAAGGCTTTAATCAACCTCAACAAGGTTTTACTCAAAGCTACAACCAAGGTGGATCGTCCTCTCAAAACTCTAACACTTACCAAGCCCCCCATCAAAGATCCAACTTTCAAAAAGCCCCTCAAAATCCACCATTTTCTAAGCCAAATCCCGAACCTACTACATCCTCCGACCCTACCTCCCTAATCCTCCAACAACTCCAAACCATCACCCAAACCCTTGCTATACAAAGCCAAGCTCTTCAAAGCCATGACCAAAGGTTTCAAGAGTTACAAGCTCACAACAAAATGCTTGAAACCCAATTAGCTCAAGTGGCCGAGAAGAACCCTTCTAACCCCACACACCAACCTCCAAGCCAAACCATTCCCAACCCTAACCTCTATCAAGCCAAAGCCATCCATTTGAGGTCGGGGACGAACTATAAGGACCCCAAGATGCCCGATGAGTGTGAGAGAAATGAAGTTGAGGAGGTTGAGAATGATGGTCAAGGGGATGAAATGGAGAGAGAAGTTGATGTAGAAAGAAGAGAAGAGGACAAGGAGACGGAGGAGACTCATGAGCAAGATGTTGATAAAGCTCCATTGGCAACACCTCCTCCACCTAAGACCTATGTGCCACCGGTTCCATATCCTCAAAGGTTAGTGGAGAGGAAGTTGAGCGACAAGTTCACTAAGTTCCTCAATGTCATGAACAGCCTTCAAATCAACATCCCATTCCTTGAGGCCATGTCTCAAATGCCGGCCTATGCAAAGTTCTTGAAGGAGATCCTCTCCAACAAGCGAAAGCTAGAGGATGAGCTCATTACGTTGCCATACCAAGTGAATGCTCTTGTGCAACGTGCTATGCCCAAAAAGCAAAGAGATCCGGGAAGTTTTACATTGCCCGTGAAGATAGGAGACTTTGAACCTAAGGATGCGTTGGCCGATTTGGGGGCAAGTGTGAGTTTGATGCCTCTCTCCATAGCCAAGCACCTTCATTTCCCTCTTCTTCCTTCGAGGAAGACGATTCAATTGGCGGACCGAACTATTAGGGTCCCGCATGGGGAGTTGGAAGATGTTCCAATCCAAGTTGGGCATGTTTTTGTGCCTTGTGATTTTGTGGTCATGGATATGGAGGGGATCCCGAAACTCCTCTCATTCTTGGAAGGGAGGCTCTAAAGACATTGGGCGCCGTGATAAATTGTAGGAATGACACCATCACTGTTGAGGTCGCCAATGAGAAGGTTGTCTTTGAGTTCTCCAAGACATTGAGGAAACCTATGATTGAGAGGGTTCGCCGAGTTAGTCATGTGGAGAGTGAGATGGAGGGATTTGAGAGGGAAGTACACACTGAGGATGAGCTCTATGCATCTATCACTGAGGAGCCGAGCTTAGATATAGAAGAGGTGAACGAGTTCTCTATGCTTCTCGATGGTGCTACCGTTGAGGACACACTTGGATCGGGATTTGAGGTCCTAGCCACTTCCGTTGCTAAGGAGGAGAGTTCTAAGCCTCCTCCCAAGGTACAGTTCAAACCCCTTCCCCCCTCCCTTAAATATGTTTTCCTTGATGATGAATGTGCTTATCCCGTTATTGTCAATTCGGCGCTTGATGACATCTCCGTGTCTAAGTTGATTGAGATATTGAGAAAATATAGGGATGTCATTGGGTACTCGATTGATGACCTTAAGGGGATAAGTCCTTCTCTTGCTATGCATCGTATCCATCTCACCGATAGTAATGCCTCCTCTATTGAGCCTCAAAGAAGACTTAATCCCAACCTCAAAGAGGTGGTAAAAAAGGAGATCATGAAATTGTGTGACGCGGGAATCATCTATGCTATTTCCGATAGCAAATGGGTGAGCCCGATTCACGTGGTTCCTAAGAAAGGAGGCATGACTATTGTTGAGAATGAGAAAGGGGAAACTATTTCTACTAGAACTGTGACTGGATGGAGAGTTTGTATTGATTACAGAAAATTGAATAAGTCCACCCGAAAAGATCATTTCCCCCTCCCTTTTATTGACCAAATGTTGGAAAGGCTTGCCCGTCATTCACACTTTTGTTTTCTTGATGGTTATTCCGGATTCTTTCAAATTCCGATTCATCCGGATGACCAAGAGAAAACCACCTTTACTTGTCCATATGGGACATTCGCTTATCGAAAGATGGCTTTCGGTTTGTGTAATGCCCCATCTACTTTTCAAAGGTGTATGACGGCGATCTTTTCCGACATGTTGGAGGACTCTATTGAGGTTTTCATGGATGATTTTAGTGTGTGTGGTTCCTCTTTTGACACATGTCTTGCTAATCTTGAACTTGTGTTGAAAAGGTGTCAAGAGACGAACCTAGTATTGAATTGGGAAAAATGTCATTTCATGGTTGAAGATGGTATTGTGCTTGGTCATAAAGTGTCTAGTAAGGGCATTGAGGTAGATCCGGCAAAGGTTTCGGTAATAGAGAAACTCCCGCCACCAAATTCGGTAACGGGAGTTCGTGCTTTCCTTGGACATGCGGGTTTTTACCGGCGTTTCATCAAGGATTTCTCTAAAATTGCCAAACCATTGACGAATCTACTTCAAAAGGAAGTTGAATTTCGATTTAATGAGTCTTGCATGGAGGCTTTTCAAACTCTAAAAAGAGCCCTTACTTCTGCTCTTATTGTGCGAGCTCCTAATTGGAGCTTGCCTTTTGAACTAATGTGTGATGCTAGTGACTTTGCAGTGGGAGTTGTACTTGGGCAACGACAGGAAGGAAAGCTCCATGTGATAGCCTATGCAAGTAGGACTTTGGATGACGCACAACGGAACTATGCCACTACGGAAAAGGAGATGTTGGCCGTAGTGTTTGCATTTGATAAGTTCCGTTCATACTTGACTTGCAATAAGGCTATTGTCTACACGGACCATTCTGCGGTCCGATACTTGATGAGCAAAAAGGATGCCCAGCCAAGGCTCATTAGGTGGGTCCTACTTCTTCAAGAATTTGATTTTGAGATGAAGGAGAAGAAGGGGACGGAAAATGTGGTTGCTGACCATCTCTCTCGCCTCTCCCTTGATGAGAGGGATGTGGATCTTAAGGAGGCCCCCATCAATGATGACTTGAAGGAAGAACACCTCTTTGCTATCATAAATAATGAGGTCCCATGGTTCGCGGATTTTGCGAACTACTTGGCATGTAGGATTGAACCTCACGGTCTTACTTCTCAGCAAAGGAAGAGGTTCTTCAAGGAGGTATGTAGATATTATTGGGACGACCCTCTATTGTTCAAGAGATGTGCTGACTCGGTTTTTAGGAGGTGTGTGCCTAATCATGAGATTCATTCTGTTTTGAATCATCGCCATACTTTGGCATGTGGAGGACATGGTGGAGCGGGCAAAACTGTTGCTAAGGCTCTCCAAAGTGGCTTGTTTTGGCCTCACATGCAAAAGGATGCTAGGGGATTTGTATTGAGTTGTGATAGGTGTCAACGAAGCGGTGGAATCACCAAGAGGAATGAGATGCCGCAACAAAATATTCTTGAGGTTGAGCCCTTCGATGTGTGGGGAGTTGACTTCATGGGACCCTTCGTGCCATCGATGGGGAACATGTATATTCTTGTAGCGGTGGACTACGTGACCAAGTGGGTTGAAGCGATCGCTTCCCCCACCAACGATCACAAGGTTGTCATGAAGCTCTTGAAGAAGATAATCTTTCCTAGATTCGGTGTGCCTCGTGTGTTGATAAGTGATGGAGGTTCGCACTTTGCTAAGAAGCAATTGGAGGCTCTTTTGAAGAAATATGGGGTGAATCACAAGGTGGGACTTCGATACCATCCCCAAACTCAAGGCCAAGTTAAGGTTTCGAATCGTGAGGTGAAGAATGTGCTTGAGAGAGTGGTGAACAAGACTAGGAAGGATTGGTCTTTAAAGCTAGATGATACACTTTGGGCTCTTCGCACCGCTTTCAAAACCCCTATAGGCACCACCCCCTATCGTCTTGTGTATGGTAAGGGTTGTCACTTGCCCGTTGAACTTAAACATCGAGCTTGGTGGGCAATCAAAGAGCTCAACATGGATCTTACTTTGGCGGGGGAGGCTCGAAAGGAGAAGTTGGTTGAACTTGAGGAGCTCCGCTTTGATGCTTATGAGAGTTCGCGCTTGTACAAGGAGCGAACAAAAAAGTGGCACGACCAAAGGATACAACAAAGGGAATTTCGGGTTGGAGACAAGGTCTTGTTGTTCAACTCAAGGCTTAAGCTCTTCCCCGGAAAGCTTAAATCAAACTGGTCGCGGCCATTTGAAGTAGTGAAGACTACCCCCTATGGAGCATATGAGATTGTGGGGGATGAGCAGCCCTTTTTGGTTAATGGCCAACGATTGAAGCTCTACCACGACAACCATGTCATTGGTTTCGTGGGATGTTTGATACTTGGCTCACCCGAGCACCATCATTGAGAGGTGAGCCCTCTTAGTCAAGCTAATGACTTTAAAGAAGCGCTTCTTGGGAGGCAACCCAAGCATTTCTTTTAGGACTAGGTAGTTTGATTTTATTTTCTTTCATTTTTATTTTATTTTATTTTATTTTATTTTATTTTTAGTTTAGTTTACTGCTTTACAAAAAAAAAAAAGTAAAACAAAAAAAAATAGAAAAGAAAAACAAAAAAAAGGAGTGCAAAAAGTGGGGAAGCAGGTGCCCACGGTCGTGGTGAAATCGCCACGGCCGTGGCACCCTGGAATAGGCGAAGCAGAATACAATCAGTTTACTCACTGATTTGGGGGCATCAGGTCACCACGACAGTGGCAAAATCACCACGACCGTGGTGACCTGAAGCAGGCACTCGTTTTTTCAAACAAAATCCCAAGGCCGAAAATCATACACACTCACTCATATTTCTTCTCCACTCATCTTCTCACTCAACCTTCACTCATCCTCTTCAACTCACTCATCCTCCCCTTTCCTCCATTAAAGCTCTTTCCAACCTTCATCTTTCTTCTCAAAATTCAATCTTCTACCACTTCTACCTAACTAAAACATCTTACTTCTTCCTTTTCCACACAAATTCTCCATACCTCACAAATTTTTGCCAACCCTAACCTTCAAATCAATTTGGGGATAATTTGTTGAGAGCTTCTAGCTTTGATTTGAGGACTTCAACATCTTCAACAACAACACACCAACTTGGCAAGGTCCATTTGCGGGATTTACTCCCACGACTCCATTGGTATAAACCTTCCTTCCTTTTGTGTATTCTCTTGATTTCACTACTCTTGTTGATGATTTCTTGATTGTTGTTGACTTTGTTGGTTGATATTGTGATTTGTTTGTGGTTGAAGTGTCTTGAGTTGAGTTTTGGTTGAATTGTTGGTGGACTTGTTAGTGATTAGTGTTTTTGGGGGTCCATTTTGGGTGATTTGAATTGTTGGCTTGTTTGTTGTCCTAGTCCTTGCCCTTGTCTACATCATGGCATCCCATGGCCGTAGAAACCCTCACCGCAACACCTCTACAAGTCAACTTAGGAACTCATCCCCTCCCCCACCATTGAACCCCCCTCAAATTGATACATTAGGTATTTATTTCACCTCTCCCGACCACTTACAACGCTTCATGAGACTTAGCCGCCGTCGAATTAGACCGACTAAGTTCTATGATGTTAGAGCGGCCCGAGCCTTATATGTGGAGGGGGACGTCGACCAACTTTTTCGCCAAGTAGGGTGGTCTTCATGGTTAGATTTACATGCCCTCACCTACAAACGTCTCACCCTAGAATTTTTGTCCACCATTTCCGTTCGAAGAACGGAAGGGAAGAACCCACGGACCATGACCTTCACACTTTTAGGAAGGACCGTCACTATGAACATCGGGCAACTGAACGATGTTTTTGGGTGGCCTAGGGGGGGAAAGATTGGACCGAAGAGTGAGTGGTCCTCCAAGCACAACAGTCACCAATTTTGGCACCGCCTCACTTCCCTATCTCCCTTTGATCCAAACCGGGCCAAGGCCTCTTCTATGGTTAGCCCCGGGTTTCGCATTTCCCATCGTGTCCTTAACCACAGCATCTTTGCTCGTGGGGACAGTTTGGGCAATGTGAGTGCCCGCGAGCTCTACTTTCTGTGGCATATGAGCGAGGGAAATACCCGCCTTAACCCCGGGGCCTGGATGATGGACCACTTCGAGACCCTAGCCATGAAACCCTCTGGGGACATCACCGTGGGGGGGATGATCACATTAATTGCTATATCTCTTGGTCTGGATCTGACAGGTTTGCAGGTTGTGCCCGGAGACACCCTTCTTGACCTTCATTCCTATGCTACCATGTCATGGATCGAGTATAACGGTCCTAACGCCGGGTACATATGGAAAGTCAATGGCAGCCCTTATGCCATTCTCCTTGACGTTGACAAGACCCCCATCTATAACATGGAGAACTGGGTGTTTCCACCAGATTTTGACTGGCCACCGTCCGCAAATGCCGGAGGTGAGGAGAGGATGGAGGTGGATGAGGAGGGCGATGTCCCTACTGCTGAGCATGCCCAGGTTGGGGGCACTTCTGGTAGTATAGAGCAGCAACTGGCTGCTTTGCAGGCCGGCTTTGGCGATATGAGGTTGGATTTCGCGAACCTCGGGACTGATGTGCAGCAGCTCAGGGATTCTACCACTGAGCATGATCGCCATTACCAGAGTATGCGGGCGAGCTTTGACACGATGACCTCGTCTTTCCAAGGTTTTTGTGATGACTTGCAGAGCTGGACTAGCCGTGGTGGTTGGTTTCCAGGTAGTTCCAGCTCTCAGCCGCCTGATGAGTGAGCTTTTCTTTCCTCCTCCTTTGCTATTTTCATATTAGCCTATTCACAGTGAGGACACTGTGTTGTTTAGCTTGGGGGAGGATGTATATATTTATGCATATCTTGTTAGAGCACGTAGTTTCCATTGCATGTAGTTTCCATTGCATATCTTGCATCTAGTTTTCATCTATGGGACTATTGTTGGCACACCTTTGAGAACTTTGTTGATATCTCTACTACAGCTCTTCAGCTTTGTTGTACAGTGGTTTCATGATTCTTCATAGCATGATTGTGATACGATTGATTGGCTTTGGTAAGACTGTTTGAATCTCTCTCTGGCTGGCTTTAACTTTTCTGTGCAGACATATTGACCCATGTGAGTTTCTGTGCCTAATAAACTGACGAATCTGTGTCAGTTCTGTTCTTTCATGAGTGATTAGTTCCTCAGTTGATGTATTGATCTTGATTTTGACCTGGTACTCCTTGATACTTGATTGTGCACACTATCATATATGATTGAGGCGTTCATTTCATGATTTTAGCTCCAGAGTTCTACTTGTTTACATATTTTCCACCTCTAGCCCCGCTGAGCTTTCCTGACTTTTGTTTGATACTTTCACCCATATTACAAGCCTTGACCTCATTTGATTATTGTCCCAAGCCTAGCTTGGGGGAGCGAGTTTTAGTTTTGGTCATATTGTATTACATGGATGTAGTTGATGCGTGGTTTTGTTGAAGGAAAGTGTTATTAATGAGCTTTATCATCGAATTCGCATGTGGTTCAAAGAGATTTTGGCAATATAGGAAAAGAAAAAAAAATGAAGAAAAAGAAATGAAAGAAACAAAGGGCAAGGTTATTCATTTGAAAGAAAAATGAAAAGGTTATATATGAGTTACTATGCGTGAAAGTTGTTATGGCGATATTTTGGTAATGATGGTGTTTTATGGAGTTGTGAATGCCTTGTTAGGCCGTTTTTACATTGATATTTGCTCCCCTTCTTGGCTTTTCCACCACATTTCCCAAAATTGATCCATACCCTTAACCCTAGCCTTATTACAACCCTTGAAAGTCCTCTTGATCTTTGTGTGTTACATTTTTGTGTTGAAGGTGAGTAAAAAGGTCAAAGTTAAAGAGTATTTCTTCTTCTGAGTTGATATATATAGGTTGAGTGTCATTGATTTTCGCCCTAAACACAAGAGGGTATGAGTGCACATATCTATAGTGAGGTCTGTCAAGTTTTGTTAAGTCCAGCTTGGGGGAAAGGGTTTGTGGTAAGATTGTTGAGTTGATTGGTCACATGACGTGCTATGCGGCTTTGTTTCGTAGATACTCGAAGCTTGGTTCATGTAGTATTGATATCTCTCGTGTTTTGAACTGTGTGCTTAACCCTGTTTTAGTCCCATATTGTAGGTTATCATATTATTCCCATGTCTATTGTTCGATTGCTTGAGGACAAGCAATTGTTTAAGTTTGGGGGAGTTTGATCAGTCCGTTTTAGTGCATACTTATAGCTCATTCTAGGTCCCATTGCATGTAGATTTAGAGCATTTAGAGTTAGGTTTGCATGGTTTTTCCCTTCTTTGGATTTCGATTATACTTCACAAGTGTTTGGTTGTTTTTGATGTATTTCAAGGGAATTGGCGCATGTTGGAGTACTTTTGTGATCTAGGGACTTGGGATATGTTCAAGGTGCGTGGCTCGTACTTCGGAGCGGCTCAAGTGAATCAAATTTGTAGGAAGTGAAGGAAGAAGGCCACCACGGCCGTGGCACATTTACCACGGCCGTGGCACATTTACCACGGTCGTGGGTACCTGTAGCTGGCAAAACAGAAACTTGGAGAAAAGAAGACTGATTCAGTGAAATCAGGTCACCACGGTCGTGGTGATTCTGCCACGGTCGTGGTACCTGATCTTCAGAGAATCAGTGGTTATGCTGAAAAGTTACTGCCTGGGCGTTTTTGAGGCACCACGACCGTGGTGACCTGCTTTCGGGCGTTGACTTGTTGCGTCCGTCAAACTTTAATGACTCTTATTAATTAGTTTCTTAGCTTAGACTCGACATAACTTCATACTTAGTTTCTAATTAACTTTCTCTAAGCCCTAAAACTCTCTCAAACACTAGTTTACTCCTTGTTTTCATTATCGAAGATCGAATTCATCAATTAATTCAAGTAATTTCTTTTCTATCTCTTTCCTTTAATCTTATTGCTTTGTTTATGATGTTTACTTTATTGAATTTCAATTGCTTAGAATCCATGATTAGTGAGTAGTTTCTAATCTAGGGTTTGGGCGAAAGTATGAATTAAGGGCTTAATGTAGATTATCTATGTTTTTTATGATTCAATTGTTTGTCTATGCATTGAATGTGGTGTTTTGACACCCTAGGATAGATCTTGATCACGTTTATGGTAGGACATTTAGGGTCTTTATTGTTCTTAATCGAACTCTAACCTCTTTTGTCATTCCCATGTTTCGACTTGATTTCTAGACCAAGGGATTAGGTAGGAATTAAGGGGATCCTTTTACTAGGGGTTTTCCGATCTTAATGAATTTATTAAATCAACGGATTAAAGACCATTCGAAAGAGGATTTGGTTGGTTGATTAATCGATTACTCTTGAGGACCATTCGAGAGAGGACTCAAGTATATTAGAGGGGAACTTAACCTTGTATTGACTCCGTTGTGAATCACCATAGCGTTGATTATCGTTGTCTAGCCCATGTTCATACGAGTAGCCCGAACTCTAGTGTCTTCCTTATCATATTAATCCTCCTATTTGTTTATTAGTCGGTATTCATTAGCTAGTCAATTAGTCTGTTACTTACTCAATTTTAAACCCCCAAAAACCCTTCACTTAGGTAGTTTTGGACTTAGTGAACTATAGTCAATCCCGATTTCCTTGTGGTTCGACCCTTGACTTGCCGTTACTACGTGCTTAGTAGTTGCTAGTTAGGTTTATAAATTGTATTTGCTAAGCGGTTCTTAGTGCCTTAACGACACGCTAAAAACCTCTTATCATGTTAGTAAGAGCAAGCTAGTTTCCAAACAAAAAAAAATGGGGGGGGGATAGGGAGGGGACAAAAATAGTTTCCAAACATATATACTCTCAAGGAGTTTATCATTTCCCTAAATAATTACTTTTCTAGATTAAGTGTTGAAACATAAGCAATAAGCAAACCAAAGAAACAACAATAAAGAAGAACAACACAAAGATTTAACGTGGTTCGCTGATACTATATCAACTACTTTATAGACACGGGGAGAAACTGATTTATTATCATTTGGAGAAAGGGTACAGATGAAAGAATATGGATGCACAACTAGAAGAGATATAATGTCTAGTGCTTGGTCATTCGAAGCACCAGATAAATAGATTCAAGGCGTTTGAACATTAAGTGTAGCTAACTTTCATATTGAGGTTACTCCATGAAAATAAATTTTACGAGATTTTCATTTATGAAATAATAAAAAATCCATCACTTTTTTTGACTTTGTTTAGTTGAACAAAGAACATCTTCAATTGAAAATGATTTTGCATGAAAAAGCATTCGCCAAGAAAAACTCAAATACAAAGTATTCTATCTTAGTGTGATTCCATACATAAGGAGTTGGAGAGAAAGGAAGCATTGAAGTAATAGGGGAGAATAGATAGGGGTACGAAAAAAGCAAGGTACGGACTATCAATAAAAATGTCACCATTTAAGAAGGAAAGAATAATTTTTTTCCATCCTTACGAAAACTATAGGATGAAAATAAGGTAAAATGAAGAAAAATAAGGATGATAATAGATTAGTTATAGTTCTGTTTTGATGTAGACCATTTGACTAGGCATTGATTCAACTCCAACATAGGTCTATGAGTCCATAAATTTCACATTCATATTACTTCCCTGACACCCTCCATATGTCCGGGATGCCTGTAGTATGGAAGGGTATCCTTAGTTTGCCTCATAATGCCTTGACTAGACTCGCTCATGAACCGTCAACACGTATCAATTGAATGCAATATGACCATGTTCAAACTTTGATAAACATCTAACAATAGTTAGATGTTTTCAAAAGATCTAACAAGTTACTTTAAGTTGGACACTATATTACTTTGTATGTATATACCTTATGTTACATAATTTGGACACTATTTTTTTTTTGTTAAGAAGTGGCCTAGACAGCGCTCGTGTCCTAATGGGCCAGGCACTTTAGAATACGGGGAAGGGTAAGGGAATCCTACCCTCAAACTGTCCCTAGTGGGGATTGAACCCCTAACCTTGAGATTGGAAGGGTGCTCTCCTTACCCTTAGACCAAGTAATACTGTTGGACACTATATTATACCATATATTGGACATTATATTTCCGTGTATATACCACTTTAAATTAGGGGTATTTTTATATACTTGATTGCATGATATTTCCCCTCATTATGCATGTTAAATGAGCATTTTGACCCTCATTTATATGTAAATTGACCATTTTGCCCTTCGTTTAACATATAAAATGATCAGCGTGTCTTTGTACGGTGTTTATCAATCCTCACGATGTTGTATTATTGTTGTGTAGCTTTGTGATATTATTTGTAATTTTGTGTTGGAATGGAGTCCCTTCAAAAAATTCAAATTATTATGTTAAAAAGGAAAAATAAAACATTTATTCTCCAATACAAGTACTATACTAAACACAATTAATGATATATTTCATTTTTTTTATTCCTAGAAAAATGAGAAATGGAAACTATATTGTGTATTAGGGTTGTTGTGTATTGTGGTTTGTTCCTCCATAATGACAGTTCGTCTTCAATTGTCACTACTTACTCTGATGCAGATTGGGCTGGTCATCGTGATGATCATGATCGTCGTTCTATGACTGGTTGTTATGTGTTTTTTCTAGGTAAATACTTGATTTTTCCGGCATTCCAAGAAGCAATCTATTGTGTCTAAATCATCCACTAAGTAGAGTATACAATTGTTGGCTATGCGATTGCTGAGACTATGGCATTGCGCCAATTTCTTGCTGACATTGGATATTTTCTTCGTCCATGTGACATTAGATCGTTTCTTCATTGTCATGTGACTTTCCACATATCTTACTACAAATCATGTTCAACATGATCGTACAAAACATATATTGATGTTGATTATTGTTTTGTTCGTGAGATGATCGCCAAGGGGTGGTCTTTATGTTCAACACTTATCTAAACAGTTGCATTGCTGATATTTTTTCAAAAGGACATTCTAATAATTATTTACTAGATATTTAGGATAATTGTGTGTTATGGTTGTTTAGGTTAAATGACATTAGGTTTGAAATTGTAAGTCATCATTGTTCTGAATATTATGGAATATAGGGGATTAATGCATTCTTGGTTAACAAATACACTTAGTCAAAAATACAGAGTTGTCAGAACTAGTATTTAGACTCAGGCAATATTTTGGGGTTTATCTATATTATATTTTATCACTTTAAGACAACTAAACTTTGGTATATAAAGATGTTAGTAAAAAGTTATAAATTAATATTTTTATTCATAAATGCAATTAAGATATTATTTCTCATTGAAGACACATAGTATCATTATAGTATTGATAAAAGAAGCAACAATAGTATAGCGGAACAATGGTTAGAACATTTATCTTTCGTATACGAGGTCGCGAGGTCAAAGTTTCTCATGGACAATTTACACTTTTTATGAAATAACACAGATAAAATATTGTTAAAGTAAGAGGTGGTGACACGTGAAGAATTAAAATCTGTGCTTATGTTTTTATATATGTTCATTTTTTTTTTGGTAAGGAGAAGTGGTCCGGATCCCGCTCGAGTCCTATTAAGCCAGACACTTGAGAGTATGGGGGAAGGATAAGGAAATCCCTACCCTCAAAGTGCCCCTAGTGGGGATTGAACCCCCAACCTTGAGGTTGGAAGGGTACAGTCCTTTCCACTAGACCAAGTACTACTTGGTTTTAAATATGTATAAGATATACAAGCGGCAATAATTAGAGTGTAAGTTTAACTGTAAGTTACAGAGAGAGCTGCATTATTGGCATATTACTATTACCTTGGGAAATCAACAAAATCTTGGAAAAATATGCTAATGTGACATGACTAAAGCCAAAACAAAGCATGATTCCATCTTATTCGTTAGTGACTGAAATGAGTACTGTATAATTTTCTAAGGTAAAAGCTACACCTTTACCACCCAAACTGCCCAATTCTAGATAACATAAAACATCCATGTCTATCTACATATAACAAAGGAGAATTGTATATTATACATTTTGGTGTAGATATTTTTATGCATATTTGGAATAACTAAAGTCAAATCGATATTAATTAGAAAATAAGGATTACCTTCGTTTCTTTTAATATGTATATTTGTTTTTTGCATGTGGACTAAAGAAAAATTATAAAAGTAAGAGAAAAGGATAGGTTAATTAAGGAAAATGTGAAAAGGTAGAGAGAAAAAAAGAAAAAGTAGGAGAGAATGTAATAATTATGTGGACCAACCTTCCATTTATGGGAAAAGGTAAAAGTGTACCAATTAAAAAAAACACCCGAAAATGGAAAAATGTACATATTTCATCCGCTTTTTTTATACTTGCATCATTGACCATATTACGCAACTCAATGCACACTTTATAAATTAAATATCTTGAGGTCTATATAAGAAAAAATTATACAAAGTTGATATTAATAATCTACACATTGAGACGAATCTAACAAGATCCCAGGTGACTATGTTTTTCGTTATATAAATCACAAATTTCATTCAAAGCAACATGAATGAATAGTGTGCCATTCCCAAATGATGTGAGTAAAAAAACGGAGAAAGTATTAAAAAAAAACCGGAGGGAGTATAAACTAACAAAGTGAGTATGAGTTAACTTAATGTGTATGAGTTAATACCATATTGAGTATGAATTAGCCAAACGATTATGAGTTACTCAAATAAGTATGAGTTAGCCAAATGAATGAGTAACCTAACTGAATATAAGAATGTCCTTGTTTTTCATTATAGTTACACATAATGTCTAACTGACATTATGTGTAACTCTATGTACTCCAAGGTGTCCCTGATAAAGTACTTTAAGCAAAGGGGTCGTTTTTAACTAATTAATTAACATTTGTTGAGGAAATTAAGCAGTTTTTATACAAATGTAATGAATTTAACCTGAAAAGTATATGGGCCACGTGAAACCCTCTAGCATTATGCCATGTTAATGTCTTATCGTTGTCATTAGTAACCAAAAGTATAGAAAAGAAATCGAACACCAGACTTATTTGAATGAAATTCTTACAGCTAATCGTCTTACTCTCCATATTAGTATTTAAATCACTCATTAAAATGGAAAAATAAATAAATAAAGGTTTAAAAAATAAATTAAAACCTTTTGAGATACAAATTCAAAAATCTACTCAATGTTCAAATATGGGATATAGCCTGGGCCACACATCAGTTTATATAAGAAATTTAGAGTCTTTTGTGTGATCTTTTAGTATATTAGGTTTTCAGAATTTTTTAGATCTAATTAGAGATTTTAACCATCAAATATGTATATTAGAGCTTCTGTGAAAGCAAATGGATTGCTTATAAAAGAATTACCTATCGAGGGAGTAATATACAAATATAACAAATTTCAATTGTGTAAAGTGGAGCTTACTTATTTTCTGTTGACAAAACACAAAGATTAATTGATCAGATCCGCGGGTGTACCTACGAAGAAACACTTATGATATTAGAACTCATGCCCTTTCTAAATCAAAAAATTGGTATATTGAAGATATAAGCTACTTTTCGAAATCGATCATCCAATTAACAAAGCAAAATTCACCTTGATACAGACGTGTAAGAATCTTCTTTTTTTCTCAGTGTCATGATAAAGGTAAAATCAGATGGTGTCATCAGCAATAATATAATAATCATATAGTGATATCTACATACCTCTTTTTGCAAGCACATGATATAAGAAAATATTATACTATTACAATATTCACCGTCGTACCAATGGAGAGAGGTATAATGCAACCTACCTAGGATTTCAAATTCAGGGGTGCACAATTAAAATGGAAAAACATAACAATATTTAAAACACGTGATAGGGACATATCCAAAAAACGGAAGTATATATGGTGACTACCTCCATTTCACAAAGATTGTTAAATTTATAGTTTGACGCTATTCACGAATCTCGCTTTCTCCATGGTTTGTGATTTATGTATAATGAACTATAAGAATAGATAATAATAAATAATGTTAAAACAAGGAAGGATTATATGAGATGCAAAAATACTAAAAACAAATTTTAATAACAAAAAATTCATAAAAATAATTGGGATAAAACGGAGGAAAGAAAAAACAATTACGTTAAAGAAATAACGACGAAAAAGGGAGAAAACAAGCAAATAGAAGGAATGAGAAAGAGAAAGGAAAGAACAATTTACAAGAAGAATAAAAAAAAAGAAAGTAGTAGAAACTAGTTAAAGAAATAAAAAAGAAGCTAAGGAATATTATTAAAAGAAATAAAATGGATGACAAGAAAACTAGAATAATCCATGACCTCCCTAAACTTAGACCCTGTTCTTTTGGCCTGCAAAAAACTTAAATTAATTTCAGTTCGCTTTAGTCACATTAATTTCAGTTCAGTTCAGTACAGTTCTACTTCAACTTATTATTAACACTTTTATTATCTTTATTATTATTATTGTTATTATTATCGTTATTATTATTATTAAAACGGACGAAAATCATACAACTAACAAGAAATTGGTGGACAATCGAGATACAATATGGGCACCCACTTCTCTAGCTATAGCAAACCTTATCCTAGTCCCTTATGTCGTGAGTCTTCGAGAAGTTCTGAACCCGCTTCAGTAACGCAAGAGTCTCCTTATCCAATTTCCCAAGAGAAAAAAAAGGAAAAGGGAAGGAAGCCATACCCAATTGCTCGATAATGAGCTTCATACTTGACCAGCTTCCGATGAGCCGCATCCGCAACAACACGTCCAGTAACAAAGTCAGGTAACCCAGAATGGGTCAAGGGAGAAGACTCTGTCAAGTCGACACACACATCAGGCCGGACCACGATGCCAAGAATAAAGAAGCACATCTGCAGGTCTGAGGGCCCCGTCGTTCCCCCAACAAAACCCAATATCAACCTCCTTTCTTGTCGAAATCCCAGCCCGATAGCAAATATCAACAAGGGTATCCCGAATTATATTATACCGATGTTTAATACCCACAATACCAGCACAAGACACTGCATGATCACCAAAAATATCCCCAGCAAAAACACTAGAGCAAGCAGGGCACGACATTGAAGTAGAGACAAAAGAACATCCAACTGGTAACACAACACACTCGGATAAGTCTCAGGGTTCATTGTCTGACTCAACCCCGAAATAGGAACTGCCAGAAGCCAATTTGAGGTGTGTTCCCCATGTTGTGACATCCACAAAGCTAATTATCGAGAAGATAAAGAAAAAGTAGATTTTGCAAATGTGGTAACCTTTGTGAAGTATGTATCTGTCAATTTCTTCATAAGTTTAGGGGGATCGACTTATTATTATTATCGCTACTACTATTATTGTCAGTAGTATTATTATTATTATTACTACTACTTCTTCACCTTATTTTTAACACTTTAACATCAGTTTTTATTATTATCTTTATCGTTATAAATATTAACATTATTAAGTACTCATTTTTATTATTATTATAACAATAATAATATTCATTATTGTTACTATTATCATCATTCTTATTAATAGTAATATTATTATTAATAATACTAATTATTATTAGTATTATTACTAATATTATTATTATTAGTAGTAGTAGTAGTAGTATTATAATATATAAAAAATATTATTATTATTAAGTATTATTAGTATTATTATTATCATTATTATTAATATAAGGAATAGTAATAATAATTATTATTATTATATTAAGTATTATTATTATTAATTTTTATTTCTATATTGTATTATCATTATATAATTCGATTTACCAAAATCATTTCAATTCAGTTTTGTTTACTTTTGTTTAGTTCAATTCCATTAAATTCAGATCTTTGCAGGCCAAAAGAACAAGCCCTTATTCTTAACTTTAATGCAACCTAACCAACTATGCTATCATCTTTTTATAAGTCAATGAGGAGAATTTTTTTAGTACATTGTTTAATTTTATTTTTTTCTCCGAAACATCCGAATTAGGTTATGGAGGGAGATAAATAAACCAAGCTAGCTAAGTACTCTGTAGCAAGAGAATACGAAGCTAGTTAATGTAGGTTATGGAGGGAGATAAATAGACCTAGGTTTGCTTGTTCGAGTATGGAGGAAGGTGAAAGCAAGCATAGCTCCCCGAAATGGGAAGGTGAAGAAAAAGCAAAAAGAGGAATCCTAAAACACTTAATTTATAAAGATATCTGAAGGAATAAGATACTGTATATATATAATAAGTTCTTACTCTCTAGTGGTCACAGATTATTGCTGCGTTTATACAAGACAAACCAATCAATAATTCGTACCCACAAAGCCTTAAAATACTATTCAATTTAGACCAAAAGACAATCAACTTATAACTTAACGTGTGAAAAGTTCTATTGATTGGAAGTAACCAAGAAAAGAAATAAATCATAAAAGGGTTCAACAACTCATTTTCCCTAATTGAACAAGATCTAGCCACAAATATATATTTTAAAATAATTGGAAAATAAAATATTATAGTTATGTTTGTAACTAACACAACAACACCCAAGACATTGAGATGAATTCACAAGTCACAACCCCATTTTTTAAAAGAAACTTATATACTCAGAAGATATAACCTCCATCAAAACTAATTGCTTCTCTTTAATAAAAGAAATTATGATTTTGTATAAATTGATCTATCTAATCCGATAATCTAAGGGATAACTAGCTATGTCATCTAGCTTAACTGATAAATCTTTTAAAGGAACTTGACAATATGCAGAGACTTGGGGTCGATCGGTTGTTATCTATATCAATGCCCACCCAACTCTCTATATGCAAAAAGAATATATGGATATGCCACCTAATGAATAAGTAGATATATGGTATTTAGGATAATAAAAAATTCAAATATGGAATACAATAAATAGATATATAATTTAAGAAATTGTTGATGATGAAATGAATTGTATGAGTCGCTTACATACTTCATTATATATAAATCGTTGAAAAGAGTTCGAAATATTCTTTATGAAAAGCATCATGTGTCACATGCTTAGATTTGTTGTTATTATTTATACAGTAATATTGAAATAGATAAATGATAGTACAAGAGTATCATGGTGGTGTCATAAGAAAATTGTGAATTAAATTAAGAATATGATATATTATTATGATATAATCACGATTTTTGATTTTTTTTTCCATATATATTAGAGTATATTTGTAGAACTTACAATTTTGCATCTTCAAACAAGTGTTACCAACTTTGGATGTACCTAGTAATAGAACATACGCTATCCTTTTTCCATTTAGACAAACCTAAACATATGCCGAGAGTGGTTTAATGTCTTATTAAAGAATTCCTTGCATTATTTAATTTTTTTCATTGGCATTTAATGTTTCTTAGGTATATTTTTATCATTAAAATTTTTTAATTCTGCATATGAAAATTGTATGAAATTAAGATGGTAGTTGAAGGATGCGTCAAAACAATTCTAACATGATCCAATATAATATTTTTTGTTTTCTATTATAAATGGTCAAAGTTTTTAAATTTTGCACCATGTAAAATTCAATGGAAAGTCTCCTAAGAAATTAATAGAGCGGTGCAATATAGTATTGACCAACACTCGAGATTATAGCATTTTGCAATCTTGAGAATTAATGAGATTTACCTATTTACTATATCTAGTTACACTTGACATTAGGTAGCACTTTCCAATCTTGACAATGACCTAACATATAAACACTTCGCTGAATAGAATGACATACTATATAGACAATGAGAGTAACAACACCAAGATATCCAATAGTTTATCCTTGTTCATGGTTTCTCACAAAGAATTGTTTCCATCAACTTGACACTAAGAATAGCTCTTATAATAGAACTTTTTGTGAATTAATGCAAAACATATAAAAATCAACCTTAATATGTATACATTGATGCAAATTTTGCACACATTTAATACTATCACCTTATCTCTAAAAGCTAGGGATAAATAAAGAACAACTTTAATGGGAAGAAAAAAATGAGTGGGCGACAAGGAGGAAAAGAAAAGTTACCAATTATATATAGGGTATGACATTGCAAGATCACAGTGCATGATGAGATAAAACCAGTAAAAAAACAAAATAATAAATAATAATATGAAAATTCGAAGTTAAGATCTGGCTTAATCTAAGTCTAATGTCCTAAAGTTTGGCCTAATTCAAGTTTAGAAGCATGAGCTTTACTACCCTAAAGTTATAAAATAATCCAACTTGAGGTTCGGATTGGGACTTAGATTTCTAAAAGTGTCACGAACAGTGTACAGAGTTTAATACTTAATGTTTAAAATCATGTATTCACCGTATCAAATCATTATACTCCCTCTGCTCCATAAAGATCTTTCCTCTTTCCGTTTTGAGGTTTTCTATAAAGTTCTTTCATCTTTTACTTTATTTCGATTTTAGTAAATATTTATCTCTCTTTTACCTTCCCTTACCCCCCTCCCCCCACCACCACCACGGGTGCACTTGATCCATTAATACTTATTTATCTAAACATTTTTTTGTCTGAGACGTAAAAGTCAAATAAAAAAGGACTCTACTTTCTAATAACACCTCCCTGATTTTTGAATCTAGAGTAACAACGCTTCATGATATAGAGGGAGTAATGCATTTTTAAAAAATTAATACAACTTCTAATTAATTCATTTCCCCAACAACTTTTACCGCCATAGAAAAATGGTTACTTTGGGGGAAAATATTTCTATGTGCCATTATCATAGAGAAATATTTAGCTTTGGAAAGGGTAAAAATAATTGGGAAAATGCATTAATTTTGGGTTTTATTCTTATTTACTTTGTCTAATATGTTATAATAATTTAAGAAAATGTACACATGCTTGTTAAACATTAGTCGTTGAACTATGTACCTGACTCTAGTGAAAATTTAACATTCGATCCTCAAACCACTAAACTTAAATTTGACCCCAACTCATGTCACCAAATAAACTTAAAAATTCTATAGAAATAATAGTAATAGCTATAAATAATGACAATGATAATAAGAAATAACTAAATAAATACATATACCATAAGAATGCTTCCAAAAAGACTTACATCATTTTGCTTGTCTCAAAAATCACATCTTCCTTCCAAATTGTAGCTTTCTTATAAAGCCAAAAAAGCTCCCATTTCACAAAAAAAAAATCCTCATAATCAACTGCATTTTGCATATAATCATCATCAAACTCATCAACAAAAAAAACCCTACAACAAGTACCCCCAGAAAAAAAGATGATAACCCCAAAATATATGAATTAAACAGAACTATTATATAAATAATTCTAGCATTATCCATCTATGTAAACTATATTTCCTTGACTAACATAGATGGATAATTACATTGTGACTGTTTTTAATAAAACTAAAATATGCAACTCCAACCCCCCCTCAAAATAATCATCTTCAATACTCATGATGATGATGGTGGTGCTGGTGGTGGTGATGATAAATCGAAGCCGGATTCCGTTGGCTTGTATGACTATCCTCATTATGTTGATGTTCTCCCATGGAAGCTGATGATCCAACTGCTCCCAAATTCAAATAAACCATTCTTGAATCAATACCAATATTCCCTACATTCCCACTACTACTAGTACTACTAGTAGTATGCTCTTGATTATCACCTCCCATTGGCACGTAAATCGATGTCGTCGATGCATTGTTGTTGTTGTTATTGTTATTATTATTATTGTTGGTGTTGTTGGTTGTGTTGTTATCATTAGCTTCCTCTCTCGAGATCACCATTGCAGCAGACTGCACGAGCTCGAGACAAAGACGAAGCTTGTTGGGCTCGATATGGGCTAACCCGGGAACCGCCCCTTTGAAGAGGAAATCAGAGGTTAATGTCCTTAAGATGTCCAAGGGTGTGATACCGTCGACGGTCCGAACATTCGGGTCAGCATGGTGATCCAATAACACCGCAACCATATCCGGTGAGACCATCTCAGCTGCTATATGGAGCGGGGTTTTACCCGTGGGCCCGGCCGGGTAGTTCACATCAGCTGCCCCTAACTCAAGCAATGCTTTAACAACTTCTCTACTGCAGTTTTCTACTGCATAATGTAGTGCAAGTGCTTCATCTAAATTAAGTCCTTCACCCATTACCATAAGCTTAACTAGTTCCACATCCGATGAGTCGAGCGCCCGTCTCATCCGTCGGATCTTATGGTCCTCGTGATCGACAGGAGACGGGAGCCCGAGCTCATGTTGGTTGTGGTGGTGGTGGTGGTGGTGGTGTGGGATGAGCGATGATCGTCTCGCTATCGAGGATTTTAATCGGAGCTCTTCGATTTTCGCTACCACCTCGATTGGGAGGTGTTTGGCTAGTACTTCTGGGGGTAACCCTGATTTTGCTACTAGATGTGAACAAGTAGTCCATAGTTGATGCATGTCTTGTTTTCTTGATGCTATTAGTACTTTCATTACATCCTCAATTGATGCCTTCTCTACCATACTTGATAATTGCTTCTGCAAATTCATTCATTCACAAATATTGATCATTTATTATTGCAATGTTACACCAACATTTTGGCCAATCTTATTTCTAAGTTTTGCAAGCATGAAATGATGTAGTATATTATTATTGCTCTTGCACAAAATCACACCAAGATTAGCCAAAATCACACTAAAAATAAATAATTAATGTTAAATAAAAATTGATACAAACAACAAGGTTTATCTCCCGTATCATTCAAGCTAGTAATGTGACGACTAAATCCACATAGAGATAGTAATTCACTAATTTGTAGAAAGAATTCTTCTTCCACAAACTATTCATGAATGAATTATTAGACAATAATTTATGATTCAGTACAATTGAATTCGTAATATGACAACTGAATTCAAACAGAGATAGTAATTCACTGATTTTTATTATTAAGCCTTTACCATTTTATGGACATTATAAAGGGTGCTTTCTCTTTGTCTAGAACCGAATTAATTAAATCTGATCGGACTTTATTCGACCTAAAGTTTAAATCTTTTGTTTTAGAGAATACATCCTAAAATAAAATAAAAGAAGAAATGCTTAATTAACTACGAAAGATGGTAGTTAAGACTTTTATGGGAGTTTGTGTAAGCATGAGTAGATTACCATATTAGAGTTTAGACAATCAGTTGCTCCAAATGAGGAAAGTAAAGTTTTGCAAGAAATCAGTAAAAATTTGTGTCCCCCGCAACTGTGGAAGAAAAGACTTTGATTGAAATCATATCAATCAATACTTAAAATAATAATAATATACTCCCTTCATATTACTACTTACAACAAACTAACAATCATAAGATCTAATTTTAGTAAGTTAAAAAGATGTTCATCTCCAAAAGATTTTTGCCAAAATTAAGCTTATTTAACAAGTTCAAGTGACAGAATATAATATTATCCACTTTTATACTCCACATCATAAACAAACATAAAATTCTTACGCCATTTACTCCTTGTATATTATTCAACCATATGACATCATTTATTATATATTCTTATGGTACATCCAAAACTATTTTTTTAGAAAGCGAACCTGAGTAAGCAAAGCGAGTTGTTCGACACCGAACGATCGGGCGGCGGAGAGAGTATCAAGAGCAAGATCAACGGCAGAGGTACAATGTGTATGCCAACAACCTCTTTCACCACAATTAGGACGAGGTTCATGTTTTTGAGGAACAATTGAAACTTGACCACTATACAAAAACTGTAACAACAACATGAACACTTCATAACCAACTGAGTTAACCGGAATTACATGGGTACCAGCCCCAGCCCGAGGAGAACCCATGACCCGTGGGTCAAGCCCACCGGGTTGTTGTTGTTCTGATCCACAGAAGAATTTTCTAAAGAAAAGACTACGCGCTGCTAAGATGCATCTGTGCGCGTGAACTAAACGGCCTTCAACGTTAAAGGTAACGTCACTGAAAGCTTGACCGTTGATTAAGAGGTTGAGATAATCTAACGATAGAGATCGTAAAGAATCATCTAAGCTCATTTTTTTTATTTTTAGGGTTAAAGAAAATATATAGAGTGTGAAGGTTACTTAAGAAGAGAGAGAAAGTGGAAATTGGAGAAGATGAAGGAAGGAAAGAAATGAGGAGTATAAGATTTACTAGTATATGATAATGAAAGAGGATGAGCTTTTTTATGATAGTATATTTAATTTGAAGAATTGGTGAGAGAGAAAGAAGGGGGGGATTTGAGAGGAAAGCAAATGGGGTGGATGGAGTGGTCGGCTGAGGGTATTTAAAAGGGGGATGAATAATTGGAATAATTAGATGACGTAAATAGTGAATTGTGTGGGACTCGTTTTTTTATTTTTGTCTAGTTTTCTATATTATTATATTGTTACAATTCCCTCTCTTTCTTTGTTCTACTCTCTTCGTCCTATAATAGAAATATTCTTTGTTTCTGCACAGTTTTTAAGGAGACTATGCATCATACATCGGGTGTAGCATAAGCATGATAAACCTATAGGTGGCAATCGGGTCGTTCGGATCTGGGTCGGGTTTGCTTCGGGTATTTCATTTCGGATCGAGATGGGTTTCGGGTATGTCAGTTTCGGGTCAAGTTGGTTTTGGGTATGTCATTTTCGGGTCGAGTCGAATTTCGAGTATGTCGCTTTAGGTTTCGGGTCGGGTCAATTTTCAGGTCATTGCCCCAGGCACCCAAACAACGATACAAAGTTCTTGATCGTTGAACGAGGAATTGGCTGTATTAGGTTTAAGGGGAGAATTGGTATCAGAGCACCACCTTTAGGTTGGCTTTACTTGAGATTATATTGAGGATTTACTTAAAATTTAAAAATTATAGATAGATATTATTCAGGTCAGTATCGGGTCGGGTCGAATTTCGGGTCGGCATGTTTTGGGTTAGGTATGGGTTGGGTCATTTCGGGTCTCGTGTTTATTTCGGGTCATCGCTTTTGGTATTGGGTCGGGTCAGTTTTGCCAGGTCTAGATACACCTAAGGAGATTTTAAAATTTCACTTCTAAAAAGAAAAGATGACTTATGTTGCGGGAGATAGGTAGGGAATACTTTTTTCAAGAAATTTTTTTTTTTCATGTTTAAGAAAATACAATTTTGACTATATAGGGTCCGTTTCGCTTTACTTTATTTTCAATCTTAGTTTAGGTAAATTTTAATTGGTTCAAATGAGTTAAAATAGCCGAATAAGTATCAATAAGGGTTGATTCTCTCATAAGGTTTATAAAAAGTTCAACTGAATTCATATAAGTGTTAATAAGTTGAAGAGAATAAGCTCTAACGCTATGCTCTTTTTGCGATAATATCTACTGGTAAACTTATTAGATCATATTGCATCTAATCATCGTTGATTTCAGCTTTTGGACTAGATCAGCCTGGAACTTTTTCTTGAGGTAGAGAGAAAACACCATAATATCTTTAATTCTCCAATAATTTTCTTTGTTTTTCATTTATATACTACATCCGTCTCTTTTAATATGTATGTTTGCTTTTGCGCGCGGACCAGGGAAAAAGTGAAAAAGTAAGAGAGAATGTTAGTAAAAGTAAGGAAAAAGTGAAAAAGGTAGAGAGAAGGAAAGCAAAAGTAGGAGAGAAGTGTAGTAATTAGATGGGTCAACCTTCCATTTATAGAAAAGGTAGAAAGGTACATATTAAAAAAATATCTCAAAATGGTAAAACATACATATTAAAAATAACGGAGGGAGTACCTTGTATTTTTGCAATTTTCACATTTTTCATTTGGACCATCGTTTGTGTTTTATAGCTTTATGCATACAATCAAGTGGGGTCTTTTTATATTTGTTTCAATATATATTTTAGAAATATCAACTTCTAATAAATTTTAATTAGGAAAAATTGTCCGAAATCAGTCAACCTTTTCGCGATCTTCTTTTAATAAGTTAAACTTTGAATAATCCTGGATTAAATTAACTTTTTAAGTCTATTTTCTTTTAACAAGTCAAAACCTGTTTAAAAGCACGGAAATAGTTGGGAAAGGAAAGTAGAAGAAGAGAAGGAACACAGAAATGATAAATTAAAATTTAAGAAAAGCCTCACATATTACCGGTTGAATAATTTAAGTCATTTGACTTGTTAAAAGTTTAAGTAATATCAAAGTTAACTTATTACAGGAATATCTACAGTTAACTTATTAAAAGAAGACCGCGAAAAGATTGATTTATTCTTGATAATTTTACCTTTTAATTAGCATTATTCATAATTAAATATGTTAATGTTCAGAATTTTGTATTGGTAAATAAAAGCATCAATTAAAATAAATAATTTTAAAGTATGTATAAAAAATAAATCCTATATCTTATTATATAATTAATATCTTTTTTTATAAGTATATCTTAGTAGAAAGAATAAGATTAAAGTAGACATGTAAATGGTAATGAAATTAGTCAAAGTGAAATAAATAAACTGAAGTGAGTACTTTTTTCAATTCTAATGTAAGGGGTTCATGGAAGAATTATTGAATGTGCTAGACGTAGGTCTTCAAAAGCTAGAGGGACAAGTTACGCCAACCTGCAAAATACTGGCTTCAAGGGGACAAAAGGGTGAATAGAGGAGGGATTAAAAAGAAAGAGTATTATGGCCTTTTTGGAGTGAGGGTGAATCTTTACTAGGACTAGGGTACCTTTTTTTATGTAGTGGAAAATTAATTACAAGGGGCAAACAGAAGAGGTAAAATATCTTGGATATGTTTTGAAGATCCAAAGAAGGGAAAATTTTTCTTTTTAGTTTAATTAAAATGAGAAATCTTTTGACACAGTAGTGTTGTGCTTTTTTAGCATGATTTATTATGTTGTATGTTTGAAGTACTTCCTCCGTTTCGCAATACTCGCAACATAAGAATAGTAACCACTATTCATCTACCAATCTTATGTTATATTTTTTCACAAGTATATGCGAAAAAATATAGTCAAGTGGGGTCTTATTTGATTCGTCTTAACGCATACTATTATAATTTTTACTTTTTATAATTTTTACTTATCAATAATTAGAGATATTAAGCTTCAAAGCATTGCATTGGATAGTGTGCAAACAAGAAACGTTGCGAGTATTGCAAAACGGAGGAAGTATATAATAAGGTTTATAAATTTAATTATTAATTATATAAAAAGTCTATTACAACTTGAGATGCTAATATCGGTTTTACAAAACAAGGGGGGCAAGTGTGACTCGTGATGCAATACATTCATACAACCATTGTTTATAGGCTATTTATGATAGTAAATACTTGTTAATAATCTCATTATCTTTATTATTTTGTATGTGTGCTAACTTCTTGTGTAAGGAACTTTTAACATAATATTTCAAGATTATATAGCTTGTTATTAAGGGATTTTTTCCATTCAACTTTTGAAAAGAAAAGTTAAAATAAGTATAAATCTCTTCGTCCCAAATTATTCTTAACACTCACTTCGACACATAATTTAGGTGGAAACTGGTATTGTTTGATTTTCAATTGTTATTTTATTATAGAGTTAGATTAGGTGAGATTTAATTAGTGCTATAGTTTTAATGGTCTTATTTTATTTAGGAGAGATAGTGTTGGGACCCAAGTTGAAAGAGTAGATGTAGTAATGAGAGTTAGAGTAAAGGTTAATAAGTAATAATATGTGGGCATGTCAAAGAACAGAATTAAGTATAAAGAGTAGTCTATAATAAAAGAAATAAAGTGTAAACAGTATTAGGGGACGGTGTGAGTAATAAGTACTAATAAGTTCGGCTAAATTCAGATAAGTACTAATAAGATTTGACCCAAATGCTAGGAAATTATAAGTTCAGATAGTTTCTTAACATATTGTATTGGGTTGACTTATTATTACATAAATGAAGTAGCTATTTATCATATAATTTAGGGGTTACTAACCTTATTATTACCAGTTGTGGGACCGCGTGCTAACGCACGCGGGCCCCCAAAGACGGGGGAAATTGATTAGGTAACACATTTTAGAATTTAATTTTCAAGAACTCACTTAACTAATTTTCATTCCTTTATTGTTTGAAATTGCAATCAAAAACATTAAGCGCAACAATAACTTGTTATGGTCGACTAAAAAGGTTTTATCGTTTTGCTGTGGACGGGTTGTAGACTCCTTTAGCTTCGTTGTTTCTTCCTGCGTTCAGGGATTCAAACCCAACCTGCTAAAATCAGCAGTTATATATAGATTTAAGAAGAATTTAGAATTTGGGATAAAGAGGGAGGTGTATTGGTTTGGGAGAACAGGAAGATGAAGAGGGATGTGTACTGGTTTGGGAGAAGAAGACCAAACAAAACTAAACTTCGAATACAACAAACAAACGTGGGTTGTTAAGAGTAAGATCGCTCGTTAATAAAATCCAACCCATAAAAATGCAGCCCATCTTAAAAATCCACAACTATTCATTAAGAAGGTTACTATTTATTGGAATAGTAAATCCTTAGTCACTTTTATATAAGGTATAGATAAATTTGGGGGAAAAGTAAGTACATCATGAATTAAGTACTTAGTAATAAAGAACCCGCAAAAATGGTGAAATCATTGGAAACTGCATAAAATGCATGTGGATACAACTTAGAAAAACAGAGGGAGGAGCATATAGGATTTTACTCAAGACAACATTTTGAAATGGTTTGTTACTTCCTTCGTTGTTTTTGATGACTACACTTTTCATTCTAGAAAGTTTTAAATTAGACTACACTTCTCCTTTATTCTCTTTTTAGTAACTTTTTCTCTCTATGTCTCTCATACCACTTTTTCTTACACACTTTTACTCACACACCAAAATTTTGCCTAAGAGTCTGCATGTGTTTAGAGAAGTTTAGTCATTAAAAAAAACGGGGGAAGTACATTATACTGAAGTTACTCGTTATTTAGGGGCTACTTAATACATAATAATTACTACATCATGTAGGGGATATTCATTACAATATATGTGTTGCTTATCATGCTAGATCAAGGTCCGCCATATATAGAAATACACAGGAATTCGGGTTGGGTCAAGTGGTGAGTCTTCCCATGCATCTTCACTAATAGCATGGTCTAAGGTTCAATTCCTACCTCAAGCATTTGATTGGGAGGTAGGGAGTTTGGTTTGTCATGGGCCTTTACAAGGACGCACTGTGCTAGGGCAGTCTAAATGATTTTCTTCTTACCTTGACATAATATCATAATTAAAAATGGAAAAATCTACAATGGTGACCCTTAGGTGTTAGGAATTCCCACTAGTGGAAATTTCAAAAAAAAACTTTCCTATTGGTAGCCCTACTTTACATGTTATTCCCAAACATAACCTTGCTAAAATATATTCCGTTAGTTAACAATTAACACGGTCACTCACACATAAAAATGAGTCATTTTTTTAACAATTTTGACCTCCAAACTGAATTTTAACGTTTTGTGTATTTCAGATCCGATTCAGATGAAATGTGGGAAAGATCGGATATTCAGGTAAATATTAGATCTCAAATATCCGATTATATGATTCTTTCCCCCAAAAAATGGATGGGATTGCCTATTTCAAAGGGCACTATACATAAATCTCTAAGGGTAAAGGGAATTGTGCCCTCACACAAATTTTATAGTGTTTATGTTTATTTTATAGTGTTGGTGTAGGTATACTGTAGATTAATAAAAACAGTTGGAACTATAAAATAAGAGAGAAAATACCAAAATGTATACTACAACAAACACCAACGCTATAAAACCATATTAAATTTGTGTAGAAGGCTGCATTTCCGCTAACTATTAAAAATTTATCACAGGTACTACTAGGGATGGCAATGGATCTTGGACCCAGTTCAGATCCATATTCATTTTATAAGATTTGGATCTTCATATTTTGGATCCGGAGGATCTGGATCCGGACCTTGCTCTTTAGATCCAGATCCGCATTTTAGATTAAAAATATATAATGATAAATAGTATGTAATTAAGGTAATAATGTAATAATCTTACTGTGTAATGTATAACCTTGAAAAGTAATATTAAGTAAACTATGAAACAATAAACAAGTGAGCATTATAATAAAGTCGTTATCCCCGAACATTTATATTGTGATTGAAAATTTGGAGATTTTTTGTCTTACCCATGCTAAAATTATGTATATGCATTTTTTGTGTAAAAAAGTATAAATAATTGTCTAAAAAATATAGATTAACTTTTTTAAATAATAAAAGAGTGGATCTATTTAGATATATGGACCCGTTGGATCTGCGAATCTGGATCTAGGTCCTTATTTTTAAGAACCGGCGGATTCGATTTGATAGATCTCCCTCTAAAACGGACCCAATCCAGATCTGTCTCATCTCCATCTTTAGGTACTACTCACCACTCACCGGCATAGTTGGTCACCGAACCCATTATCAAACTAGAATGAAAATTTTCCATGCTGCATGTTAATGCTATTTTGTTCTTGTATTATTGCTTTTCTTATTACATATTGAAGTATGTATACATTTCCCTTTCTTGATATAGTTAAGAGAATTCACTTCTTTTCAAGGCGTTTGACTAGTCAAATTGTAAGTGAGAGTTTTGTTTGGCAATCAAATTTGGGCAAGTGGCAACTTAGTTTGACATTATAACTTTCATTATATATTTGGATTGTATTTATGATGATCATGGTACAACCAACGTTATTTTTATGTTCATTGCTCATTTATACGTCTAATATTTGTTCATTTGGAGATGTTCAAATGAGTAATGAGTAAAAAATATAGCTTTGGTGTACCGTGTTCATGGTACACTTTGGTGTATGATGAATAATCTCATTTGATATTTTAACCAATTAATATAGTTAATTGTTTATAGCAGCGTGCGACTTCGTGAAAATAATTCTATGCCCCCTTTCGTATCTTATTATCTCTCCTTCATTTTTGCATTCTAACTTCTCGCTCCTCTTTGATTTTTTTCTCTTACATTTTTCGTCATCTCTCTCTTTTTTCAAGCATTACTTTCTCTCTCCTCCATTGACGAATAAATTAAGTTTCTATTTTAAAAACTTCTTACCATACATTATATTAGGTAGTTATTTGTTGACAAAATTTCCTTAATTATACAATAGTTAGTAAGTGGCGCCATTTCAATAAAACGGAATAAAGCATAGAAGAACCTAGTGGTTAAATGTTGTTTGTGAGTTGGATTCCACTATTTGTTGATGTTTATCATTAGTGAGTTATTTGTCCAGTGAGTAAATGTATCAATGTCCCAATAAAACTGGTTCTAGGTTGATTCTAATGATGAGTTAAAACTGACATGGAAGCAATTAGAGCAAGCGAGAGACACAACATGAAAAACATTGGCTTATTTCTACAAACTTACCTCCCCCTAACCACTAAAACTACGTTAGGAACATACAAATCTACAACATGGACTTGTTTTTCCCAATTTATTTTTAAATGAGTTTACTTTAGTTATTTTGAGTTCAGCTTAGTTTAGTTTAGTTCATTGTGTTAGTTCTGCATAATATTTTTATTACATTTCACTATTCCTTTCTATTCAATTCAATTTAGATGTAATCAATCAATCCAATTCAATTCGATTTAATTTTTTCATGTTAAATTATTTTATTTTCAGTTCAGCTTAGTACAATATTTTTACTCACACATTTTAATAATCCTTTTTATTTTCTTCTCCAGTTTAATTCAATTCACTTATACTACCTCCGTTCCAAATCTATGGCAACCTTTGAGTTTTACACTATTCATACGCTTTCCGTTAATCTTTTTTGTGATTTATATATAGTCATATGAGATATTGTTAGATTCGTCTCGATACATGCTTAATTAATATCAAATGTATGTTTTATAATTTTCATAAAAATAAAATTAGAGATATGAACGTTTAAAGTAATACAATGGAAGTCGTAAAATTTCCAATATTGCAATAGATATGAAATAGAAGTAGTATACTTCCTCCGATTCTAAATACGTGACACATTTACATATAGTATTTACTATTCACAGTTTAGACTTGAATTAAATTTGACGATTTATAATTTAGGAAAAACATAGTCTTGTTGGATCTTTTTAGATTCGTCTCAATATAATTTTTTTAATATTAACTTTTATAATTATTAATTATTGATAATTATAGATATTAAAGTTTAAAATAATACATTAATAAACGTGTTTATCATAAAGTGTGTTATTTATTTAGAAACGGTGAAGTATAAAGAAGAAAAGAGGAAATTCGAAGTTAGAAAGAACACATCTAAGCAAGTAAACTAAGAATGCACGAGTACAAAGAGGTAGAATTAAAGAAGTAATAACTACGAGGAGTATTACTACTACTCCATACTAGAGTTCAATTTTATGTTGTTTGTAGTAAACTTAGTTGATGAGAGAGAGAGAAAAAAGGAAAACAAAAAAACAGAAAATCGTTTGGATTGACAATACATATTCCATCATTTATCATTTCCCTCTTTGGCAGCTGAGGTTGAGCTCCCACACTGACTGTCTTATGATTTCTTGACCCTCCGATTTGACGTCTGACTTGTCTTTTCACTTCCTTTTTTTTCTCCCTCCCACTCAATCCTTTTCCCCCCTCTTTTGTCCTTTTCTTTCCTTTTTTTTCTTTATTTCTTTTCATTCTTTTATCACTAAAATGAAAATACATTACTCACGCCAAAAAGACAACTTTTAATCTTTTATTAGTCTCACTATAAGATGTTTGGTAAATGTCTTTTGGCTGACTTTTTCATTGGCTTTTGGTTTTTCGCTTTTATTTCTGGTCAAACATCCAAAAAAGTGTTTAGTAACTGGCTTTTGCAGTGGCTTTTCAGCCAAAAGCCGGAAGTCGCTTTTATCAGCTTTTATGGTTGACTTTTGGCTTTTGCTTTCATTTTGTACTAACAGCCAACAATAACTGTTTATTTAAAAAAACACTTTTTTAACAGCCAACAATTATACAACCGGTCAAACAAGCCACTAAAAACAGTCGGTCAAACCAGCCAGCATATAAAGCCACCAGCCAACAGCCACTAGACAATTATCAAACACCCCAATATGGCTCTCATATGGGGCCTGTACTACTATGATTGATCTGGTTCATTTTAGTTTTATTGAAGAAGAGTTTTGATTTAATCTCATCTGGGGCCTTTATTTTATTTTTCTTTGATACCTATTGTAGATGTCGGTTGACATTCAATTAATGAAGTTTCTCTTTCAAAAAAATATTAGTCTCATCTTACAGAGCTTAATTACCATTAGTAATCCAAGATTAATTTTTTATTTTTTATTATTTTAGGATGGATAGATTAATGTTTTATTGGTCCGAAATTAAGAAGAATATGCCCTACTAGGATGGAATCCCATACGGGTCCCTCGATCAAGTGGACTTATACGAGATTCCAATATGACAAGTTCTTCTTACCATCCTAAAAAGATCTTGAATTACTGAAAAAACTAAGATGGATGCAGTTGAACTGAACAAAACTTATATTAGCTTCAATAAAAATATGAAAGGTTACTAAAGACTCTCCTCACTTTACCTTAAAACAATAAGATTCAATATTGAGAAGTTTAGTTCAACAAAAATAAATCCAGTTCAGTAAAAAAATAAATCCACTTGAGTACAAATCAATATCTACAAAAACAATAATAAAAATTAGTAAAAATAAGTTCAGCTCGGTAATAATAATTTTAATTCACTATGGATAAGGGTATGTTCTCTTGGCTGAAAATAGTTGAACATAACTTTTAAATGCAGCTGAACTAAAGTACTAAACTGAACTAAACTCAATGGAGTTAAACGGGACCGAATTGGATTATAATTAATAATAATAAATTATTAATATAATAATTATGAATGATAAATAATTATTATCATTATAATTAATAATAGTAAGTCATGAATAATGCAACTAATATTTTAGTTGTTATTAATTGATAATTATAATAATTAATAATGGTAAGGATAATAAACTATTATTAATAATAATTAATGATAATAATTACTACCTCCGTTTCAGATACTCTTGAGACTCGCACTTGGATACATTGATCTGTTCTTTTGGACTGAAATGAACAGAACAGAACTGAAATGTTCTGAACTGAATTGAATTGTAATGTTCTAAACTGAGCATAATTGAAATGAATAGAACTGAACTATTAATAAACTGTACTGTGAGGCAAAAGGAGATGAATTGAGCTGAACTTGACTGAAATTAACAGAACTCAACTAAAATGAAATGTTATTCACATAATCCAGTCTAAGAGAACATGGCCATAGTTTTATGTGATAAGTTATTGTTTGGTTTCAGTTGTATTTTATTATAAAGGCAGATGTGAATATTTGATGGGAGTTAGTGACATTTTTTTATTTAGGAGAGAGAGGGTATGGGCCCCAATTGTAAGAATATATGTAATAGGCGTAAAGGGCTAATAAAAATATAACTGTGGTAGACCCCTTTGTGAAGGTAGATGAACTTAAAATATATATGTCATATCAAAAAATAGGAGTGTAAAGAGCAATAAGACAAATAATAGAGAAAAGTGTAAAGTGTATTTTGGGATGGATGAAGTAATAATAATAAGTAACCATCATTATTATTATTATTATTATTATTATTATTATTATTATATATTAATACTTGATGATGATTCTATAATAACAATAATATAAAAAAGTAAATTAATATTACTATGATAATAGTAATAATAATTAATAATAAATAATGATAATCAACAATAAAAAAAATATATAATAGTAGGGTGTCAAACAACACGAAATTGCAATAATCCAAACCATTTTGGGCTTGTTTAATGAGCTCAAAAAGTTGATTGGCTTGTACTTTTGATCAAACAACTGTTTGCGGTTGATTGTTGATCTATAATATTTGTAAACCAACCCACACCACAAACCTCTGAAATACCTTTAGTATTCGACGTAGTAAAAATTGTTTACCTTAAAGCAGTACTAGTATCTAACAACTTTTCAATTTTTCTGTATCTTCTAGCTTATTTGTCTGATTTTGATAGTGAGTATTTAGTCGGTAAAATAAAATAATTACAAATTCGAATACTCGTATTGAGATAAAATATGGGTAAACCACAAATAGCACAATACCAAACTATTTTATGTGAAGCGGGTTGGGTTGGTTCGAAAAAATCTCCAACTGTTTTTGTTAGGGTTAGTTTATGTAATGTCCCAAATCGCACAATTCCAAAGTCCCAAACCACAGTAATAATAATGAGTAATTTAGTAATAGACTAATTAAATAATATTATATAGATCGTATCTTATAGTTTTCTCATTTGATCTTGTCCCATTTACTCATTTTCTATTTATCTCACAATCTCTTTTATTTTTTATATAAGAGATGAAAAAGGTACTCTCTTCGACTTTTTTTTTGCTTTGCCATATTTTATTTTAGACGGTGCAAGCTTGCCCATGGCTAACAACTCCTCTCCCGTACATTCAGGGGCATTGATGTAGTTAAATGGTATACTAATATTATGTAGATCATATTTTTCAGTTCTCTCATTTGTTCTTGTGCTCATTTACTATTTCTCTCATAATCTCTTTTTTTATGCTTGTTTTCTCTTTTGACCATCTATTTTTTGGTACATCAATTCATTTGTTAACTTCATAATTTACTCATTTTCTCATATGATGATTAGATTATTTTAAACTCATCTTACAATTAGCTCACTTAATGGCTTTGCTCATTTGATGTGCTTATTTTCTATATTCTCTTCGGATCATCATCTCAAATCATTTTTTTTACTCATTTACTCAGTGAATACTCATGCAATAAAGATGAGAAAAATGCTTTGCTCTTAAACAAACTACTTCAACTTTCAAAAAAAGAAACTACTTACTTCAAATTGAGCAAAAAGGAAAAATAATTCATAACTACACAACTGAAATACCAACTTAAAATCATTGAAATGTTTCTTATATAAAATTTGAACTTCACACTTTACATATTCAATCATTCGAATTGAATTTCCAACAAGCTTTAAACTTCCTATCAATTGTGCCATGTACGAGTAGATATTGTTGGAAGAATAAGAAGAAGTATAGAGCCAAACAATAAATACGCTTTTTCTTTAAGGGTTTCAAGATTTTATCCTAGTTTAAATGCTTTCAATATTTTATATTATACAAAGTTTGTGTGTAGTTGTGTACTAAACCAACAAGTGCTCTCTAAATAATCAAGATAGGTCTACTCGTAACCCCATTTGCTACACACATATTGAAATGTCTCACCATGTACTTAACTCAGTTCACTCTCCCTCTCCTCGCATGCCCCATGACTTTCTAATTCCTGGTTCTGGCTATTTAGATTGAGTTAAGTGAAATTCTTTCTTTTAATATTCAATGTCTCACAATTTCTTTTACCTAAAATGAATGATATGGGGAATATACAAAATATACTAGGATGTGAAAGAGGAAAAAAATAATGATATTGCAACATCCTTTATTCGAATATGATATTCATTTCGACGAGTACAAATTCATTAGTGCTCTCTTATTCAAAAAGAAGGAGTGTAAAGTTGAATCGCGGGCCAAGTGTAATGTAGCTCCAATGTCCATGTACCAAGTATAATTTCCCAACTTCAATCAAAGCTATGAGAAACATGTACTCATATGGTGGGATTATTGCATGGGCTTACGTGGGATGTTCATTTGGCGAGCAAGCTTTGGGCATAGCATAGGTGAAGCTAAAGTAGCAAATTCATAACGTGTGTCACCATCAATTTATAGAAATGGAGATATAGCGCTATGAATGACAATACATGCCATATGCTATAATAAAAAATAATGACGTGATATCATATTCACATTTCAACAAAGTTTGAATTTAAGAATAAGATTAAATTTCTTTACAACTTAAATTCAATTTAAACAGAAGTTTTATATATGATCCGGATAATTGATTTTGGGATGTTTGAGTACCTTAACCACATGTCAAAGGCTAACCTCGTTATAAAAATACTATATTTATTTGCATTTATTTTCAAAATTAATGATTTAACGATAAATGCAAGTCATGAGCAAAACAAGCTCCCAACTTAGGACATTATGTTATTATTAAGTGTTACAAAAAACTAGAGGCTTAATCATGCTTGAAGTCAAACTTGTAATCAACTATTACTTTATAATTTGATGTATGAGTAAACTAAAAAACAAAAAGAGGAGGTCCTATAATATTTGATGGGTTCCACACCTGATTAGTCTAAGTCCAAAGTCAACATGAACCTCATGATTATAGGCATTCACTAGCTATAGACATAACTTAGTTGGGCATCTCTCTCTTTGGCTCTCGCTCTCTATAAATCTTCCTCGATTTGAAGTGAGTGAGGTGGTGCTTAGTGATTTGATGTCTAGTAATTGGAGGAAGAATGGAAATTAAGTGGGAAGGGAGGGTTCTTGTGTGGAGTACATAAGGTCAAAATCATCTAAATGAAAACCCATTAATCTTTCCAATTGTGGTGGTGAAAATTGAGTCAACTCCTTTCCTCCAATATTACGATCCCATTCACTGGGGAGAATAATGTTTTCCTCTTACTTTTGAGTGAGTTTGATCAAATGTTTTCTAGTTCTTTGGTAGGTGCATAAGAGGGGCTAGGCCCCAAACAAACTAAACAACTAACTAATAACAAAATAAGGATAATCCAAAATCCTAGTTATCAAAGTCAAATTTAGAGATTGTCATCGTTAATTTTATCGTTGGTGAGTCCTGCTTCGCTTTTCCTTTTCTATTTTTTAGTCAATAAAGTTACATCATTATATGATAATAGTCATGTCTCTCTTCAATTCTCCATGGTCATACTTTTAGTTTTTTTTTCTTGTTTATGTATGGGTTTAGGATTTAGGATTTAGGATTTGCGAGACATGTCTTGCAAATTAGTCAATCTAAAGAACCAGTCAAGTTTCATCTCCTCTATCAATCATATTAATAGAGCTCCTTCAAGATCGATGTAAAGAAATCTAAATTATGCGAGAGATAACTATATGTTGTGAGCTCCGTCACCTCCTTAATTATTATCGAAAACTAGTTTGTGGGCACGACGATGCCATCAAATTAAAAATGGTCAGAAAGTTTGGAAAATTTTTGAACCAAAGCCATCAGACCCGGGCTTTTGTAAGGATCTATATCAAACAAAGCATTTCTGATTTTTTGGTCCTTGACTGGCTTAATCAATTCATCATTTCCTAAATAGGGAATTATTGTAATTTCCCTATTCGCTTCTTTTTTTGATGTTAATCTCTTCTTAAGTTCTTTACAAAATGCGTTTTTAATTTTATGAGGTCGCGTGATCCATTGATCCACATCATTTTTTATCCTAAAATTCAATTCTTTATGCTTTTTTGGCGTTAACTTTCATGTGGAAAAACCAAGCGTTATGGTCTCCTTTCGTTAACCATGATTTTCTTACAAATTTTCTTCAGTATATCTGATTGAAGGAAAGTATTCGTTCACGTTGTTTCAATATCGTGAAACGTGTTGCTCAACATGGGGGTTCTGCGGGTGTTGCAGTTGTTGGCTTTCAATCTTTCAAATCATGACATTGTTTTTTCCCAACTTCTTCAACATTTTTCCTACTCCATTTTTTGATTTCAGTTTTGATTTATTTGCATTTGTTTGAGATTATATATAATCTTAAACCTGGTATTCATGAATTCCAGGTGCTTCAAACGATTTTATTTACGTCATGGTGATTTACCAATGCATTTTGGAATCTATATCTGATCGTATAATAAGTTTGTTGTGTTTCGTGATAAGATTAGATTAAGCTCAACAGAATCTTGATCTAATCTTCTATAGTTATCTTGTATATTATTTTAATATCATGTAAATCATTTTTTGATTTCAGTTTTGATTTATTTGCATTTGTTTGAGATTATATATAATCTTAAACCTGGTATTCATGAATTCCAGGTGCTTCAAACGATTTTATTTACGTCATGGTGATTTACCAATGCATTTTGGAATCTATATCTGATCGTATAATAAGTTTGTTGTGTTTCGTGATAAGATTAGATTAAGCTCAACAGAATCTTGATCTAATCTTCTATAGTTATCTTGTATATTATTTTAATATCATGTAAATCATTTTTTGATTTCAGTTTTGATTTATTTGCATTTGTTTGAGATTATATATAATCTTAAACCTGGTATTCATGAATTCCAGGTGCTTCAAACGATTTTATTTACGTCATGGTGATTTACCAATGCATTTTGGAATCTATATCTGATCGTATAATAAGTTTGTTGTGTTTCCTGATAAGATTAGATTAAGCTCAACAGAATCTTGATCTAATCTTCTATAGTTATCTTGTATATTATTTTGATATCATGTAAATCATTTTGTTAGCCACTCTTATCTCCTAAGTTAGTTATTATCTTTTAGTTAAAGAAAATATTGTAATCCCTAATATCTTGTAAACCCTAGCTTGTATTCCTATTTAATCTCCTGTTGATTAATGAAAAGTTAAGCATTAACACTCACTTTCTCTATATGGTATCAAGCCTCTGATTTTTTTTCTCCTTGAACCCCACGCCTAAGCCATGGCTGCCACCTCCAATGCTCTTATCCCTAACCTTCTTGAACCATCCAAACCACTAACACTTATCAACATCTCCAACTCCATCAAACTCACTCCAACCAACTATCTTTCATGGAAGCTTCAACTCGAAGCGCTCCTAATCGGCCACGACCTATACTCATTCGTTGACGGCACCAAATCTCCCCCACCTTCCACTATCACCGCCAATGAAACAACCGTACCCAACCCCGCCTACTCCTCGTGGGTTCGCCAAGACAAGCTACTCCTAGGAGCCCTCTTAGGTACACTCTCCTCTTCTCTTACACCACTCGTCTCTCAAGCCACCACCTCTAAGGTTTTTTGGGACATATTAAATCAAACCTACGCCAAACCTAGCCGCGGCCACATTAAACAACTTAAGGTTCAATTTTAAAAAATTACGCAAGGCCCTAAAACTATTACCGAATATTTAAACGCTATAAAGTCCTGTGCCGATCAACTCGCCTCCCTTGGCAAACCCATTGAGCACGAGGACCTCATAGACCACATTCTCTCGAGCGTTGACAAAAACTACTCGCCTGTTGCCGACGCCGTCAATGGCCGTGACACCACCATCTCCTTTGAGGAGCTTCACGAGAAGCTCATCAATAAGGAGGTTGAAGTTGACAACTCCTCCTCCGACCCTCTCTTTCCCGCTACTGCCCTCGCTGCTCAGTCCCGCTACCCCACTCGTGCCCCCACGCACATTCACCACTCCCTCCTCTAGCATCCTTCCCAACCCCATTTGTCTCGCCAACCTCGCCCCTTTCTAGGCAAGTGCCAGTGGTCTCGTATCCAAGGTCACGTCATTGCTCACTGCCCCACCTTCAAACAACAATACCCAAATGCTTCCCCACCCCCTTCCACCAACTTCCGCAATCACTCCTCTTCTCACTCACCTGCAGCTCGTCCACAAGCACACGCGGCTCACCTCCCTTCCACCGCACACGACTCCCCCTCTTGGCTCCTTGACAGTGGTGCCTCGCACCACGTCACCAATGATCTCCACAACCTTTCTCTTCACAACCCTTATGATGGCACCGAAGAACTAATCATTGGCGACGGTAAAGGTCTACCAATTTTAAACATTGGTTCTCTCTCTTAGTCACTCTTTGTCATCTCTTAAACTCTCTAATGTGCTTCATGTTCCATCTATTTCGCGTAACATAATCTCCATTTCTAAATTATGTTCTGACAATAACGCTACCACCTTCTCATCTAACTCATTTTTTGTGAAGGCACTCCAAACGGGGACCACACTCCTCAAGGTCATGCTAAAGATGGCGTCTATGAGCTCCTTCCACGCCGTCCATTAGCATTCTCAAGCACCATCTCCAACTCTCTTCATTGGCACCATCGCTTAGGACATTCGTTGCACAAGACAATAAAACTAATTAGCTCTAGTTTAGATTTAAACATTCCTGCTTGTGAATTAATTGATTGTAATTCTTGTGCGATCAATAAAAGTCATAAACTTCCTTTTTCTATCTCTACTATTACGTCTCATGCTCCGCTTCAATATGTTTATTCCGATGTATGGATGTCCCCTATTCACTCTTTCGATGGGTATAAGTACTATATCATCTTTGTTGATCACTACTCCAAGTACATAAGGTTATATCCATTAAAATAAAAATCCGACACTAAGAAAGTATTCCCTCGCTTTAAAGCACTAGTCGAGAAATTCTTTCAACTCCCTCTTATCACTCTCTACTCCGACAATGGTGGGGAATATGATGCACTTAAAGACCTCCTTGCCATTGATGGCATCTCTCGTCTCACTTCTCCTCCTCATACACCCGAACATAATGGGTACTCCGAGCGTCGTCATCGTCACATAGTCGAAACCGGGCTCTCCCTTCTCACCCATGCATCTCTTCCCACCTCCTATTGGCCTTTCGCCTTCTCAACCGCCATTTACCTCATCAATCGACTTCCCACCCCTACTCTCAAAAACGCCTCCCCCTATCTCACTCTCTTCAAGAAACCACCCAACTATCACAAACTACGTAGCTTCGGGTGCCTATGCTACCCATGGCTCCGTCCCTACGTCAAACACAAACTAAGTCCTAAATCTATTCCTTGTATATTCGTAGGGTACTCCGCTACTCAAAGTGCGTATCATGTCCTTGACCCCTCCACCAACAAAACCTACACATCCCGTCATGTTCGCTTTGTAGAACACGACTTTCCTTTCCTCCGTCTCTCCTCCTCATCCACGCTAATCACCCCTACCCCTCTCACAGATTCATGGTGCTCACTCACACTACCAACTCCCTCTCTCACCTCTCCCTCCACAGCCCCTACATCATCTCCAAACACATCCTGCAGCCCCTCCCCACACCACTCACTCTTTCTCCTCCTTCGTCATTCCCCTCACCCTCCTCCGCTCACACCCCACCCCCCCACCACCACCCCCCCACACCATTCACACGCTCTAAATCACCTTCGTACCCCGCCTACACGAACCGTTGTAACCCGCCTCACCAATAACATTCGCAAACCTAACCCTAAATTCAACAATCCTCCTCTACCACCAAACCCACCCCCGCCTCGTCAGCCAAAACCCAAACGCACCTCTACCACTAAACTCAATCTCCACGCCCAACTCCTTGATCCACAAACCGAGCCAAAAACCATTGCTCAAGCCCTCAAAACTCCCGTTTGGCGCCACGCCATGGACGAGGAGTACAACGCCCTTCTTAACAACAACACATGGACCTTGGTCGCACCATCACCAAGTCACAATGTCGAAGGGTGCAAGTGGGTGTTTCGTCTCAAACGCAACCCCGACGGCACAATTAGTCGCCACAAAGCCCGCCTTGTAGCCAAAGGTTTTCACCAACGACCTGGCATTGACTACAAGGAAACGTTCAGCCCCGTAGTCAAACCTATCACCATTCGTCTCATTCTCTCCCTTGCTACTAGCCGTGGTTGGCCTCTCCGTCAAATTGACATAAACAACGCCTTCTTGCAAGGTACACTCAATGATGACGTCTATATGGCTCAACCCCCTGGCTACGCTAACCATTAAACACCCAACTACGTTTGCAAGCTCACTAAAGCCATCTACGGTCTCAAACAAGCTCCCCGAGCATGGTACCGTGAGCTTCACACTTTTCTTCTCTCGTCTGGCTTCACCAACTCCATCGTCGACTCTTCTCTCTTCTATCTTCACACCCCCAAATGCACCATCTATCTCATAGTCTATGTTGACGACATAACTCTTACTAGTGACAACCCCACCTATCTCCAAACATTCATCACTCATATCTCTTCCCGCTTCTCTCTCAAGGACTTAGGCAATCTCTCCTATTTTCTAGGGGTCGAAGTTCTCCCTCGTCCCAACGGACTCCTATTGACTCAACACAAATACATTCAAGACCTCCTTTGCAAAGGAAACATGCAAGACGCCAAACCTGTCGCCACACCACTTGCTACCCACCCTCCTCTCAACCTTCATGGCACCCCCCTTCTTGATCCTAGCATGTATCGTGCACTCGTTGGCAGCCTGCAATACCTAGGCTTAACACGCCCTGACATTGCTTACTCTGTCAACAAACTCTCACAATATATGCATCAACCAACTGAAGACCACTGGGCTGCCGTTAAACGTCTTCTTCGATACCTCAGCGGGACTATCAACAATGGTCTCATCATTCACAAAGATTCACACATGCAAATTCATGCGTTCTCCGATGCCGACTAGGCTCGTGATCGCGACGACTAAATCTCCACCACCGGCTACATCCTCTAGCTTGGCAAAAATCCCATCTCCTGGAGCTCACGCAAACAGCGCACTTGTGCTTGATCGTCCACAGAGGCGGAATATCGCGCTGCAGCTAATACCGCTGCCGAGGTACTTTGGGTCAACAATATCCTCACTGAACTTCGTCTACAACCAACCGCCAAACTCGTCATTTATTGTGATAATGCAGGTGCTACTTATGTCTCCACCAATCCAGTCTTTCACTCCAAAATGAAGCATCTTGGCCTTGATTATCACTTCGTGCTTGAGAATGTCCAAAATGGTGACCTCCGTGTCTCCTACATTTCTAACACCGATCAGCTAGCCGATGTTCTTACCAAGCCGTTGCCACGAACCGCATTCTCTTCCTTAATTGACAGAATTGGCCTCTCATCCTTGCCTTCCAATTTGCGGGGGCGTGATAAGATTAGATTAAGCTCACAGAATCTTGATCTAATCTTCTATAGTTATCTTGTATATTATTTTAATATCATGTAAATCATTTTGTTAGCCACTCTTATCTCCTAAGTTAGTTATTATCTTTTAGTTAAAGATAATATTGTAATCCCTAATATCTTGTAAACCCTAGTTTGTATTCCTATTTAATCTCCTGTTGATTAATGAAAAGTTAAGCATTAACACTCACTTTCTCTATATTTCGGTGCTTAGTATGATAGAGCATGGTATAATGAGCACTTAAATGTCTCATTTGTGATTAACACTTTTGGGATATAAATTGTAGGAAAAATTGCCTAGAATAATGCAACCTTTTGACGATTCACAAATAATAATGCAACCTAAAGATTATTCTGGAATAATGCAATCTTTATACCCCATTTATTTTAAATAGGACAAATTACCGGTTACCTGAACAATTGATAATATTTAATTAAAACTTTAAATTTTAATTAAAATATTAACAAAAACTAAAAAACAAAAAATAAAATCCCCCCACCCCCTGCTATCAGTATCAGCAGCCCCCCTGCTTCTCTATCAGCCCCCAACCCCCCTACCCCCTGCTTCTCTCACGCCCAACCCCCACCCCCTACTGCTCTCAGCCCCACCCCACCCCCGCTGCTATTAGCCCAACCCCCCACCCCGCGCTGGCCACCGGAGCCACCCCTCCCTTCTTCCTTCTCTTCTCGCTACTCCTCTGTTTTCCCTCACCCGTTATTTCGCCCTCCTGCTGCACCGCGGCTGCCACCACAACCACGGTGGCTTCGTAGCCTCTTCTCTTCTCGCTACTCCTCTCTTTCCTTTTCACGAACCACCGCACACCCACTCTATTCTCTTCCTTTTCATTAGCGGCTCTACTGTCTCTCTCGTCGGCGGCGGCGTCTGGGTGGGGTGGGGTGGCTCGGCGGCGACGACGTGTGGATGGATTCGTGCGTCCAGGTTTGGTGATTTGGAGGTGTTTGTTGTCGGCGGCGGCGTCTGGTTGGAGTGCTCATCGGCGGCGGCGTTCTGGGTGGTGTCGTGGCGGGGGAGGGAAGTGGGGTGGGGTGTTCCGGTGGTATGGTGAAGAGGGAGGTTTTTGTTTTTTTTTTCTTTTTTTTTTTAAAAATTAATTAATAACCAATAGCTGATTGACACGTGTCTCATTTAACCTCTTCTTCAGGTTGAATCCGGTTTCACCCCATTTAAAATAAATGGGGTATAAAGGTTGCATTATTCTAGAATAATCTTTAGGTTACATTATTATTTGCGAATCGTCAAAAGGTTGCATTATTCTAGGCAATTTTTCCTAAATTGTATCATTTTTCATTTGCAATTTCTCTGTGTAATCTTTTGGGTATTGTGTAATTGACAATCTTCCTTTTCCAGGTAAATGGTGGTCCCTTTATTGGGATGTCTGTCGAATTTGTCTGAGCAACAAAATTTCATAACTTAGTACATCTAGATGGGTGGCTAGTAAATTAATTCATTGAAATCTCTAATAAGGACCTAGGGGTCGTGTATCTGGGAAAAATGTTCAATAAAAAGTGCCAGAATGCAGGTTTTTCATGTTCTTGTGCTTGGGCATACACTCTCGACATCCATATATTACTGTTTATGCGCTTATAAATGACCTTCAGATTGGCAATTCTATGAGAAAAAAACAGTTTCTAATACAATGCATGTATGGGAATTCCAAAGTACCGAAATTCCTCTATTGTGCCCATATGGAGAAATAAATTATTTCAAAATTGTCATAATTGAGGGGTTGTTTAACTCGTTGACAATTTACATTAATAGTCATTGTTTCTAATATGAAAACGATGTCATGTTTGTGTTTCCTAGTTTGATACAAAATTTCCCCAAGAGGCATATGAGAAATAAAGGTGAAAGAAAAAGTGTAGTAGTTCAACTATCTCTATTATAAGGGAAGAGGTGAGGGTGGATACTAAAAATAAAATTAAGGAATAATAATATCTTAAATGCTTAATTAATTAGATACTGAATTACTTTATTAATTACCATTGCACGTATTGCGTGCATATAAGACAAGTAGTAAGTAAATCTTTGAGTATATATATATATATATATATATATATATCATATGTTTAATTATGAGGGATAAAGACATACAAGAGGATTAATACGATCCGGGGATTTGAGGTGATATATTAAAAAGAACACTTAATAGTAAGAATATTGGGGTGTGTAATGTCGGGTCGGAAATTAAGACATGTTTTGAGTAGATGAAATCATAAAAATATGTTATATATGTTAAAGAGAGATCCTAAGGAAAGGGATTCGCTGGAAAATTAGAAATTGGAAAAGTGTTTACTTTTGGTTAGATAATTGAGTAGATTAGTTTAGCTTAGTAGAAAAGCCCAAGACTCCCCATCCACAATCAATACTGAGCTCATAGTAGCCAACTTCATTACACCGGAAACCGCCGGGCATTTGAAATTTAATACAAGGTGTCCCACAACCTACAATGACATGAAGAACACCCCGATTTGGGGCGGGGAATTCAAATGATTTATTCTTCGTAAAATCGACAACTTGGTTAGCACATGGCATAGCACCCGATCTCCCAAAATGGCTCTATAAATGTATTTGGAGACTAGAAACCCCCCCCCTCGAAGATGCTTATTTTTATTTGGCTTATCCTACATGAAAGTCTTGGAGTGAGGGATGTCCTCATGAAAAGGAAATATAGTCCCGTTAGACACTTTTCCTATCTGTACAACTCCGACTGAAACCCTTCAACATCTCTTCTCCGACTGCCCAAAAGTCAATTCATTCATCAAAGAACGACAAAATATCAAATGGCTAGGGATGAAATATACCCTCCTCCCCAATTCCCTCCACCTTGGAAAAACTCAAATCCAATAAATAGATCATCAAAGATACATTTTTCTACTTTGGCATATTTGGAAAGAAAGAAATAGTTGCATCTTCCAGAATGAACCTTTTGACCCTAAAAGAATCCTATTAAGGGCTGCTTTTGCTGAAAAAGAATGGAGGCATGAAATCACCCTAGATAAGGATTCTACAAAGAATTCCCCTTCCAAGGGATCCCCTCTCCCCATCTAAATTCTCCCATCCCACAACCCGCCCCCTTTCTTGTTTCTTGGTCTCCTTCGATCCTCCTCCTGGCAGTCTCAAAATCAATGCACCATCATAGAGGGCGACAATCTTTTGGTGATCAATGCAGTTAAAAGACATTTGGTCTTATTCGTGGCAGATTGACAACATAATCCAAGACATTCACCTCATTAATTCTTCAGAACTTCGACAAATAGAAAATCAACCGCATTTACAGCGAGACAAATAGGGCAGCAGACTGGGTAGCGAACGTCGGACATCTTATATGTAATAGTCTCACCATAGATATTGTGGAATATTTTTACTATTCTCCCTATCCTTAGTTCAGATGCATTAGAAGAACTCCTCGTGTGGAGGGGCTCCTAATGCTCTTTACCCCTAATTATCCTTACCCTACCAAAAAAATGTTAAAAGTATTTTTCAACTTTTTTCCTATAATACAAAAACTGTTTTTTTTTTCAAAAGCCTTTTGTAATCAATATACTCTGCATAGTTATATCTAGTGTTTTTATTGTTACCAATTCTATATTTTAATCCTATATGACTACACTCCAGATATGTGGTTTATAAAATCTCTATAATACTTTCATTATATTATTAAAAATTATGACCTAACATTGATCTTAGGGGACGCAAGGGCAAGATAAAGTCAAATAAGGATGTCATAATCTTTTTTTTTCTTTTAATAATGTCATAATCTTGTATACTAGCTTGTGGATCCTGCTTTAAATATGAGTTGTATTTTTGTTTGTTATGATATAGAGGAATATATTACTCTCACCGCGAACTGACAAATTGATAATCTATGCATTTATAGCATTCTATTTAAATCATTTTCATATATTAAAAAATTCTCAATATGGAGATTCGAGCTCATAACCTCTAGTATAGAATAGATAGTTCCAATCATCACTCGATCATATTTTTGTTGCTTCTTGTCAAAATAAATAATGATATATGAATGGATCCAAACCAAAATTTAAAATGTAATTTCTTTTTGAAATCCATATAGTAAATGAGATGACTTATTGTCTCTTTTTTAATAATGCTTTTTTATACTAAATTATAATGCATAAAAATTTCGGAGTTGCTAAGATCTACATACTAGTAAAATAATTAAAATAGTAGTAATCCGAAGCAAATACGCGGAGAGTAGACTACATTAATAGGCTTATTCGTTTCGGGAAAGTAAGGAGGGAATGATCATTAGCATTAATTCTGAAAATGGAAAGAATTAAACTAAGTTAAGGACTAGTGATTTTAATTTGATCACAACTTATTTCTTGCCTTAATATTTTAATAACCTTACCACTTATGAGTGATATGAAAGGTGGACCTACGGCTTGAAAGAGTGTCTCCTAAATAATTAATTGGGATCTATAAAAGTCGTTAAAGAGTTGAGAATGTATATTATAAAACAAATTCAAGAGGGACTAAAATTTCTACACTTTAATGAAGCATAGAGGGTCCTATTAAAAGCAACTTGCACCTTAATCTTCTATGTCGATGAATCGGATCAAATCCATTAATATCTTATGGGCCCATCTCATTTTTCTCTCCTCATATCTCTCCCGATTGCAGGTAATATACTACTCCCTCCGTAACATATTACTTGCAACGATTTGGCATAAAGTGTGAGTAGAAAATGTCTAATCGTTACAAGTAATTCGTTACGGAGGGAGTAATATGTCACATAATGAATTTCGTTTTTTCTCTTTTTGGCTCATCCTAAATTAATATAAAAAACCTACTCCTCAACATTTCTTCTTTTTTCTCAAAATCAATTATAAGAATGTTTTAAGGAACCCTTTAGTCTCAAGGTCAAGCCTATAATGTAGTCTCTCAAAAATCCTCATTAATTCCTAATTATCAGGCTAATGTTGGTATGAGAAATCAAATCCAACCCTAGTGTTTGGGAATCGAAATGAGAAATCAAATTTGACCCTAGTGTTTGGGAATCGAAATAAGGAAGTACTACTCCACACAATCTACTCCCACCTCATCCTCAAACTTAATTGTGTCAATTCATTTGCTAGCTGCTATCATAAACTTTTTAGACAAAAATTGGATAGATTTGACTATTGAAAATGAAAGTTAATACAAACAAGCAACTATTTCCTTCGTTCCATTTGATTTGCAATACAAGAGTTTTACGCAATTTTTAAGTCTATATCTTTGATTGTGGTTAAGAAAAAATTACAAAAAGTGGATATTTATTAAGTATACATCGAGACGAATCTAACAAGATCTCATATAACTATTTTTTTATTATGTATAAATTCTAATAGATGGTTAAAAGAGGTTTTGTGAATAGTGCGAAAATTCACAATGTTGCAATTATAATGGAACAGAGGTAGTATTTGTAATATCCGAGAAAATTAGACGTGTTTAATTAAGCAAAAATCATAATTAATTTAAATTTTTCTTAATTATATATATACGTTATATATAATGCGACTTATCAAATTTGTCAACGTTAATTAAACTTATGTTAATAGTATTTCGCAATTGTGTGATCGAGGTAATTCTGTCGAGTTTCATGCTGATATTTGCAAAATTGTCAACAAGGATTCTGGTGAGTTGATATTGACAGGTAAAAGAGTTAATATTGTGTATATGACGTCCTTAAATGACTTACCTGACAATACCATCTCTTGCATGAGTGTTTTACAAGATAATCCTTGGCTTTGGCATAAAAGACTTGGACATGTTAGCTCTAGACTACTGAATAAATTGAGAAAATTGGAATTAGTCGATGGTTTACCCTCTATTAATTTCGATTGGGAAGCTTTATGTAAAGCGTGTGCTAGATGCAAGCATGTCCGATCTTCTTTTAAGTCAAAGAAATTTATTAGCACCTCTAAACCTTTGGAGTTGATTCACATGGATCTTTGTGGTCCTATGAGAGTAAGGAGTAGAGGTGGAAGCAAATATGTTCTAGTTCTTGTAGATGATTTTTCACGATTTCATGGACTTTATTTCTCGGTGGAAAAGATGAAACTTTTGAAGTATTTCTTGTTCACATACGTAAAGTCCAAAATCTAACAAATTGTAAATTATTGTCTGTCAGAACTGATCATGGCACTGAGTTGGAAAACACTGATTTTGAAATCACAATTTCTCCGCTCCAAGAACACCACAGCAAAATGGAGTGGTAGAAAGAATGAATCATACATTAGAAGACATGTCACGCACTATGCTCTTACAGAGTGGCTTACCTAAAAATTTTTGGGCCGAAGCCGTAAGTACAGCGTGCTACATCTACAACCGGACCAAAATAAGGTCCATTTTAAACAAAACTCCTTATGAACTTGTTAAAGGTAGAAAACCCAATATTTCTCACCTTAGATGTTTTGGCTATGTTTGTTATGTTCACAATAATGGTAAGGATAATTTGGGTAAATTTGATCCAAGGAGTGATGCAGCGGTGTTTATTGGATACTCTTCCCATAGCAAAGCTTATAAAGTTTACAATAAAAGGACAATGCGAATGGAGGAGAGTGTCCATGTGATTTTTGATGAAACTGACAAAAATGTTCAAGAAGTGCAGGTTGATGATGACGATGAATTCTCCATTGGACTGAGCAAGGAGATATCAAATGCACCAGAGGACTGTCATGCTGAAAAACGGCCCGAAACTCCTTCTGTGCCACAGTCTGTAGCACAGTCTAAAGAACAAGATGATAATATACCTACTGCACAGGATGAATTACCAGCAGAAGAAGCAGTGGGTGATGCAGAAAGATCAAATATGGAACCTTCAGTTGACTGTGAAACGTCAAGAGTTGAAAATACCAGAGACAGCACTGAGTATGGAACAGTGCCACAGAACCTTCCTTTCACTCCTAAAAAGTGGAAGCATCAAAGTTCACATCCTACAGACTTGATACTTACTGACATTGCTAAGGGAGTGCAGACTCGATCTTCACTCCAAAATTTTTGTGCTTTTAACGCCTTTATCTCTGAAATTGAGCCCCCTAATTATAAAGTTGCGTTGACTGACCCTGATTGGATTCTTGCCATGCAAGAAGAGCTTGAGCAATTTAAAAGAAACGAAGTTTGGCATTTAGAACCTCGTCCCACTACTCAAACTGTCATTGGCACAAAATGGGTTTTTCGAAACAAATTGGATGATAGTGGGATGATTGTTCGAAATAAAGCTTGTCTTGTATGTCAAGGTTTTAATCAACAGGAGGGTATTGACTTTGATGAAACCTTTTCTCCTGTGGCTCGCTTAGAAGCCATTCGGATATTGATCGCTTTTGCTGCTTCTAAAAATATTAAACTCTATCAAATGGATGTTAAGACCGCATTTCTTAATGGCTATTTGAAAGAGACTGTCTTTGTAGAGCAGCCCCCTGGCTTCATTGACACCGATTTTCCTAACCATGTTTTCAAACTTGATAAGGCACTGTATGGATTGAAGCAAGCTCCTCGAGCTTGGTATGAACGCCTATCTATCTTTCTTATGGAAAATGGTTTCAAACGAGGCTCAGTATATAGAACATTGTTTCTAAAAACTAAGGGGGAAGATCTGTTGATTGTTCAAATCTATGTTGATGATATTATTTTTGGGGCAACCACTGAATTGATGTGTCATTATTTTGCTGAACTAATGAAAAGTGAATTCGAAATGTCTATGATGGGAGAATTAAGTTTCTTCTTAGGGTTATAGGTCAAACAACTAGACAAAGGTATCATGATACATCAACAGAAATACGTGAAAGAATTGTTGAAAAGATATGGAATGGAAGACTCCAAGACACATTCTACACCCATATCGACTGCTTGTAAGCTCGATCTTGATGAAGATGGTAAGAAAGTAGATGAGACGATCTATAGAGGTATGATTGGTTCACTCTTATATCTAACCTCTAGTAGACCAGACATTTTGCACAGTGTCTGCCTCTGTGCCAGATTTCAGTCATGTCCCAAAGAATCCCACTTTAAAGCTGTAAAGAGGATTCTCCGTTACTTGAAAGGAACTACTAATCTGTACTTATGGTATCCTAAAGAAGGAAACTTCGATTTGATTGGTTTTTCAGATGCAGATTATGCAGGGTTCCTTGTTGACAGAAAGAGCACCTCAGGAACAGCAACGTTCTTAGGCCCATGCCTCATCTCATGGGCCTCTAAGAAACAAAATTCGGTCGCTCTATCCACTGCCGAAGCCGAATATGTTGCAGCAGCCTCTTGTTGTGCACAAATATTATGGGTAAGACAACAACTTCGAGACTTTGGTGTGATCATTGACAATGTGCCTATTATGTGTGATAATACAAGTGCCATAAATATTTCAAAAAACCCTGTTCAACATTCACGTACCAAGCATATAGAAATTAGATTCCATTTTTTGAGGGACAATGTTGAAAAGGAAAATATTGCACTTGAGTTCATTTGCACTGACGATCAAATTGCCGACATTTTTACAAAACCACTCGCTAGTAACCGTTTTGAGAAACTTCGAGTGGCTTTGGGATTAATTTCAGGGCATTAACTTGGTACTATGCTTGTCGCTCTTCCTTGATAAAAGAAATTGAAGTTCTAATGTTTGTCTTTGTGAAATTTTGTGAGTCAAAGTCATCTAAAATAAAAAGAACTCGCTACGAGCTATTGATGCTGTCCTTATAGATGGAATCTAAGTTGCCTCATTGAAGCAAAAAATCTGAAAATCCACTTCAAATCACCATTTTTTTTTTAAAAAAATAAAATAATCTGACCTAGCTTTGAAATAAATGAATTTTGCAACAAAACTTTTTCAAACCTCTATTTTACAAAACAATTACGAGCCAAGTTAACCAGCAAATTTGACTAAGCAGCACAGTTTAAAACCTAGCCCAAAATTTCGCCCAAGCCCACTCACAAAACCCCTCTCAACCACGCCCCCCCCCCCCCAAAACCCACATTTCCTTTTCATTTGCTCTCCTCCCTCAAACCAGCCTTTCCTCTCTTTCCTTTTCCTCTCCCTTCAAACCCTAACCACCACCATGGTAAGGGTCAAGTTACCAAAGAAACCAGCCCGGAAACCCACCAGGAAATTACCCCGACCTCCAGCGAAGACTTCCTCTCTTCTCGGCGAACCCACCTCACCTCCTTCTACCACCCGCTCTCCTCCACCTGCTCCCAAACCAGCCACACCTCCCTCGTCCACTCCGTTAAATCCACCTCCACCACCACCAACCGCACCCAAACGCACTTCCCTTCCTTCTCAAACTCCGCCCAAAACAAACCCACCCAAAACCACTCCTCCTCCACTGGCCAAAACCACCAATCCACCAAACCCTAACTCTCCAAATACCACTGCTCTTGGTCCACGACGGTCAAAATGTCAACTTGCTCAGTCCTCTGATTCACCGCCGCTTGTCCTCACCACCGCTCATGGTGAAGAATCTTCTAGGGCTCCATTGCGCAAACGAGGTAAAACTCTTGACCATCCCTCTTCTTATCAACAGACCAAGAAGTCAAAAAATTTTGACCCAAAACCACCGAAAATTCTGCAGGGTCGGGTTTTTCCACATTCTTGGCTCTCTAGACCTGAAGTTAGTTTTCTTGCGGATTACATTGGAGTACAAGGTTGGACATCGCTGTTGAGTTTTACTGATGATGTTTATGAAAATGAAATTCGTTAGTTTTACCAAAATCTATCCATTAATGATGATGATTTGTTCCTTACTTCTTCTGTCAATGGCATCCTTATTAGACTAAATATAGATGTGTTAGCCCGATTGCTCGGAGTGCCTTATTCTGGGTTTACTGAATATACCACTAAGGGTTGGCCATGTTTAGATGAAATTGAGAACATCGATATCACACGCCATGTTTCTGATTAGCCCATGCCACAAGCTCAAACCTTTCCCGCTTCTCTTCTTAATGCTAAACTTAAATTAGCCAGAAGCCTGATCACCAAGACCCTGTTACCTCGAACTGAAAACCGGGGCGACCGCCTAATCATGGACCAAATCATACTATACAAACTCGAACATGGCCAGCCTATTAGCCTTCCTCATCTCATGCTTCACCACATGAAAAACTTAGCCCCTCACCCCACTTTTCTTCCATACGGAATTTGGCTCACCAAAATTTTCCGCGCATTTGAAAACTTAGATAATACCTCAAAGCGAGTGAGCGCAAATGACTTTATGAGTGATGGGATTCTGAGACAAATGGAGTTGTGTATCTTGGGGGACCAGTTGGTGAAGAAGGATTTTCTGGGTTTTCAACCTCGTGAAGCATGTGTCGGATGTTTAGAGATGATGCGCAGATGGGAACAAGTGAATCAAACTCTCCAGAGGATGTTAGCACGTGATCAGACCCGCGACCGAGAGCATCGCCAACGCCATCGCCAACTCATGACCTTCCTCTCCATGTTCACTAATCCCAAACCAGCCCGCTAACTTCTTTGAACTGCTGCTTGGTACTTTCAACTCTGGTTCAGGCTCTGTAAACTTCTCTCTGTTTTCAACAAATTGTGTATTCCCAAAATGAATTTGGTGATTTTGCTGTGGATATTAGGATTGACTGTTTTTTTGTGGATTGGAATTGGTGCCACTGTAGCACCAGCATCACTAGCTCTCATGTTTGAGTATAGCTTACCTTTTGATTGACTGCGCTCACTCTGCACTTAGACTTTTTGACGCTCTTCTTTTTGATAATGTCAAAAGGGGGAACATAAGCATAATACTACAGTTCAATGTCTATGAAACGATCTTTAATGCCAGGTTAATCTTTGTGTCTTTGATCTCATTAAACTGTCAATTTGTGTGAAGTCTTAATGTATGTCTGATTGTTGAATATCAGACTTCAGAGTCTTATATCTGATTACTGAATATCAGATTGTGTTCATGTGCTAAATATGATGATTATGTAACTAAGTATTTTTTCTGTTCCCCAAATACTTAGTAATGCATGAATTGAGGGGGAACGTATTATATGTGTTTGTCATCATCAAAAACGGGGAATTTGTTGGGACTCTTGGTCCGATCTATTTTGATGATGATAAACACATCTTGCTATAACAATTTGATTTGTGTAACAGAATTCTAAGCAAAGTGAGAGTGTGGACTTCATGGAAGCTCAAGCAATTCAAAAGAGTAGCTTAGGATTAGTTATACTGCTTCTGTTGTAATTAACTAGCTATGATCATGTGCTAAATATGTAATGTGAATATAAGATGATGAAATATTCTCTTAAGAGTTAAGAAATAATGAATCATCTTAAATTCACATCTATAAGGGATTTGATTTTATTATCTTTAAAATTAGAAGCCGAAAAAATGTTTTACATATACTTTTGGTTTTTTGAAAAAGGCCTTAGAGGTGTATAAAACGTTTGAGTGAAAAAATGTTTTTGTTAGATAAAGATGGAAGATAAAATCTTTCATCTTTAAGTAACAAAAAATATTTTTTCACAAATAACGTTTCTTTCAAAAAGGATTTTTTCGGTTCTTTAAAATCTGATTTCAGTTTTAACAAGAAAAAATCAAAGATTTGGAAATCAGTTTTTAAAAGATAGATTTTATATTTTTGGTATTTATCAAGAAAGTTAAGATCTTTACTTGGAGAAGAAGCAGAGGTAGTTACGCTATTTAAAGAAAATGATACACCTACTGCTTCATTAAGCTTTTCACGTAAAACCTTCTCTGGCTTGTGAGTTCTTTATTTGAAAAACAAATCCCTTCACAACATAGTGTACGACACTGTGCTATAGCTAGTTAAGTTGTCTGTATTGATCCTCGTATATGCTTATCTAAGAAGCACTTGTTAACGAGGCATTTAAAATACTTCTGTAAATTCTTTAGCAACATTTAGTGTTAACTGTTGGGGAGCACTACTAGGGTTAGTAGTGGGGGGAAACTAGTTTGTTTCAAAAGATTGATATTTTGAGTTGAATATTAATAAGAGAATAGGTAGGGTGGACGTAGATCTCAGAGTTGAGATCGAACCACGGTAAATCTGTGTGTCTTACTTACTATTTCCGCTGCTTAATTGTGTCAAAGTATTTGATTGAGTTTACGAGTGAAAAACGAGATTTACCATTCGTGGCACAGTGCTTGACACAGTGCCATAAAGTTTATTTTTGCGAAAATTCAATTTTAAATTAACCACTCAATTCAACCCCCCCTTCTTAAATGTTCCCTTGTATTCCAACAGTATTATCCTCCAAATGTTGGTTAGAGTACTTAAAAGGGCAAAAAAATATTAAAAAATAAAAACAAAAAAGGAGGAGGCAGAACAGGAAAACAAGGGGGATGAGATAGAAAAGATGGAGAGAGAAATGAAATGACAAGACAAGGCGAAGAAATGAAATGAAATGGGGGCATGTGAGAAAGAAGCGAGGATATGGTGGACACCCATGATCTGACCTTTCATGGGTCACCCCCTTCGTTTCCCAATCTCCATCTCAGTTTTTTTACCCAACCAATCTCACTTTCTCTGACTCATCTTATTCTTTTTCAACAATTTTTTGTATAGCTTCCTTCTATTTTTTTTTTCTTGTGTGTCATTCATGTTTATTTTTGAGATCATACATCATACATTTGAGTATATCATGAGAATGATAAAGTTAAAGACTATTTAAGTAAAAAGTATTTTGGATCTATCACGTTCATTGAGTCATGGTACATCCAAAACTATTTGAGTTAAAAATAGCTTTAAATGTAACAAACTCATAGTGCACCCAGGTATATAATAAAAATTGCACTTCCTCCGTTTTTTTTAATCGCTACACTTCTCATTTCACGGACTCCTAGGCAAAACTTTGGTGAGTGAGTAAAAGTGTGTAAGAAAAAGTGGTATGAAAGAGATAGAGAGAAGAAGTTACTAATAAGGGAAAAAAGGAGAAGTGTAGCAATTAATTTTAAACTTCCTGGAAAGGAAAGTGTAGCGATTAAAAAAAACGGAGGAAGTATTTAATTTTGGTACGACTTTGGATATGGGACAAATTCTTTTGGACATTCATTCTTTTCAAATTATTTTTATTTATATACTTTTTTATTTCGTAATACTCGCAATATTTCTAATTATTGATAACTAAAAATTATATGAAGTTCATATTACAAAAGTATGCATTAAGACAAATCGAATAAGATCCTATTGGACTATATTTTTTTTTTCTTATACACTTGCGATAAAATATGGCATAAGATTGGTAGATAAATAGTAGTTATTAAGTTAATTAATGTTGCAAGTATTGAGAAACGGAGGAAATATAATTCTGTAAGATTATTTGAACTTATTTAAACTTATCTGAATTAATATTTTTGTGGACCATACAAAACTTTCTTAGACATTATTCGACGTTATTAGATGAAATCTTATTCGACCTTTTTCGATCTTATTTGACCTTAATTATACCTTATTTCACCTTATTAGACATTATATCACCTTTTAGATGAACTTATTTACCTTATCTGAACTTGTCTTACCTTATCACCTTAACTAATCTAAAAGTATTTTCTGTTAAATACTGAAAAAAGAACGGACCTCGAGTCTACACAATTCCATCGGGTAAGATTAAGTATGGGGGATTTATTTCAGGTCAACTAAATAATTGACATGAAAATCTAATTTTAGTATATAATGATATTTAACTTTGTCAATAAGTACTAATAACAATGATAGATTATTCGGATTCATTCATATTACGTCAAATTGGAGTCTTATATCAAAGCTCATTTGGATCTTGGGTCAACTTTAGGTTGCTCTTTTCTGGTCTTGAATATGGTTGTTTGTATTAGATTAGCTTTGCCTGCTCTAATATTCACCATGCAAATTTCTTCAACAATCACTAACCGTTGGATCTGCTTCTGCTTCTTATCATTAATTGTTTCATGAGTATAAAAAGGCCCCCAGCAGCACCATGTCAGTTTGCCACACGTGTCTCACACCATGATTGGGTGTCCTAAAATTTACTTTACATTTGTAATTTCCCTCAAAATTGTTTTCATAATGCATCAGTTTGTGGTTTGATAACGATCTGCATCCATTTTCATGTTTAATTACGTTCAAATAATATTACTTATTGTCGTTATTGATGATTAATGTTTTATCTTGGAAAAATTGATAAGAATAATCCGACCTTTGGCCGGTCTTCCATCAGTGGTACCACCTTCATTTAATCCAGGTATAATCCCACCTTTGACATCAATATTCTCTCATTGGTACAAGATGATGACAACTTGTTTGACCAGCAAAAATACCGTTGACTTTTTTATAAACACTTAAAAAAAAAAAGGAAAACCCAACCCAACCCATCCCCTCCCCTTCCCCACTGCTGTCATGCCACCCACCCCCATCCCCTCCCCTGCCACCCCACACCCATCCCCTCCCCTTCCCCACTAGCGACCGACGACCGGCGATAGGCGACCGACGGCGATTTATATGGTGGTCGTCTTTACTTGCTTCGAAGAGAGAAATGGTAAATCTTTCCCTTCATATTTGAAAATCCACGGCAACCGCCATTGCCGCTAGCGAGCACGGAAACCGCCGTCTTCTCTTGCCAGCGACCGGCGATGGGCAACCGTCGTCTTCTCTTCCTGCCAGCGAGCACGGCATCCTCATCACCTCTGATCTTCCCCTTATTTTGGCGGTGGTTAGGAGGAAGATGAAGGGGAGGTAGCAGGGGAGAGGGAAGGTGGCAGAGGAAGGGGACGGTGGCGGGGGAAAGGAAGGGGACGGTGGCAGGGAAGGGGAGGGGAGGGGGTGGCAGGGGAAAAGGACGGTGGCAGGGGAGGGGAAGGGGAGGGGAGGGGGTGGCAGGGGAAGGGGGCGGTGGCAGGGGAAAAGGACGGTGGCAGGGGAAGGGAAGGGGAGGGGAGGGGGTGGCAGGGGAAGGGGGCGGTGGCAGGGGAAGGGGAGGGGGTGGTTTTTTTTAATTAAATTAGATTTAAAACTTTAATTAAAAAATTAAGTTTAAAATATACTTAATTAGCTTTTAATTACGTAATTAAGAGGATTACCCATGATTGTAGGTCACCAACAGGTAACGTACCATTCAGAGAATATTGATGTCAAAGGTGGGATTATACCTGGATTAAATGAAGGTGGTACCACTGATAGAAGACCGGCCAAAGGTGGGATTATTCTTATCAATTTTTCCTTTTATCTTTAAGAAGGTCCTACACTGAACACATAATCTGAACCAATAAAACAATATAAAAAGATGGTGAAAGATTGTAATGAATGAAATATCTGCAATTTTTTCCAAATTTGGCTTAAAGTAAAAGAATTTGTTAATTTCAATTGGACACCCAAAAGGGATATGGCTTGCTGACATGACATACTAACGAAGAGGTTGTATGTTCAAAACCTATTACTTGCTTGTTCAAAATATTAACAACCTCCTATTAGTGATGGCAAATGGGTGGGCCGGGCTGGGCTGGGCCGGGTTTGTGGCGGGCTGGGTTGGCCATTTTTGAACCGGTGCGGGCCGGGAAAATAGGTGGGCTGGGTGGGTCGGTGGGTTGGGTTGGGGAGGCAACCCACAACCGGTTTGGGTGGGCCTGAAACGGTTAATTGGGCGGGCTGGGTGGGCTTAGTGGGCGGGCTGGGCTGGTTAATGGGTTGGGTGGGCGGGGTGGTTTGGGTGGGCTGGTTAATGGGTTGGCTGGGCTTAGTGGGTGGGCTGGGCTGGTTGCGTGTGTTGGGTTGGGCTGGGTGGGCTTAGTGGGTTGGGCCGGAAAAATTGTGCAATTATTTTCATATTCGGTCATGATTTCAGAAATTTGAATTTAGAACTTGATGAATCTAATCTGAATGAGTGAGTTGATTATGGGTTGGTGACAAAAGAATGAAAAGAAAGATAAATGTAAAATCCCCTAATTCCCCTCAATTTGTTTGGCTGGACAAGAAAAATAATTTAACGCTAAAATACAAAGTAGATTTCAGTGGGGGTTTAAGGTGGGTCAGGCGGGCTGGGCTAGGTGGTTTGTGCGGGTAACAGGTGGGCTGGGTGGTTCGGGCTTAATGGGCTGGTGGGCTGGGTGGTCTGGGTGGTTAGGGCTGGGTGGGTTGGTGGGCTGGATGGTTTGGGTGGTTAGGGCTGGCTGGGCTGGGTGGGTTAGTGGGCGGTTAGGTGCGGGTTGGTTGGGCGGTTACTACTGGGCTGGGTTACAACAAACGAGCCCGGTGCGGGTTTTCCTTTTTCACGAGTTGAACCGGGCTGGGTAACGGGCCATACGGGTCTGGCCCACGAGGCCCCCGAGACGGGTTGGGTTAGGTGGGCTGGGCTAGCCCAGCCCATATGTCATCTCTACTCCCAATAGTCGAAACTACAACATATTTCATCTAGGCCCACTCTACCCACAAAAATTACCAAAACACCCCTGAAGGTATGATATAACTATCATGCCATTGTGCCTTGCCAAGGCAGAAAGGTGGTTACTTGTGTGGCCCGCTAACAGCTAGCCTCTATGATGTCATCATTTTCAGGCTTGTATCATACTCCCTCCGTCCCATATTAGTTGCAACAATAGCTTGTGCACACAGTTTTAGGAAGTTAATAGAGTAGGGTGTAAGTTATATTAATTTATGGTAAAAGTTGATGTGATAGATAGTAATGTGGTACTTTTAAGAAGTTGATAGAGTAGGGGAATAATATTTTAATATTTTTCACATAAATCAATGAATAAGTGGGGTATATTAATTGGGTGATATATAATAAAATATTGGTGGGTCCATGCCTAAAATAGAAGTGTTGCAACTAATATGGGACAACCATATATAGAAAGTGTTGCAACTAATATGGGACGGAGGGAGTATTCGTTATTACCTATAAATATTATTGGAACCTGATCTGTTAGGCACATTTGTACACGCAATCCGAGACATTCAAAGAAATTATTGTAATAGTTTGGCACTATTTGAAATTAAGTTTGATCTGACTCAAGCATCGGAGGGACGTATGTGGGTAAAACCTTGGGTAGCTCATCGGTCGGGTGTTACATGTTACTGGTGCTTTTTGTGAAGATTCTAGAAGCCCACGAAGGGCTCTGCCCGATGCCACCGAACGGGTTGGTCCGATTGAGCGGATTATCCGGAATACCTAATTTTGTTAGGTTTTTGTGTCTCTTTATTCTTTATGGTAGTTATTACAAACATATTAGAGTTTCTTTTATCAGAGTTCTTATTATTCAGTCTTTTTATATACATTGTTCAGAGCTTTATAGAGAGAAACTCAAGTTTTATTCCCCTAAGAGATCGGAACTTCGGATCATTGATTCAATAAAGGTTATTATTTTCTATCAATCGGTAGTTTTCTTAGTTATTGTTTTTAGTTTCTTTCTTAGTTCTTGATTGCACCAATATCGCTAATTATTCGTTAATCATGCATATTATAGATTTTATATTGGATCTGTTGTTGTTTGTTTGATCATGAGTGACCAGTCGCCTTTCTAGAATTTTAGGGAGGAAATTCATGCTTATACCATGACGATGTTTAGATTTCTTTATAATATTTAGGTTGTGAATAGAGCGATTGTACTGTTATTTGTTCTTGATCCGTGATTTATGTTAGTGGCCAATTTCATGAATTGTGTCTTGCTAATAATTGTTTATATAGACCAATTTTACTTGTAGAGGCCTAACACACACTAATACTTCTGATCAATTAGTGATCATACTGCATATGTTGATTTATGAGTGTTATACCCTAACTTTAGGATTAACATTTGCTCTAATTGCTCGACTCTAAACCTAGGTATTGTTAGTTATTTGAACACATTTTATTGGTATAAGCATGATGGACGGAACAAATGCCCTAAATCTTTTAATTAATTGATAAGTCTCTAAATTAATCTGCTTTCAATAATATCGTTAGCGCTTCAATTAATTCTTCCCTGATTTTATCTAAAGTTATTTTATTAAACTCAAATTGTGAAAACCCAACTCCTTGTAGATTCGAATCGTACTTGCAAATTATCTGTTAACAACAGACACCGCAAGTGCATGTATATATTTTTAATCACATTAGTCCTATATATAATATATATTTGATCAGTCGAGATAAGAGGATTCTTAGAACAAAATGGCAAGCAAGATTTATATGCATATTTTTTGAACTAAAAATATGATAAAAAAGTTAAGCATCTAACTTTAAAATTATGCACAAAAAATGTCACCATTCTTATTTCAAGAATCATCTCATTTGATCCAAATTATTTATACGACTATTTATACCTACTTTTACCTATTTTTCATAAGTTTTAATACGTTTAAAATTTAATTAATTGTTAGTCCGACACTTTAATAACTCCAGTGCTTTGAGCAGTTTACAAGAGACTTTGCTTACAGGTATATAGATTACTGGGTAGATAGATATATATTTATATTGAGAGTAGCAATAAATTAAATTCATACAATGAACCTAGAACTACCTCGAGTGCTTTGAGCAATATACAAAAGGAACTACCATGAAAGCAAAATAAGAGAAGCAAGAATACTAACACCTGTGAACTACAAAAAGCTCGCTCACTCTTTGCTGCAGTTGCTTTCTCCACCTTTGGTATGCCCCAATCTCCAACTTGTTAGTAGTATGAATGATACTTCCGAATATTGCACGAACAACTGGGAAAATACAGGAAGAGGTGGATTCTGGTTTCATGCAGATTTGCATATATGAACCAATGACACACAAGTATTTCAATGGACACCAACAATTTCAGATGATTGCCCAGAATCTTTTCCTACAGATGAGTACAGTTTCTTCCTCTTTTTGTTTGGTTTGCAGCTGGTAAGAGCTTACATCCCAAAGATATTTTGGTGCAAGATCCTTAATTCTCGACATGATTGATTCGTCATCCTTGATAATTACGAAGCCCTGCACACAAAACAGTTTGATCACTTCCCAATCCTAGATAATAATAAAACAGTTGTACTTTCTTTCCCTCAATATATGTTTTCCGCTTCTAGGCATAACGAACCCCTAAATAGATTACACTTTGTCTGTAGCAAAGAACTGGACAAGAAAAAGATAATACTGAGGATGGTATATGGCTTGGGATAGGATCACCAACTGTACACTGTGACAGCCTATTTCTATATTACACTATGGATGCAGATTTGAAATGGGAGATAAAAGACCATAGTTCGATGTGGGAGAACGTCCAATTTTTTTCAAAAGATCATCTACAAGACATAAGAACAATCAAGAAAATTCTTATATCAATACTGCGTGTATAGGGTTTCTTAGTGTTTGCATTTATAGGGTTTCTTAGTGTTTGCATTTGCCCATATAATGTTTGCAATTTCTCTCGTTTCACCTTCCAACTATACTTATATCAATACTGCATGTACCTACACAAAACTGCATAAGCAAGCATGGAAACTATAAATTTTTGTTAGAAGGCTTTTCGGTTAGAGATCTGTCATTCCTTGTATTTTGCTAGTATTCGGTGACTAATGGATAAGCCAACACTACTCATCTAGTCATCTCACACTGCTAGGGATGGCAATGTAGTCCGAATCTGACTCGATCCGAAAGAAATGTCTGATTTATATCCCAAACATAAGAGTTGAGTTCGAGTCCAAGTCCGCGGATCAGAATTGTCGGACCGTACCTAGTCCATTTAAGGTCTGACTCATTCTCTCATGAGCTTTTTTTTTGTAAAAAAAACATGGAAAATGTATAGGTTTATCATGTACTGCAACATTGATTATTCATAAATGCCCAACCCAAGCAAACAATGTAGCGTAGCCCAACTGTAACCCACACTTATTTCCTATGTGATGTTTAGTGACCCTTGCGTAAGTCCAATAATCAATGCTACTAATTTTCCATCTTCATCTTCCTCTCATTCTTCTCCATTTATCAAATAAAACTATCTCCTTCAAATCTTATAAAGTCCCTCCCAACTTTACCTGGAACGAAATACTTCGAAAGTGAAACAGGAAACGTTAATTTAGAGTTTCGGGGACATAGGGTACGATGAGTTTTTTAAAGTTTTTTTTAAATATAATTTAGACATTCTTTAGACTAAAGAAATTTATAGAGACAAAAATCTGATCATATTTCATTCAACCAAAAAATCCTTGAAATTTACATGGTTATTTGAAGTTTATAAGGAAATAAGAGTAAAAACAGCACAACAGAACAATATAGGGTTAGAAGGCCCACCTCGCGGCCGTCACCGCACAAGGTGGCCTGAGGCTTGCACCATTCGAGTCGTCCTAACAAGATGATGAAAAGCCCTAAAGGATTTGTTACTAATTTAGTCGATTCCAAAAGCAAACTGCAAATCTACGGTTTATGTCCGTTCTCCTCTAAGGTCGACAAAAAGAGGAAGTGAACATCAACAAGTCGGAACCGTGGACTTGGAATTTTTGGGAGATAAGTTGGTGTGTATGAAGGAAAACAAAATTTGCACCAGGCTTAACAGATGCCAACAAGGGGTACATATAGCAAGAACTATCTATCAAAATAAGTTAAAATAAGCTCACACAAAGCTATAGCCTTAGAGACTTTGTTCAATGTTTGCGTTGGGATTTTGGGAAATTCTCCTTTTTTATATAGTGAAGGATATTTACTGGTCTTTTACCTTCCCTTTCCCTTTCCCTTTCCCTCTTCCTCCTCCACAAACTCACCTTCTCCTTTCGTGGATGTTGGATCCCATTGCGGGGACACCACTGTTGGTAACTTAAATAAGATTTAGGCCACTTTTCGAAGTGATCTATTTCCAATAAAGTCTCAACCATTACTCATTCTTATTAATTCATATGTTTAATGTCATAAATTTTACATATTAAATCAACCATCATTCGTTGATATTCCAATATTCAACCATCATTTTTTTATAGGGAAATTCCCAATGGTACACTCCTAGATTTGGTTTCTCTTACTGGTACACTTCCATCTTTTTTATTTCTTAATGGTACATCTGTAGTTTGAAATCTTCTCTACCATGATCATTCCGTTAAGTAAAAGGTTAGTTTAGAGTTAATTAGGGTAAGGGGTTTGCCTTGTTTTGCGTGATTTGACTTTTCAAGGTGAAAATGAAGTTTTTTCGAAAAACGGACACCACCGTGCACCCTTTAAGGATAAGAATTTCGAGAATCCCTACAAAATGAGTACCAATAAACCGGGTTTTTGGGCACGTGCCTCGAGATGACTTTTTGATAGCAGAAAAAGCCCCCTCGAATTACGTGCTAGAAAACCTTGCTTATAGGTACTTGTTTCGTAGAGATTCTCAAAATTATTGTTCATAAAGGGTGCAAGGTGGTGTCTGTTTTTCGAGAAAACGTCATTTTGACCTAGAGAAAATCAAGCACGCAAAACGAAGCAAACCCTTAACATCAATTAACCCTAATTAACCCTAAAATAACTTTTTATTTAACGAAATGTTCATGGTAGGGAAAATTTAAAACTAAAGGTGTATCCTTAAGAATTCAAAATGATAAAAGTGTTCTAGTAAGAGAAGCCAAATCTAGGAGTTTCCATTGGGAATATCCCTTTTTTATATTACAGTTATAGAGCCTTAACCATAAATAATCACGAGTTCACTTAATAGGACTCTCTAAGTATCATTAAAAGACAAATTGTTGACTTCTTAGTTCTTACTCCAAATTATATTATTTGTAGAATTTTGGTTGGGTAGTCAAGGGTCATGCTTGATGAAGTTTCCATGTGGGATGTGGTAGAAAGTAATTTACATCAATTGTAAAGTTTTTAGACACATTTCTCCAAGTTCAAATGGTAATCCCTCCGTCCAAAATGAGTATCTCAATTCTCTTTTTGCCAATGCCCAATGTATGCTGCTAAGGCGCTGACATAGTAGAGTTCTAATTATGTTATTGTAAAATTGTAAAAAAGTTGACAATTTGAATGTACGCATCTAGACATATCTAATAAGATCTCATATGATAATATTCTGATATTTATATAAGCGCGAATTTTCATGGTCACATATTTTTTGTTTGACCTGAAATCATAGGAAAAATGTTTGTGAGTGGAGGAGGGACTATTGACTTTTTAGATTTTTACTTGCAAAGAGTTGCCCTTAAGAAATAACTAGCTATAGTTAATCAGATTCTTTTTTTTGGAGAGGGAACTGAAAAAAATAATGGATCCAAAAAGAAAGAGCATTGTACATTGTCTTCGGCAAATATGGTTCAAAACTTCAAACACATTACTCTTCTGAAGAACATTCAACTTAGGCAATCTATATACTCAATCATATTTTCTTTAAATAGATCTACATTGCTAGGATCAGACTTAAAACCATTGAAATTGCCATGTTTCCAATGCAAATTTACATTTCTTAATATATGAGTAAACTGTAAAGCAAAATGAAAGGCTTTAATAAAGAAAATAACATTATAATTTGTTTTTTTACAGCCACTCTATGATTGATTTTTACAATAACAGTTTAGTACCCATACATCTATGATTGATTTTTACAATAATTTATAAAAACCAATACATGAACCGTACATTGGGCAGGGTATAAAAACTAGTTATGCCTTAATACCACTCTTCTCCCCTAAATTTCCTCCCCTTGCTCTCCCTTCTACCATCTTTAAATATTCTCATAAGGAACCAGAAAATGGAATATGAAAGTTGAAAGCAAATCTTGCTATTGATATATTCTCCACAGAGAATAAATTCAGTGAATCTTAGCCCCCTGAGTCATTATGGTTTGATATGGGTACTTCGATGGTAGGTGTTCATAATTAAGGGAAAAAAGACATGAATAGTTTCAAAAGATTTCATCTTTCATCGCCTTATTACATACTTTAACTTAGAATTGGCAGTAAGTTCTGACTACCACCAAAAAGACATGATCCTAACATCAAAAGTTCCAGTCAAAGTCCATAAATAAGAGATCTCACCAAATAAAGGACCCTCTAATGATATGTTTATAACTCAAACTTTCAGATTTCAGAAAGGTATTTAAAAAAACATAAGCAGTTAAAAACTAGACTTAAATGCAACAAATGGGAAAGTAAACATATTGAAAGTTACCTCAGGTCTCAGCATACGATCCATCTCCAGCATGATATCCTCTAGCAGACAATTCTCATCACGATCTTTATAATGAGAGAAAAGATAACTTGCATGCAAAAGATCATATGATCGAGGATAAGTTGAAAAGGGCTCACACCTAAACAAAAAGCATTCACAAATTCTGGTTAAGAATTGCTGGTCTACAAAAGTACAAACTCGCCACTGTGTAGGTAAACCTAGAAGCTGGAGAATAATACTATACTATCGTACCAATCATGAAAAGCACCAAGCAAGCCTCTGCTATAGATAGCAGTCAACGTATCATCCATGGTTGAAGGAACCACATTCATGACCCAAACAGGGTATGAATTCAATGCTGCAGCAAAACCACCCCACAGGGCATTCATGTCCATGACATTCCTAATCTCTGTCTTGCTAACATTCATCAGCATCCAATACTGCTGAACTCGATGCTGCCAAAATAGCGTGTCTGTAGCAAATTGCTCTCTATTGATACCTATTCAAACCATGAGAAAGGCTTGTTTTAAACAAACAAATGCTTACCAGATCTGATTCGTCCAAATAGCCATAACGATTGTAATTACTTTCTTTCTAAAATAGGAGTATAGTTTTCCACTACCCCCCTTGTGACATTTCGGATCTTACAAGTGAATGCTTTCGAAAATTCCTTTCACCATAAAATTTAAATCAAACTTAAGCTGAAAACCATAGGAGAACGAAAGGGTATACCAGTTCGACAGCCCAAGCATAATCCACTAGGGCTTATTTATGTTAATGAAGATAACAAAGAAGCAGGTTTCAAGAGTTTTAAAGCTCAGTAGTAAAATGAAATTTAAAACAAAGTGGAGATTACTCTTCATTTATATTCTTGATAGTTTGTTAACTCATCTTCTATTTAGAGTTTCAAGCATGCTCTTTAAGACCATTTTAGCAAATCTAGTTTGAACAATCAAGTACAAACATATGAATTCACAATCTCCAAAAGGCAAGGAAATTTTTCTTTTCCCAGAATTGGAGCTTAATCAGCTTATTTCAATCATGCATAAAACTTTTATAGCTTTTCAAGAATCATTGCATATGTAGAACCTTGTTTTAACAATATCAGAAGCTAAGAAATCTTACGAGGTGATTTAAATTCTAACAAATCTATCCATAGTGCTACTTTACACAATACTTTACTGAAGCGCTTCAAAACATCAGCTTAAGTTCATGAACAAGCTCGAGTACATTTGTTTACAAACAATGAGCCTTCGAATTAAGAAAAGAAAGTTGAGCTTGTCATTAAGCTTTATTCAAGGTCAAAATGATGACTAAACTGAGCATGCACAAACCATCTCGCTAGGCTAATTCACATCTTCACTCTCCAATATAAGCATGCAATACAGCACCATGTCAATTACAAATCCATCTTTTAAGCCTTCATACCTTGCCTGGGATCCATAGAGGTATTCATTCATTTTTACAACTTCTGCATTTCTAAATTCTGAAATATTGATGAAAAAATCTAAAAAACCATGCTGCTCAGCCATTAGTAAATAAATACCGATACGTGATAGCTAAGAAAAGCAAGACATCATGAAATAGTTTGCTAGGTTTGGATCAAGAACATACCTAATCTGCTTAAACTCTCAGGATACACTGAAAGACGCTCTGGCCGTGGAGGAAGTTCATCAGAAGTTGATAATTCATCACTTACAGTTACGCAATTACTTAGTGGTTTATTCCATGATGGCTTTGAAACATTGGTTGCATCACATATTTGTACTAGGTTCTGCTCTGCATTCTGCCGGACACATGATTGATCTCCTGGTGTAACCCAGATTGCCGTTTGAACCTTTTTGGCTATGAGTTTCCAGCACATGGCTGTCGTCAGATTCACTAACTTATCCCATATCATGGGATAATCTTTATCCTTTCTATATGCTGGTGGTGCGGAGTAAACAAAGTACCCATTCGGTCTTAAAAGACGGTCCACTTCTCTCAGCAGGATGCCATCTACATATTGCACATCATATAATCCCTTCATTATGTAGGAGAAATGATTGGGAAAAGATAAATTAAAAACGACGGAATGCTATGGTAAAACATATTACTGGTGTATTAATCAAGCAATCAACAGCACAGGAAAAAATTATCATGACTCGTTAGATCCAATAAAGACATCTAGCAGAATTTTTTTTTGGTCTAGGCCAACATGATTAAAATTAATCAAGCAGAAACAAGAAACAAAAACATTTACTTTGAGATAGAATGTTGCATGAGAAGCGGTAGGAAAATGTTAGCAAATGATGGTGTTATGTGATTTGAAGGTGTCGGAACATAAGTCTCACTTGATAGGTCTAGCTTTGCGAGGAACAAAAAAAAGAGAATACAACCATCACCAATATCTTTCAAATGAATATTAAACAGTAAACCTCACAATAGATTACTGAACATAGATAATTAATTCATATCTTCCACTTGTTTCACCCAAAAGAAATCCACAAGGGAGTAGAGATCCTCACCATCGACAGTTAAATACAATCCAACAACATGTACAATGTGGTCCCATGCAATCCATCAGATATAAGTCCCAAAAGAAATTTGAGAACCACAAACGTAGTACTAACCATTCTCATGCCAATCAACACGGCATCTTGAACAATGTACCATTTCGAACGAATTCGTGGGATAAGGAAGCTGTTTTGTGGAGATGGCAGCAATCATTGCGCCGATTCCTCGTTCTAAAGCAAACTGAATCTGATTCTCATGCCCGTCTTTGGGTGCAAATGACATTGTTTGTATATCCATGGGAAGTAGATAAGCGCCGAAGCTGGCAACACCACAACCAACATCTAGAACCTGAAACACCCCTGCATTACGGAGATCACCTGTCTCATTAGTGGTCATATTTCCTAACCTGCATACAGAATTAAGTCAGCAGATCAATTATCTGCAAGAGTGTTCCAAAGACCTTGGAATCATTACAAAGGCATGATATAGAGATTTTGGCAAATGAGAAGCACATGAACTACAAGGACATGGAAACATAATAACAGAACATTATCCTATGCTTAATCATCTTGTAATATAGCCTATCAAGATGATATTAGCATTGTAGCATATCACACAGTAAGGAGATGGTAGGCTATCTCTCTCCATTTCACTGAAGCCTAAAGAACAGAAACTGATTATATTTGGAAGTTTGGAAGAGTTATAAAATAGTGAAACTATTTCTGTCATGGAACCCACGAGAGATAAGCAAGCAAGGCAAGGGCATGAACGTTATAGTCAAGATGATGCAGAACTTAAGAACGCTTACCTTTGAATGTACTCAGAGGCTCCATGCTTGAAATGGGTGCCACCGCCTGGGAACCACCACAACTGGTCCTTCTCATGAACCCAATTTTGACCTCCCTTCACTTCTGCAAGGTGGGTATGATTTATATTAGTCCGCCAAACATAATCCTTGCTGATTGGCCACCTTATGGGTAATTTATAATCCTTCGGGGGTGGCACCAAACAGAACAAACGCTTCTCAATAGGGGGGCAATGCCTCTCCAGTTCCTCTTTCCTGGAGATATCTAACGTTGGTAGCAGATCTTTCACATAAGAAGGATCATGACAAGGTATATATTCATTGAAGTTAATTGGGCATACATCAATCCCTGATTGAGGGATTAACAACGGTGTGCTTCGATAAGTTTGAGCAATTCTGTTCATAAAGCTCGAGGAACCTGCAAGTTATGTGGTAGTGTCAATTGCAGAAAGCCAGATCAAAGAAGAGCAAATTAAATTTAAAGCATATTGCAACCAATCATCCAATACATCACAATTTCCAGTATGGCAATTCTTTATAGAATTTGAAGGCTGTGAACAGTTTGCTCCTAATGGTTTAGCTATAACAGAATCTCTTAAAATATATCTCGCAGTGAGGTTATTTTGTTTCTACATTTTGGGGGAGAGGCCGCAGTGGCGGATCCAGGAAAATTGTTTAGTGGGGTCAAAGCGTAATTATTAGGTTTTATTGGGGTCAAATGGTCAATTTCTCAGAATAATATTCAAAAAACCGAATTTTTTAAAGGGAAATTTTACAATTTTATCCAATCAAGTGGGGTCAAGTGACCCCACTTCTTCAACAGTGGATCCCCCTCTGAGAGGGCCAGAGGGATGTAGGTGTACGGTGTGATGGATCTTGTGGACAGCTTCAACAAACAATGTCATTTCCTAGCCCTTGTAATAGTTACGTTGTACAGGTTTTCATGAGTTACACTAATAAGGGCATGTTTGGTTGTCAGGGGAATTCATTTGCTTTTCATGGGAAATTAATTATCTTGTGAAACTCTTATGAATTGTTCTAAATTGTTTGGTTGACATGTAAGGTTTGGCATTTTATGAGAATTTTCATTGACCAACAGAGAGTAGGTAATTAAATTCATACATTTAATAGGAAATCCAAATTCCCATGAATTTCTACTTACTACATTTTCACTTTTTGGATCCAACCAAACAACCATCCAATTTGCAAATTCACATGAATTCTAATTTCCTCCACTTATTTTGAGCTACCAGAAAAGCCCTAAGGATATTCCATCATGATCCAAATGGTTGTCATATCGAATTCAAGGAGAAGAAAACAAGTACTTTGCTTATACTTCAAGGGGATTGACTAATGACTATCCCAATCTTATTGCTTAACATCTAAACACTGAGTGATCCTTCTTTGAGTAATACATGTTAACACACTCCCATTCATGTTCCATATGGGTGTCACTTCCAAGATTTCACAGCATGGTCATGATACATAATCCAACCGACCCAATAAATTTCATACATGAAAATCCCGATTGCACGTGGAAAAGTTAGCGCGGGGAGATTAAGTTATAGCAGCTCGTAGTAGCGTACATTCAAGGACAAAAATACAGTATACATCTCAAACTCTAATTAGCTAGGGTTAAAAAATGAGGAAGCAAATCAGCAAGACAGAACAACACTAGTCAAACCTGAAGTTTATCAAAAGTTTGCAAAAGGAACGAGTACGTGCGAAGCTACTAAATTTCGAGGTGTATCAAATTCAAGAAGAGTGAGAAGGTAGCAATTTTAACCAAGGCTCTAAAAATTCATCTAAAATTCATCTAAAATTCCAGGTGTCCATAATGTTACATACACACTATTGAGTCTATGATCCACCAGCTTACACCTTATTCTCCCCTTTCCTTCAGCTCATACCTCCCTGCTAGGTACCACCACGAAACATTACAGCACTAAACTCAGTGACCTGTCAATATTCTATAAACGATACAATCCAACTACATAAGTAACCAGCTTTCAGAACAGCGGAAACCATAAGGTGCAGCCGTGGAGGAATTGACAGACTAAACTCAAGGTTAAAATCTTTACAAGCTATATGGTCCAATTCCTCGAGATTATACGAGAATCAGCTATAACTTTTACTTTAGCTTATAGTGAAATCTTTAATTCTGATTGAAAATTTGAAATGCACAATACTAATCACACTTTGCACGAAGCCATCACTCAGTACAATCTAATATACTTCCTCCGTTTCTCAATACTTGCAACATTAGCACACTAACCACTATTCATCTACTAATCATGTGCCATATTTTCTCGCAAGTGTTTAGAAAAATATTATCAATACTTGCAACATTAGTTAGCACAGAAACCACTATTCATCTGCTAGTCTTATGCCATATTTTCTCCATAGTGTTTCAAAAGATATAGTCAAGTAGGATTTTATCTGATTCATCTTTAATGCATACCATCTTAATATCAACTTTTTTATAAATTTTTACTTATCAATAATTAGAGATATTATGGTTCAAAGTATTGCATTAGAAAGTGGGTAGACAATAAATGTTGCAAGTAATGCGAAAAAGAAAGAAGTAAGTTCAGGGTATTTCTTCTAGTTAATATCCACTTTTGATAATTTTTACTTACGCATACATTAAGGTTCAAAGTATTGCATTCGATAGTATATAGGCAAGTAATGTCGCGAGCATTGCAAAACGGAGGAGGTACAATTTCTAGCATTGCTCAAATCAATGACAAGTGTATTACTTTCGAGAGCGAAATTACTTCGATTCAAGTTAAGGGTATTTCATCTAATGCAGCACATAACACAAACAACTACTTGGAATTATTCAGAAAATAACATACCAAGGTAGAAAAAGATAAAAAGATTAAAACTTTTAAGTTAAAATGGAAGAAGGAAAATTACCGAGGGAGAAATTAGAAGAAGAAGAAAAGGGTGTTTCTAGAAGAGGGGCATTGTTGCCGAAGAGGGTGCCTGCATAAAAGGAAGTTGCTATCAAAATCAACCCAACAATCAAAGTTTGTCCCCCTTTTGAATCTGCAAATAACCCATTTATTCCCATCTCAATTCTCGAGTTTAAGGATCAAAAGATGTTGTTTTTGTTGATGTCGGTGAGGTGAGATCTATGGTGGAAGTGTATAGAAAGAGAGAGAGTGAGTGACAAGGGGGAAACGAACTAGGAGTATGAAGTGGCGAAGAACACGAAGAGGAAAAAAAAAACACATTCAATTTGTTGTCAAAGCTGTCGTTTTTGTCAAGTTAGTGGTTCGGCCGGACCGATGGCAATGAGTCTTAAGTTGCACCCGACTTAATCTCGTCTGGACTCGATCTATTTATAGAGGGTTTAGGTCCAACTTTTTAGACTTAACAGGTTGGGGAAACTGGGTTTACATATGTTAGACTCATTTATGTTTTCTATGTGTTATTTCTATAAAAATATGTAAAAAAAACTATTCAATATAGTTTTTATTAAAATACTAATTATTAAGTACATAAGATGCACAGATGAAGCGAGGAGGGCGGCCAGGGGATGCGTATATTCTAAACTCCACACCATCCTATCACTCAAAGCGGAAATAATTTTCATCCCCATTACCCGCAAAACCTTCTCCCATCCCTGCCTAACTGGGCGAATGTATGGCAAGTCTTCATGATTCCTGCCCCCACTGACATCCCTACGTGTAAAGACTCGTGGATCCGCGGGACCCTATCTAGGGTATGAAAATTCTAGGGCTGGGTCGAGTGTGGGTCATAATAAATTAACGGGTCGGATGCTGGATCCAAATCTGACTCGTTTCCATTTCTATTCGGCTCGGTCTGAAAATTCTAGGGTTGGGTCGGGTGTGGGTCAAAATAAATTAACGAGTCTGGTACTAGATTCAAATCCGACTCATTTCCGTTTCTATTCGACTCTGGTGCTAGGCGGATAGTTATTACCAAATAAAAAATTTGATTAGTGGGTTGTATTAGTTGGTTGTAATTAAATTAGTAATGTATGGCGTGAAGATATGATGGGTTTGCACGTTGAGTTTTTTATTTGATTAGTGGAATATATTTTTTTTTGCCGTATTCACTTAATTTTCTGTTTTAATTAGCGGTTTAAATATTAATATAGAGTTATACATCAATATATATTTAAAAGAAGCTTTTTTCAAGAGCATTCGGCGCGCCACATAGGATTGCCCTGTCATAATATATATTTAATATTATATCTTTAAAAAGCTAATTAGACTTTTGGATAAATAAAAGATAAGATTTCAGTTTTAGAAAGATAATTAGATTTTTGGATAATAGTAAAAGATAAAGTTTGAGTTTCAAAAAGATAATTAGACTTTTTCATAAATAAAAGATAAAGTTTGAATCTCAATAAACTATAACACTCATTATAACTAATAAATTAATCACGATTTTAGTTATACAACTTAAAATATTATAATTTTTATACCTTTAGAATCAGATCGCTTTAAAATAAGATCCATTTTTATATACTTATCTTATAATTAAGTAGGGGGCATTAAGCTTTTTTCAGAAGCATTCGCCGCGCCATAAAGGATTGACATGTCACAAAATATATTTAATATTATATTAAAAAATAATTAGATTTTTGGATAGATAAAAGATAATTCAAGGCATATCTCAATAAAAGAAGCTTTTTCGGGGCATTGAGCGCGCCTGTAGAGTTGTCACGTCACATAAAATATCATATTATAGTTTTAAAAATATAATTAGGCTTTTGGATAGATAAAAGATAAAGTTTGAGATTTAAATTAATAATTAGACTTTTACATAGATAAAATAAAAATTTTGAATTTTAAAGATAATGAGACTGTTATATTTGATAATTAAAAACTAACTTATGCCTAAAATTTTACATATTTTATGACAACTTTTTTCGAGAGCATTGGACATGCCAGATAGGATTATTCTATCATAAAATATATTTAATAATATTATATTTTTAAGTTTTTGAAAAAGATAATTAGAGTTCTAAATAGATAAGAGATGGAGTTTAAGTCTTAATAAACTACAAGGTTTATTATAATCTATAAACTAATGCAGTGCCGTACCTGACATTTTTGGGGCCCTAGGCGCAAAATCAAAAATGGGCCCCAAAAATATAGATTTTTTTTCTTCATATATCTAATTTTTGAAGTTGTAACTCGAAACTATGCAAAAAATATAGCATTTGTCTTTTAGAAATATAGTAGTATTAGTACGCTTTAGTTCATTTATTCAATAACTTCTTTTTCTTAAAAGAATTGCGTAAGTATTGAACTCCACATTATTGTCGATAATCTAAAAGTCTTTCCCATGGTAAGATCATTATTTATCACCAAAAAGTGAAAACTATATATATCCATGAAAAATACCCAAACACCCATATGAAAAATAAGAATTTGGAAAGGAAAAAAACTGTTCAAAAAAATAAAATATTGGAAAAAAATTAATAGAATGTGTAATGATATTACGAAACAACGACACTTAAAAATAAAATCAAGAAGAAATCAAATATCAAAATTAATACAGAGACTTATGTTTGACATTTTATCCATGAGTACATGGTTATGTTTAAGTTAAAAGGGTAAGGTTTGAACTCAAAGGTTCAAAGTTTTAAAATTTTAACACTTGTGCTTTTAAGTAAAAACCTCAACTATTATAAGATAATGAGATAAAACCTTTTTACTTTAAATTAAAACCTTTTGGTCTTAATGGTCTATCCCAAGACTTACTCGGTAAGATAATAGTTTTTCACTTTATTTCGAAGCTCCTTGATGAGAATATTTTTTTTAGTAAAATTGTTTTAGATGATTGAAACACGTGTGAATTGGAGTGTGGTACAATTATAGATGATAATTCTTTATCACTATTCAATGGGAATACTGGACAAAAATTTGCTATTAATTGTTGAACCTTTTGGGAAAAATAATGTTTTTCATATGAATTAAAGGTGGGATTATTGGAAATATTAGAATTAGGAAGTGAAAGGTTAGGAAAAAGAAAGTAATAAAGGTCCCTAAATTTCTCATTCTTCTTTTCTTCTTCGGTATTTTCGGAGTATCCCTGCACAGAAGCAATTTTTTTTTACTATATGACATATTTTCTAATTTGGGCCCCTTAAAGAGTTGGGCCCTAGGCGATCGCACTCGAGGCCTACCCTCAGAACCGGCCCTGAACTAATCACAACTTTAGTTATAGAACTCAAAAAATCATAATTCTTATACCTCGAGATTCAAATTGAAATATAGTTTAAAATAAGTACCTTTTTTTTAGATATATTGAATATCTTATTACTCCCTCAGTTTTTATTTAATGTTTGTACTTTTCATGCTTGCCAATGCATAGCTTTGATTACGAATATCTTGAATTGAACATGAGTAAAAATTATAAAAATATGAAATAAGGATTACCGGATAAATGACATATATAAGATGGTCAAAGAGTAGAAGGTGAATAGTAACATTAGTCAAAGTGTCCCTATCAAATAAAGACGGAGGGTGTATTACGTAACGGTACTTTTTATTGGATATCCTCTTTGACAGGTAGTTGAAAACAAACCCATGACTCAACCCCTAAAGTATAAATAAGGATTCAATTTTTACCATAATTGAGGTCAAACAAAGTATTTTTTTGACGAGTAGTTGGAACAGTAGGCTACGTCCCAATCCAAAAATTAGGTATTTTGAAATAGGTTTGGAATTATAAAGAATCAAAGCATATGGTACCGGGTTATCACCGAATATTGGTTTCGGCATATAGTTGGAAAAATATTTGTGTTATGACCAAAGCCAAAAAAGGGACCCGCAAATTGGGTCTTGATTTTACCCGATCAGATGCCATTAACGTTCCATTATCTGGTAAGTAACTTTGACTCTACCACATTACAATAGTGTGTTGTGATTTTATATTTTTACAAGAAAAAGTGAATTAACAAAAAAGACGGTGAAGTCTGAATATATTTAATAAAAACTTGATGTATAATCATAAAGTAAAATTGAGGTAGACATTCTTTTCACGTGCCTACGGATAAACGACAGTAAATTTTTTTAAAAAAACAATAAGATTTTAACTTGAAATCTTATTGTGTAAGGTTTTCATTTAAAAGTGTAAGGTGTTAAAATTTTAAAACCTTGACCCTTTATACTCCATTTTCTATAAGGTTTACACATGTGTCTATACATAAATTTCTAATATGATTCTTTTGCAATAGTCACAACTAATAATAAATTAATACTCCCTCCGTTCCCCAAAGGATTTCCCATTTGCTTTTCTTGAAGTCAAACTTTGTAAACTTTGACCATAAATTATTACTAATATACAGTATAATATAAATAATTGTCATAGGTGATCTTGTTAGATTTGTATTAATAGGTACATTCAAAATATCAACATTTTATCATTTTTATTAATAAATAAATGAGATATAAGCGGTCAAAGATGTACATTGGAGATCGTGCAAAAAGCAAATGGGAAATCCTTTGGGGGACGGAGGGAGTATAATTTTATCCCATTATGTATAACCCGTGCATTGCACGGGCTTCAAAATCTAGTCATTATTTATAATTGGCTATGAAGGTTGGTGGTGCGCTCTTCTCCTTAAGACACACTGGTAGAAGAAGGATGAGTTTCTTTCCCTAGAGGCCACCAGTCATTTCTAGTTCTGTTTTCCAAAACCAGTCATGCTTTTCTTGAACCAGAGCCACCTCAGTGTTCAGCTTCTCTCTTCACACACACTAAGGAAATTATAATTTCAGTTTCTTTCTTTTAGCTTTTTGAAATGATAAAGATCTAGCATACAGCTTATTAAGGTTTTTTTTTTTGGAGAGAGTTTAGAGAGAGGCAAGGGGTGTCATTCGACACTCTAAATTAAAGTTATTTTTTACTTTTATCTTCATTGGACAATTACAATAACAAAATTGTGTTAGTTTTCGATTGTACAACCTCGAGTAAGCAATTTATAATTTTATGATTGACATCCGCTAGACTGTGTAGCACCTCAGACTATTTCTGAGTTGTCCAAGGAGCCCCACTTAGTTGCTGCTCTTCATGTTCTCAAGTACTTGTAGCAAACTTCCCTCTTTCTGCTCCTATTGTTTCTTCTTGCAGAATGGAGTTCTTGCTCTTTTGGCAGTATCAGCTCCACTGCCAGTGAACTTGTATGGTTGCTGGACTTTTGCAAGATCTCAAAGTCTCTTATTTCCTCTTCCTATCACTACGTTTGTGACAATACGATGCTCAACACATTGCTCATAATCTCATGTTTTATGAGACGACAAAACACTTGCAAAGACATTGCCATTACACTAAGGAGCATATTGATTCTGGGTTCATAGCTACTGCCCATGTTCCAGTCAATCTCAGTTGGCAGATCTTCTTACTAAGTCCTTACCCGTTTCTCAATGTTCACCTCCCTTCCAAGCTTGGTCTTGTTTCACCAGTCCAGCTCGGGAGGCTGGTATCAGCAAAATATCTCTGTTTATCTATTCTGTTCACTGGTGACATACTTGATCTGCAAGCCTTGCTGATACAGCTTGGTCATTTAGATTTCTCATATTGTATAAATAGCTGATTGCTTCTTGGTTTAGACACCTTAATACAAACACTGAGATGCGACATGGAACTTGTTCGGAGCCTCAAGCTTTTCTCTTCTACTGCAGATTTTAAATTATCTTTGCGTATTGAATTGACGTTGTTACTACTCACTTGATTTAGCATTTAGAACCATATAAGAAATTTCATGCCACTGACCTCTGTCATAACAAACAACTTCCTTGCGACTTGCCAGTATGAATGTATGATTAATCCCAAATTATAGCAAACTGTCGTTTTCCTAAGGACGTTGCACCCAACCAACTGAAGTTTACATTACAGTTTCAAAAAAGAACATACACGGAAGCTGATTTTTCCAGCAGTGGACAATTTAATCATTAGTATTTCAATTGATCAAGGAATCAGCACGAAAGCCAGGCCTGCACATATCTGGGATTATGTGTATAGACCTGCATATATCTATAAATACCTTAGGAGATTACGAGAAGATCCTTCAAATGTTGATCTCTTTTCAACTTTTAATGTGTGAAGAAAGAAACAAAGTTTCCTACAGTAGTACATCTTAACAGTAAACATCTGCATCCATCATTTGCCTACTCAAGAATCCTACAAGCTCATGGACCTCTCCTCTAAGACAGTGAGTTCTATCACCTGATACAAAACCTTGAACTTGCCCATTTGCTTCGATGCAACTCCACCCTGGTAGCTTGGTTGAATTCACTACAGTTGCAGCCGCCCTCAGTTGTTCAACTTCAGCCCATTGTTCTGCACTTGCTTGCATATTACTCAAGACAACATGATACCCAACATTATCTGGTTCCAACTCTAAGATCCTTTTGGCAGCATATTCACCTAATTTTCTATTCATGTATGTTCTACAAGCTGCGAGGAGAGCACCCCAGATCCTACTATCAGGGAACGCCACCATTTTCAAGATTATAGTAAGAGCGTTCTTAAGGTTCCCTGATCGCCCCAGAAGATCAACAATGCAAGTATAATGATTTAACTCAGGTTCAATCCCAAATATCCATTTCATTGCATACAAGAGTCGACAACCTTCATTTGTCAAACCACTGTGGCTACAAGCAGAAAGTGCACTCAAGAATGTGATAGCAGTAGGTTCGATGTCCTCTTTCAGCATTTGATCAAAACATTCTAAGGCTTCATGACCAAGACCATAGGTACCTAACCCTTCGATCATCGACGTCCAAGCCACAATATCTTTCTCAGTTAAAAGAGAGAAACTATGTCTAGCAGATGAAAGGCTTCCACATTTGAGGTACATGCTGAGGATTGAGGTCTCTAAAATGGAATTGTTATCCGAAGAAGTGTGTGATAAATATCTAATGTAGTAAGCATGAATTTCTTTCCCCATACGTAAAGCTCCCATATCAGCACATAGATTGAGTAAAGTTGCCATAATTTCAGCTTTCGGTTCAACTCCAGAGGACCGTAATTGCTTGAACAGCTCAATGGCCATCTTGTAATGTCCATTTTCGATAAAGCCAGACATCAAAGTGTTCCAAGTTATGCTGTTTCTACTCCTAGTGGGAATTTCATTGAGCAATTGAACAGAAGATTCCAGATCATTGCACTTGGCGTATAGGTCCATCAAACATGTCAAAAAAATATGATCACATAGACCGGCCTTTATGGCATAACAATGCAGTTGTTCCCCCTGAGAAAAGTTCACACTATTGGACAACGACGATGCTACTAATGTTAAACTCTCTACACTGGGGGCAACTACTCTTAGCATATCGCGATAAGTTTCAAGCACCCGTTTCATATTTCCCACCGAAACGTAAAAAGAAATCAAAATATTCCAAGTAACAACATCAGAAGCAGACTCAGAAAAGAGAATTTCAACATCTTTAAAGGTTCCCTGGTTAGAATACACTTGCAATAGTGAATTTCTAACAAACTTGTCATTTAGGGACCCTTTTTTCAGTATACATCCATGAAATTGCTTCCCAACTATCACATTCCCACTAACATTGCAAGCCTGCAACAAAGTAATCACAGTTACGAAATTCGGTTCTACCACCTTTCTCATGTCACCGAACAAATCGAAAGCTTGAACTAAATTTCTTTCACTAACATAACCCGAAAACATTGAAGTCCAAGAAACAAGGTCTCTCTGTGGCATTTCATCGAACACGTTACGAGCGAAACTAATACACCCAAATCTAACATACAAACCAATCAATGTATTGCAAAAATACACATCTAAGCTAAAACCCAATTGAATTCCAACACAATGCATCATCTTAGCACATCTAACATCACTCTTAAGAGTCAGAAACAATTGATTAATTATTGGAAGAGTGAAAGTATCATGTTCAATACCAAGTTCCCTCATTTTCCTGTAAATAAAAATACCCATTTCAGAATTCCCCATATTAAGTGCATTTTGTATCACCAAGTTCCAAATTCTGGTGTTGGGTATTTGTAAAGAAGATAAAACTGAACAAGAGGTATGAAAATCACCAAATTTAATGTAGAAATTGACAAGTTGAGATGTGATTGGAGAATATTGATACTGAGAAGAGACAATAAGATGAGCATGTATCAGTTTTAGATTTCGAAGATTTCTGCAGAAATTAAAGTAGGAGGAAGAGATGGTGCAGAAAGATGATAGCTTTAAGTTATGGGAGTGAAGAAGTTGGAATCTGAAGGTGGGTGGAATGAAAAGAAAGCGAAAGAACCCATTAAAAGAAGAGAGAATTTTGTCAAGAATGAAAATAATAAGATTCAATCAATTGTTATTGCAGATTTTCTTGAACACAATATATGGATTGGGGTATGAAAAGACTTTCGAGTTTTCGACTTCCAGAGCTTTAAAAGCTTTGGTTGTTGCTGATGGAAATATGATCGTAAATTGGTAAGTAAGGGTGTTCTCTGTTTGAAGGTGGACACGATTCAAAATGCTTTATTTGGAGAACGAAACACAATTTTATTAACGAAAACTGAGATAGACGGATTGTTTGTCTAGGGCCCTAGGGGGTTTAAGAAGTCGAATTGGGAATTTATATTCCATATGTAGTGTACGAGTATTGGAATAATTGACTAATCTGTTTAGATTGTCTGGTACTATTATATATATAAAGGGATAAAAAACGTCATTACAAGATTAAGAGCTTAATTACCAAATTAACCCTAATACACCCCCTCAATCTTTACATGGAGGAATCACGGATTGATTGGAACTATGTTTACAAAACGACTCAGAAGAAAGACCCTTAGTAAAAATATCAGCAACCTGTAACTGTGTCGGAACGTGCTTGACCTGAAGTCCACCTTTAGCAACCATCTCACGAACAAAATGATAATCAACATCAATGTGCTTACTACGATCGTGATGAACAGGATTGGCAGTAAGATATATAGCAGAAACATTATCACAATAGAGAATGGTAGGCCGTCGATGAAAATACCCTAAATCAGCCAACAATTGACGTATCCAAATTGTTTCGGCTGCAGTTTAGGCAACAGCACGATACTCTGCTTCAGTGGAAGACTTGGAAACAGTAGGTTGCTTCTTAGAGCGCCAGGAGATCAAATTCTTCCATAGGAAGACAACATATCCAGTAGTAGAACGCCGAATGTCAGGACACCCGGCCCAATCAGCATTAGAGTAGGCAACAGTCACAGTAGGGGAGCTAGTACTGTGAAGAAACAACCCATAATCAGAAGTTCCCTGCAGATACCTGAAAATTCTTTTCACAGCATGAAGGTGAGTAGTACGAGGCGCATGCATAAATTGAGAAACCGAATTAACAGCATAGGCAATATCAGGACGAGTCATAGTCAAATATTGTAATGCACCAACCATACTACGATAATCCGTGGATCAGCAAGAAGTTCACCATCTAAGAGAGATAGAGTGACACGAGAGACAACAAGAGTACATATCGACTTTGACAGTATGAAGATGAAATTTATGAAGAAGATCAACGACATATTTGTTTTGAGACTACATCAAACCCTGAGGAGTATGCAAAACCTGAATGCCTAAGAAATAATGCAAATCACCCAAATCCTTCATAGCAAACTGAGCAGAGAGAACACTGATAAATTTCTGAAGCAAAGAGGAACTACTACCTGTAAGAACAATATCATCAACATACAGCAAGAGAATGATAATATGACCACTTTTTTTGAGAGTGGACATGGAGGTGTCATAACTGATGCACTTGAAACCAATAGAGAGTAGAAAGTTGCTGAAACGAGAGAACCAAGCTCGAGGAGCTTACTTCAAACCATTAATGAATTTTCGTAACCGACAAACATGATGAGGTTGAGAAGGATGTTCAAAACCAGGAGGCTGACGCATATAGACTTCCTCATTGAGGAAACCATGAAGGAAAACATTTTTAACATCGAGTTGATGAATATGCCATTTAAAAGTAGCAGCAATGGTTAGAACTAAGCGAACAGTAGTAGGATTAATGACAGGACTAAAGGTTTCAAAGTAGTCAATACCTGCCTGCTCATGATTACCAAAAACAACAAGTCTGGCCTTAAACCGCTCCACGGTACCGTCAGAATTATGTTTAATCTTATACACCCACTTACAACCAAGAGCGTTTATGTTGTTGTTGCGAGGCACAAGTTCCCATGTATCATTCTTAATTAATGCTTCATACTTATCACGCATGGCTTGTTGCCAGCGAGAATCTTTATACGCTTGCTTAAAATTAGACGGTGCAGACTCAACAACATCGGTTTTTAAATTCATTAAATTCCTAGATGAAATAATTCCGTCTTTTAAACGAGTTGTCATGGTATGAACATTAGTGGGATCGACACACTCAGATGAATTTCTAGGACGACGAATGGGAGGGATGATGGGAGACGGGGATGACACGATGGGTGTATCAACAGAAGAGGCCATGGACGAGGAAGAGAAAAAGAGATAAGAGGGAGGTGTACCCGCGGGCGTGGGTGTAGCCTGCGGGCGCGGGTGTGGCCTGCGGGCTGGAAGCAGCATGCAGCGGAGGCATACATGCGGCTGCGGGCGCAGGGCATGTAGACCGCGGGCTGCTGCTGGGGACTCGCAAATCCGCGGGCGCGAGCAAGTGTTGCGGGCTGGCAGCATTGCTGCGAGGAGGGACACTTCTAGGGACTCGCAATCCCGCGGGCACGGGCAAATGCTGCGGGCTGGCAGCGTCGATGCGAAGAGAGACACCTTCGGCTGCGGGCGCACAACAAGCAAGCGGGCTGACGAGGGTGTGGTGGTGCTGGCTGCGGGCACGGACAATGGCTGTGTAGGTGCAACTCGTGGGCTAGACGACAAGGACAACAGAGCATGAATATGCCTAAGGGACCCACTAGGAGACGGAAACAAAGACACACTAGACATAGTCGGAAACATGACCAAGGGGTCTAACTCTGCGGCAACAGAGGAGTCAGAAGACGTGCTAGACACAATAGTACGATAAGGAAATTTCCGTTCACTAAACAAGACATGACGGCTCGTGTAAACTTTGCCAGAAACAGGATCAAGACATCTATATCCCTTATGATGTAACGTATAACCAAGGAAAACGCATTGAATCGACTTAGCCTGTAATTTATGGATTTTAGGATCTTAAAACAGAGGAAAACAGGCACAACCAAAGCATTTTAAAAACTCATAGGAAGGAGGACGATGAAAAAGTTTGGCAAACGGAGATGATCCCTGCAATGCCGAACTCGGAAGACGATTAATCGTATAAACAGCCGTATAACACGCATCGACCCAATATCGAGTTGGAAACTCAGATTGAATAAGTATAGTACGTGCCATTTCAATAATGGTTCGATGTTTCCGTTCAGCAACACCATTCTGTACTTGAGTTCTAGCACTAGATTTTCGAAAATAAATTCCTGAGCCACAAAAGTGTTGCAGTAAAGGCGTGTTATCAAACTCACGTCCACCATCACTTTGGAAAAACTTAAATTTGGAATTAAACAATTTCTCAACAAGTTTTTGAAAATCTAAGAAAGTCGAATAAACATCAGATTTCAGTTTTAAGTGGATAAAGCCAAGAAAAGCGTGAATAATCTCATCAACGAAAACCACATAATACTGAAAATATTGATTCGATTTAACATGCGATTGCCAAAGGTTACTATGTATCAAATATAAGGGATAGGGGGCACGATGAGTCACAGACTCATAGGGCAAACGATGTATCTTTCCTACTTTGCAATGAACACAATCGTCATGAAACTTAGAATTACATGAAATTAAATTCTGTGAACGTAAATTTCCTAAAACTCTAGCAGAGGTATGACCAAGGCGAGCATGCCAAACATGTCCAGGCTCCTTGGTTGCACTGAGAGCAGGGACTCACGACTCTGAGCTGACTCGAGAAGACTCTGAACGGACTTGGGAAGAAGACTCTGACTCAAGAATGTGAGACTGAAGAGGGTAGACACCATTCCTACTGATTCCCCGCAACAAAACCGCCCCCGTGGTCTTGTCCTTAACACAAACAGAAGACTCATCAAAATAAACTATGCAAGAATTATCCCGACATAACTTTTGAACAGACATCAGATTATGTTTCAACTGGGGAACATGACACACCTTCGTGAGGCGAAGGGGGCTACTAGGGAAGACAAAGTTAAATTTCCAAGTTTATTAATGGGAAGTCTTGTGCCATCACCAACAACTATAGAACTCGAACTAGTGTAAGGAAGAGCATTAGATAGCTTACCATCCTGTGAGGTCATGTGAGATGCGGCTCCAGAATCTGGATAACAAACGGAGTCATTCGTTTCACCACCAACAGACAATGCAGCTAGGGCACCTGTGACACCATCAGGAGAGGAAGGCACAACGTTGTGATTGAAACGCTGAGGACAATAGGATGCTTGGTGACTTGGATATCAACAAAGACCACACGTATCGGAGGAAGGAGTGTTGGCTCAATTGCCGTTAGAAGGATTACTTCCCGCTGAAGACAAATCATTAACAATATAGTTGGCACAAGAATAATCAACATATGAAACATTATGAAAATTACCCATACCATTATTTCGGGCTGCATTGCCACGACCACCTGTCCTCCATTGCCACGTCCTTCATTGTTACCACGACGACCCTTCTTATGATTGTTGTTGCGATTCTTGTTCTTACCACCCGCTTGACCTTTAGAATTCGAACCACCTGAGGAGATGGTTGTGAACCTGAAGTGCCAGACTGAACAACGACTAAAGCCTGATGAGCAGTAGACGTATCATCATATGCACGCTTAGCCTTAATGCGTTGCTCATGTTGAAGTTGCTTGGGGCGAAGATCATCAAAAATCAAAGGCGTTTGAAATTGTAACAAGGTAGTGACAAGGGCATCATAATCACGATCTTGATCCAAGGCAGTAAGGTGTATTGAACGAGATCATACAGAGAGACAGGTTACTGAATAGAAGCTAAGGAATCAACATTAATCTTAATTTCGCGTAAGAACGCTTCCATAGTCTGTTGTTCAGGTTTCTTCATATGACTCAACCGACCTTTCAATTCCATGGACCTAGCCATACTAGCACGTAAAAACCTCGACTTTAACCTATTCCAAATCTCCACAGAAGTGTGTAATTCATGCACATCAAACATAACGTCACGTGATAACGTAGCATACAACCAAAGTTTTATTTGTTGATCAAGTCGTAAATATTCGTAAAATTGTGGATTAGGAACTGAATTACCAACATGATCAACACTAGTAGGAGAAGGGATTGAGACGTTACCTTCAACTATGCCAAGTAACTGATGTGTTAACAAAAAACACGTAACTTGAGTTTTCCAGACAAGGAAATCCTCTGGAGCATTGAGTTTAATCGTAACAAACCTCGTGATGTCGGGATTGGAAAATTGTTGTGCCAAAGGGAACCGAAAAAAACCCGAGGAGGGATCTTGAGTGTAATGAGAGGCGAGTAATGGTGATGCGAACGGCTGAGAAGAGGACGCTAACATATGAGACGAACCGAAACCGGGAGGAGGGCGATCACGGGAAGGACTTCGGAAGGGAGAGGCGTGAACCAACGGATCATCATGAGGCAACAAGGGTTGCGAGTACGGCTGAGAGAACAGCGGCGGAGCAGCGCTGCCGGGAGGAAACAGCCCGCTGACTGGAAACGATGCGCCACCAGACGCGCCACCAGAAGAGGAGGCGAGGTGCTCGCCAATCGCACCAAACGCAGCCGCAACGGAGTGCTGTGCGTGCGTGTTATGTGCGGCGGTTGTGCGTCTGGGATGCAGCGGCCGGGCGGCCGTGCATGAGGCGTGCACTGGGTTGCTGGGCTGCCGGCAAGGGCAGCGGTGGTTGATGTATTAGTGGCAAACATGGTGGTTTAAACACCGGTGAGGTTTTTGAAGAGTCTAATTAAAAACCCTAAAAAATTAGAGCGGAAGAGAAAAAAATTCTAACCCAGACTCGTGATACCATGTACGTGTATTGGAATAATTGGCTAACCTGTTTAGGTTGCCTGACACTATTATATATATTAAGAGATAAAAATTATCTTTACAATACTGAGAGTCTAATTACCAAATTACCCTAATATGTAATATTCTCATGTTTATTTAAGGGGACAGTTAAATTTTCATGGGATTAGGAATTAGATTAAAACCCCCTCTTGTCCCACTAAAGGTCATCCTCAATCCTCCTAAAATCCCCATCCCCTCCAAACAAACATGAGATTATCACCGATGGGGATATAAAATCCCAATCCCTCCCTTTAATTCCCACAAACATACTGCCCCAAGGGGGACATGTAGTAGGGAGGAGGATTAAATTTTGTAAGGAAGTGACTCTTTTACCCTTAGGGCATGCTTGGGATGGGGGTAATAAAAGTCAAACATTGAAAAACTAAGATATTTAGAGGTGATCATAGAGGGATAGAGTGGTTGTGGAGATGATAATGTAGTGTTGGTAGGATGGAAATGAAGAAAGAGGGTAACTATAACCGTTCAAATGAGTTTAATAGTTAACTAGTAGGGATGTCAATGGGGCGGGGCGATATACTGATTCGATCCGAGATCTTGAAATTGGAATAAGGGGCGGGGCGGATGTTGGCATTCCTATCCCCATCCCCGCCTAAAAAACTCATCCCTATCCCCGCCCTATCACCCATGGCAGGGGAAAATCTTATCCCCATCCCCGCCCCAACGGGGACAAGATAAAATCTATCCCCGCACCCGCCCATCCCCATCCTAATCTCTACAGCATTTGTACCAATGAGGCCATTTTAGGGCCCAAAAAAAAGCAACTTCTATAAAAAAATAACTTGCTTCCATCTGCCATCAACTCATTGCAATAGTGCCATCATGCCACCCAAATCAATCTCTAGTAATTTTGGATATTAGTCTTTGGGCCTTTGGAGACTTAAATTATAAAATGAAAGCAACTAATAAGTAATAACATTTAGGCCTTTGGAGAATATATATGGCGGGGCTTAGACGGGGTAAGCGGGGATGGGGTGGAGCGAGCGGGGATGGGACAAATATGTATTAACATCCACCCCCGCCCCATTACCCATGGCGGGGATGGTTTTCATCCCCATCCTCGCCCCATCACCCGTGAAACCTTCCTCCATTCCATCTAACTAGAGCGGGTGCGGGGCGGGTGTCCACAAAATCCGCCCCACTGACACCCCTATTACTTAGAGGTGGTGGTGGGTAATTATTACCCCCATAATGAGGATAATAGTTCCCCTCTTCCCTCCATTTCCCTCCCGCCAACATCACATTATTCTCTCTACCACCACTTTACCTCCTCTAAACACCTTAGTTTTCCTATGTTTGACTTTTATTACCCCCTTAATACATTACCCCCATCCCAAGCATGCCTTTAATGAAAAGAAACGAGTAGAGAGTTAGTAAGGGTATCTACGTAAAATTATCATTTAATCCCACCTTATCCCCAACTCATACCAAACAAGGGATATAGATTATTTTATCCTTATTCCACCTACCAATGCAATTCTCAATCCCACTCCCAACCTCTAATCCCTAAAATCTCATTCCAACATACTAAACGCCCCGAGAATGAATATTGTTAGCAATAAATAGACATGGGAAAAACACAAAGAAAGAAAAACTGTTAACAACAAATAAACATAGGAAACGCCAAGCAAGAGCATTCATTGAATGGCTGCATAGAATGAACATCATTGAAAAACAAAAGAACATTCAGTTTATCCAAAAAGAAAATTAGATTAAATTTCAAAAAAAATTTGTTTCGACTACCTTTGGCATATGTTCTAACGTCAATGTTCATCTAAGTTATACAAGATGTTCAGTTATTGATATCTAATGTACATTACAAAATAAACTTAATTTAAAAAGTTTTTGTTCCAACTAATTTTTGACATATGTTCTTTAACATGCTGCTAATGTTCATTTAAGTTATTCAAGAAATTCAATTATTGACATCAAATGTACATTGCAAAATCAGCTCGATTTAAAATTTTACTCCAATTAACTTTGACATATGTTATTTTACATAACGTTATTGTTCATTTAAGTTCTTCAATAGTCATGAAGAAAATTACAACTATTTAACAGTTTAATCATAAACAAATGTTACCTTTTTGAATAGGAAAAATTGCCTAGAATAATGCAACATTTTGCTCATTCGCAGATAATAATGCAACCTTAAGATTATTCTGGAATAATGCAACTTTTATACCCCATTTATTTTAAATAGGACAAATTACCGGTTACCTGAACAATTGGTAATTTTTATTTAAAACTTTAACTTTTAATTAATATATTAACAACAACTTTATAAAAAAAACACCCCCACCCCCACCCCTGCAGCCCCAACCCCCCACCCCCAACCCCCCACCCCTCACCCCCCTGCTGCTCTCAGCAACAACCACCCCACCCCCCACCCCCAACCCCCACCCCCATGCTGCTCTCAGCAACAACCACCCCACCCCCCATCCCTGCCGATCTCAGCCCCACACCCCGCACCCCCTGCCGCTCTCACCTCCACTGTAACGCCCCGAACTTAGGGGTCCGTTACTAACTTCTATCAACCATAATTAGAACATCAATAATCATACTTTATTCATAAATAGCAGCGGAAACATCCTCAACCTTGTGGGTTATGGGCCCTTAATAAAATTCTCTTAAAAATACAACTCAATAACTACATTCCCTTAATAGATTAATTTACCTTACCATTAACCATCTCAACATCTCACTAAAACATAACATAACGCCTACTTCTCGAACCAATCACTAACTAACTTATTTACATAATCATCATGATCGATCTCAATCAGAAACTCTTTCCATGTGTCTTGCAATACTTTCAATAGTACCTAAAACATAAAAACAAAACGTCATGAGCCGAAGCTCAGTAACATAATACCCTAACATCGTAAATTCATTTCAATTCATTTTATTTGCAAACAGAGGGATATGAAATATCGTAAATTCATTGGAAAACATATAACATTACAGTTGAAATCATTGAGATATAGCATATGGCATCATCTTCCTTATCAGGATCATAACACATATATCATTCATTTTGGTAACTTGGCAAGTATAACATAACATAGGCCACAGAGAACAGAAGTCCTCCACATAGGTGGCGTGCCACAGGAGATTATTTTCCCCCAACAGAAGGTGGCATATATATAATAACATAATACGGATGTCACAGGAGATTATTATCCCCCAACAGAAGGTGACAGAGCCGCCATAATGGAACGTGCACGACCAACATAAGAGAATACTGCCAAGAACCATCTTTCACTTTTCTTTATCATGTTTCATATCTTATTATAATCATATTTCATCAAACCATTTACGGAAAGCATTTATAACATCATTTGCATAATAACATTTTATATCCCGCAATCCATAAATAACATCCTTAAAAGCAAAACATTATCATAAAACATAATTGGAAGGGGATGGCGGGTGTTAGCAGTAGACGTTACCTCAAGTCCTGCTTAGTAAACCTTGTTAGCCGGGGGAGGCTTGTAATATCCTTTTCCTTTCTAATCTATTCATGAATTAATAAGTAATCGTTAATAGTTTGTTCTAAATTTTACGAACCATTTCCTTCATGTGAATCCTTTTAACTATTTATTTTATTTAAACTTACTAAGTTCCAAAGAGGTTTTATAATAAGGCTTATTTAATAATTAATAATATAATAGTTACTCGTTTATAACTTAATATTATAAACTAAGACTTATGGGCTTTATAACTTGGTTAATAAGTACGACATAAGTAAGTTATATTTAAGTAAACTATTACTACTTCATAATTCATATAAAATTCATGTTTAATGACTTGAAGGCATAAACTATAAAATATAAGTATATATTCTTTAAATACTAGAATTATTATTAAGCTAATAAATAAACCAAAATATTATTCATTAGTTCTATTACTTAAACAATATAAAAAGAATTCATATACTTTGTTAAATAGTATATAGCAAGTCATAAATAGTTTATAAATAATAATACATTAAGAAGTATTTCAACATAATTTACTTTCTTTTTTAATTAGAAACTAGACAAATAACTTGTCTTTTTTATAAAACTTGGAAATATATAGTGAATATTTGTTAAATAATATCAAAATTAACTCATTCATTAATAATTCAATATAAATAATACTCATTAAAATAGGTGTTTACTATTAAACTAAAATAATTATATGAACATAATTTATTACATGAAATTAGTGAATAGTTTACATAACTTAGTTTTATTAAATAAACTTTAAAGTAAATAAATATTATTGAAAAACTTAACTTAATATTTATAACCAAAATAAAATACTTATTGTAAAGTAAGTAACTAATAAGATTAAGAAATTAGTTCATTTAATTTTAGCTAGATTAATTTAGGTTTATAACATAATTTGGACAAAACAGATTTAAGTCCAATACTAATATAGAGTAACTGATAATGGTTTTAAAATAACTAAATAATTTAAGATAGACAAACCAAGATAATCAATCCATAAGGTTTAGCTAATTTTGATTAAAGTTTATTATCTAGCATACATATATATAGACATAAGTTGAAGTAGCTTTAGTTAACTTAAAATTATATTTAGACTAATTAACATAAGGTATTTAACTAATAAAGGGTCTAAAATAAAAAATAACTTAATGTAAACAAACTAAGATAATTTGTTCATAAAGTTTAGCTAGTTTAATTAAAGTTTCTAATTTAGTACATATAAACATAAATTAAACAAAGTGATTTTTACTTAACTATAAGTCGGATTTAGGCTAATTATTAACTAGGACTAATAATTTAGTATTTATGGTATTAATATCTTTAAAGTAATTAAAGAGATAAAACTAAGTAAACTAACAAGCAGCTTCTTACCTCTGTTCAATTGAACAGGGAAGACAGACAACGGGGGGAGGAGGAGCAGAGCTCCGGTGGCCCTTGCTGGACGGCGGTATTCATGGGAAGGCGTGGTGGCAGGCGGAGGCGTCGGGGTGGCGTGTCCGGCAACAACAGCGAGCATCAGCGAGCAGACAAGCGAGGGGGAGTGAGTGCAGCGGGAGAAGGTGTGCGCGGTGGTCTGTGGTGGCGTGTGGAGGCGTTTGGGTTGTCCTCCGGCGTCGTATTTCTGACCTCCGGCGAGGCGAGGTGGCGCAGCCACCAACAAACAGAAGCAGGGGAAAAAGAAAGGGAGTTTGAAGTGTCTTGTGTGGGGAGCAAATATGGCATTTTATACCCATAAGAGAAGGGTCTAGAATTGCTTGGAGGAAGGTTTTCTTAATGAGTAAACAAAAATCAGATTTTTCCATTGGCAAGCTTGAAGAAGAAGGAGGATGGGAAGGTCAAAGTGGAATAGTCAACATTTGCAAATGGGTTTTTCTTTTCCTCTTTAATAATTGTTAAAGCTACTATTCTATTTAAAAGAAATAAATAAATTTATAAACCTTACTACTTATAACTTTAAAATTAATAGCATAATATTTAGAAATTATTTTAGGAAATTAAGAAATCAATTTTAATAACTTAAGCTTATTTAACTTTAATAAATTTAATAAGTCGCATTATATAAACATATATCTACATAAATAAAGAAAAATTTAATTAATTGCGAGTTTTCCTTAATTAAGAACGTTTAATTTTCTCGGATATTACATCCACACCCCGCACCCCCTGCCGCTCTCACCTCCCCACCCCCCGCCAACGCCTCCCTCGCCGAAAACTACCCAGAACCACCCCACCCCAGCCCCCACCCCATTTGCGCTGGTGGGCGAAGGTCGCCGGCGAGCAACGAAGGGTATTAGTTGCGCTGGTGGGTGCGAGTCTCCGTCGAAGACAGGTGGGTTGCGTGGGCCTTGCATTCGGCGGCGTCTGGGTGTTGTGGTGGTGGCGACGGTGGTGGAGGGGGTGGTGTGGCCGGTGGTTTCACGGCTGGTGAAGGGGTGGGGTGGCAGGTGGTTTCACGGCTGGGGGAGGGGGAGGGGGAGATTTGGTTTTTATTTTTTGAATTTTTTGTTTATAAATTTTTTAAAAAAAATTATTTTGGATAACCAATAACAATAAGACACGTGTCTCATTTGACCTATTGTTTAGGTCATAACCGGTTTTACCCCGTTTAAAATAAATGGGGTATAAAGGTTGCATTATTCCAGAATAATCTTTAGGTTGCATTATTATTTGCGAATCGCCAAAAGGTTGCATTATTCTAGGCAATTTTTCCTTTTGAATATATTCTTTGTTTGATGAACGTTTGATTGTTTCAGAATGATCATTATTGTTTTGAAATATATATTGAGTTGTATCCAGAATTTCATGATGATCAGTCCATGTATAATTCATCTTCATCATTTGATCCTTATCTTGTAATTCATCCAACATCAAAATAACATTTTAGATGCATCCAATATATATATTTGTAGATCCTTATAGTAATTGAACATTAAAATTACATTAATGAATATCAATATGGATAAAATGAATATTTGGGAACTGTAAATGTTACATAACGTACATGTGATACCATACGAAGGCAATGAACATTGGAATTACACACATGAACAATGCTGAAAATCAGATGAACATATATGCAAACTAACTACAAACCCTATTAATAGGTATTTTGTGTTTAATATTAAAATTAGATAGATTTTAAAGGGAAGGACAGCAAGAAGAGAACGAGGAACACAAAGATCTGGTCATGCTAGACACTTTGAGTGGATGGACGACTAGGTAGCTAGGGCACGACGAAAGCAAGGAGAGGAAAAGAAACACCTACCAATCTGATACCATGAAATAAGATAATTCCTTAATTGATAAGTTTTACATCTAATGGTATATACTAGCCAAAGATATACAAGATATTTTACAATATACGAGTCTATAATATAGGAAGAAATTTACATTTGGTAAATTCAATGATATATGAAAATCACAGTATGAAATATATAGTTTATTATGCCCATGTTCTTTTGACCTGTAAAGAACGGAACTGAACTGAATTGAACTGAAATTAATGGAACTAGACAGAATTGAGCTTATTTTTTGTAAATTGAATTATATATATGATATATGATAATACAATATAGAAATAATAATAATACTTAATGATAATAATAATAATTACTACCTGCGTCCCATATTAGTTGCAACAGTTTGCCTGACACATTTGCTAATAGACAACTTTGACTATTGATATATCTAACTATCAATTGTAAAAATTATGAAAAATTGATATTTTGGAATTATACATTAAGACAAATCTAAGAACATCTTATTTACTAACATTTGGTTTTATATGGTAGTTAAAAATCATGGTCAAGTAAGACATATGAATAGTGTAAAAGTCAAACTGTTGCAACTAATATGGGACAGAGGGAGTATTATTATAATAATACTTAATAATAATAATAAATAAATAATAATAATAAAAAATAATAAAGGAGAATACCCCTTTTCGAGAAGTAAGCTAGGGGGCTTGCTTATTATTTCCAATAGAAAAAATTGCTTCTAATAATGAAACATTTTGGCCGTTCGCAAATAATAATGCAACCTAAAGATTATTCTGAAATAATGCAACCTTTATACCCCATCTATTTTAAATAGGTTAGATGACCGGTGACCTGAATAACTTGTGATTTTTTCAATTAAAATTTTTAATTCTAATTAATAATTAAATAAACTTAAAATCTTAACTAAACCCAACCCACCCACCCCCACCCACTGCAACCACCCCAACCTACCACCTACCCACGCACTGAAACCACCCCGTTCCCTCCCACTAAACCACCTTCAACCTAATCACCCACCACAAAACACCCCCTCCCCCACCATGAATAACCCCCCTTGCTCACCTACCATATTCCCCAGCATCTCAACTCGCCCCAACAACTGCCACGGTGCCACCAACGCCCATTCTCCGGCCCTAAAACCACCGTCGGCAGCCATCTCACCTCCTCATCTCATTAACCACCACACACCTTTGCATCTTTACCACCCAGCACGAATCTCTTCCCCATCAACCCGCGCGACAACCACAATTGGCTAGGAGATTCATGTTGGGTGAAGCCGTGAAGGGGGATTCATAGCGGGGGAGGGGGTTTCTGCTGGGTGAAGGCGATTTTGCGGTTAAAGGGGGGAGTGGGTGGCAGTCGCCGGTGAGGGGAGGATGGTGGCAGTGGCTGGGGGTGGGAATTCTAGGGTGGGGGTGGGAGTTTTTTTTTAATTTTTTATAAATCAATTTATTAGAACCAATTAAAAGGCGACACGTGTCGCACTAAACCTATTTTTCAGGTTATGTTCGATTTTATCCGATTTTGTCTCATAAAATAAATGGGGTATAAAGGTTGCATTATTCCAGAATAATATTTAGGTTGTATTATTATATTTGAACGGCTAGAAAGGTTGAATTATTAAAAGCAATTTTTCCTTTCCACTATTTCCCAGGACTTGGCTTATCGCCTACTCCTGTTGGTGAAGAGGAAAGCAAGAAGGAAGATCGTTTGCAAAGGAAAGAGGCAGCTTTGAAACCCAATCATCATTCACCAAACATCTATCAATTTGATTAATAAATAATATTATTATCGTTATAATAATAGTAATAAGTAATAATAATAAAATTTAATAATGCTAATATTTATAACGATAATAATAATAATAATAAATGATAAAGTGTTAAAAATAAGTTGAAGTTGTAGTAATGATTATAATAATAATAATTGTAATAATAATAATAATAATTAATATAATAATAAAATAAACTAATACTATTACTAATACTAATACTTATTATTATTATAGAGATAATAATAATACGTAATAATGATAATAATTATAACGATAATAATTACAGTAATATATGATAATAAAAGTGTTAATAATAAGTTGAAGTAGATCAACTGAATTGAACCGAATTGAACTGAAATTAATTTAAGTTCTTTGCAGGCCAAAAGAACAGGACATTATTGTTATGTCCAAAACAGTCAGTGAGCAAGACATATAAAGTGGTTTATATTGTTGTAACCCTCGTGGGTCCAACCCATTTAGGTTTCAGAATACTTGGGTAAACAACCCTCACGTCAACTCCATTATCAAACATCACTGGAATACTTTTATACCAGGATCCCGCTTTTTCTCACTCTGTCAAAAGCTACACCCAATCAAAATAGACCTCAAAAGCTGGCATAAACAACATCACGACCACGCCCAAAAAAAAGTTAGAAATTAATAATATGAAAATTCAAAATATTGAAACTCAACTTCTCTTGCACCCGTTAAATCCGCACATTGAACAACATTTACAACGCCTTCAAAGCAAAGAGAATCTTTACTATCCTTCAACCAGAAATACTGGGGGAAATTTGCCGGCAAAAATTGGCTTACAAAAGGCGATCGAAACACTAGATTTTTCCATGCTAAGTTAACAAACAGACAAAAGAAACAGACCATTTTTCGAATACGTAATGACTTGGACCAATGGGTTGATGAACCTTCTCAAATACTAACAACATTCACACATGAATTTCGCAACCGGCTCAGATCAGATTATGCTCAGTCTCGGGACCGCATAATTCCGTGTATAGCAAATTGCATATCAGAGGCCGATAATAACAACCTCATATCTGAGGTCTCTGACCAGGAAATCTATAACGCACTCTTCGATATTGACCCTTCGAAAAGTCCTGGGTCGGATGGATTTGGTTCCAAATTTTTCCAAGCCTATTGGCCGCTTATTAGAAAAGACCTCTGCCTCACTATAAGAGGTTTCTTCCTCCACGGCCACTTTCTTAAAAGCATAAATCACACACTTCTCTGCATGATTCCAAAAATTGCTAGCCCTGAAAGACCAGCTCATTTTCGCCCAATAAGCTTATGTTCTACGCTTTACAAAATTATTGCCAAAATTCTAGTCAACCGACTACGGCCAATCCTTAGTAAAATTATCAACCCATTTCAAAGTGCTTTTGTCCAAAATCGAGAAATTCACCATAATGTCCCTATTTGCCAAGAAGTACTCAATACCTTCCGCAAATCAAAAAGTAAAACTGGTTGGTTTGCACTAAAACTAGACATGGAAAAAGCATATGATCGAATATAATGGGATTTCCTTTTTAAATCCCTCGCACTCCTAGGATTTCATCCTACTTGGATAAATTGGATACGATTCTGCGTTACTACAGTATCATACTCTACTACTGTTAATAATTTCATCTCTGAATTTTTCACACCAACACGAGGCCTAAGGCAAGGTGACCCACTTTCACCTTACCTTTTTATAATTTGTATTGAAGTACTTGCAAGACAATTATCCTTTGCTACTCAAGATAAGAAGTCTGGCATTGGAATAAAAATTTGCCCTAGGACTCAAAAGATTCCAGGCTTTTCTTCGCTGATGATTGCCTCCTCTTCTGCAAAGCCACCTCCTCAGCCAGTCACAAACTAAAAGGGCTATTAGATAGCTTTTGTAAAATATCCGGTCAATTAATCAATTACCATAAATCGGCAATAACTTTTTCAAAAGCGACCCCAAACCATAGAAAACAGCTTATAGCAAGCCACTTCAACATGAGACCCCGCCATGCTCTAGGGCGGTATTTGGGTATCAATTTCTCTACCCATAAATGCTCGAGTCATGATCTTCATTCCTTAATTATCCGCATAGACACACACTTGAACTCCTGGACCACCTCTTCCTATCGAAGGCCGGTCGAGCTGCCCTAATTCAAAGCAACCTAGAATCTATTCCTGTCTACACTATGGCAACCAACAAACTTCCGAACTCAATCTCACACAAATTGGACACTATTAACCGGAATTTTTTCTGGAAAAACTTTCCAACTGCTAATGCGATACCCCTTATTTCTTGGGACAAAATTTGCCGCCCAAAAGTAATGGGAGGGCTGGGGCTCCGAAAAACTAAACATATGAACCAAGGAACGTTGGCTAAACTCGAATGGAAAATTCTCTCTAACCCACATAACCACTGGGCATCTATCCTCCGACAAAAATATATAAAAGATTCATCCTTTTTTGAATTTACCCCAAAACCCTCTAATTCTCCTGTATGGAAAGCAATTTTGCAGACTCGTGACCTAATCCGTCGGGGTATTAGATGGAAAATTGGATCAGGGACAAATATTTACTTTTGGCTGGACAACTGGTGTACAAACAAGTGCCTGCTTGAATATCTTAATTTACGTCCTACTGAGGTTACCAATGTCAATTTAAAAGTTAGTGAACTTATTCATGAAAATATGACTTGGAACATGGATCACTAGCTTTGCTAGTGCCTCCCCATATTTGCTCTCTCATTGAAGGAATCCCTCTCCCTTGCAAGCCACAGGAAGATACCCCATGTTGGGGCCTGACATCTTCTGGTCAATTCTCTGTCAAATCCGCCTCATGGCTCGCGCATGATTTTGATTCCTTTGAAAAGCCAAGATGGCCTTTCGCGTGGATTTGAAAACTTGACATCCAACCTAAAATTAAAATCTTTATCTGGTAAGTTTTACAAAATGGTCTACCTACCAGGGATAACCTAACTATAAGAAACCTTCCAGTACCAACAGATTGCCCGCTCTGTCATCAGGCCCCCGAAAATATTCAGCACTTATTTTTGTCTTGCCCGGTAGCACAAAACTTCTGTACCAACCATGAGGTTTCCAGGTTTCTTGAAACTAAAATAACCTCGAGCCAAATGTCTATCACTATTCAAGGCCTACATACTGGGCCAAGAAACACTCAAACAAATTTTTTTATCCTCCTATGGAGCTTCTGGAAAGAGAGAAACAATATAATCTTCCAAAATGAGACATTCAACTTGCTACGAGCTTTCTACAGAGCACAACACACATATTCAGAATGGCAATGGCGAAATGTCAGTGATACCCAAACTGCGACCTACAAACCAAAACCTACCAAACAACCTCACATAATACACATAGGATGGAAGCCCCCTCCACCCAACTTCATCAAACTCAATTTCGACGGGTCATCTACAACGTCTTCTGCAGCAGCCGGAATAGTTTTACGAGATACTAAGGGTCATATCATAAAAGCCATGGCCTACAAGTTGGGACAAGCCTCCCCACTTATTGCTGAAGCAACAGCTCTACGTAATGGACTTCTAGAAGCTTTACAGATGGGAATCTCAGAGCTAATGATTGAAGGAGACAACCTGCTCATTATCAACATTCTAAAAGGCATATTTAGCACTCCGTGGCCCATCCAGACACTAATCGATGATATTCGTGATCTCCTATCACAGTTCCAGGAAATTTCTATTACTCATATCTTTCGAGAAGCAAACCAGATTGCTGACTACCTATCGAAGAAAGGACATAATCTCACATCAAAAGCTCACGCATATGATGTCTGTAACGATCAACAATTGGATATTCTTTTTCTTTTAGATAGTTTAGGATACACCCTTGAGAGAAGGGTCTCCTAAAACTTTTCTTGTATCTTCTTTAAAAAAATTGGTTTATATTGGGTTCTTTTGAAAATTACCACCTTTTGTTTACAAGTTTTTAAAAGTTACCACCTTTAACTTTTTTTTTAGATTACCACCATAACGTTACCAATTGTTTAGAACTTCCCACCTCTTAACAGCAAGTCACTAATTTTTCCGTTTGTGACCCCCACATACCAACTAAGTCTCTTCCGTCCCTCTTTATAACCACCAAATCCTAATTTCATATGAACAAAACCTAGTTCTTCAATTGAAACTGAAATTAGCAACAATTTGGGGAGATTTAAGAGGCAATTTCCATAAAACCAACAACAACAACCCAATTTCGGGTAATTCGACATCTTAAATTTACAAGATGAGTTTTTTTTGGGATTCTAAAATCTAGGGTTTTTGGGTAATCAAATGGGGGAATTTGTGGGTTAGTTCTTGATTTGAAAATTGGGGCAAAATTTGACAATTTCAGTATCATAACAGCTTCCCAAATTCATGGATCATGGTCTCATAATGAATCACCAATTTGAGTAAGGGTTGTTGTTGTCATAACAATTTCAGTAAATTGGGGGAATTTGAGTAAGTTGTTGTTGAATCACCAAATTGGGGGAATTTGAGTAAGATTGTTATCATAACAATTTCAGTAAGGGTGACATAAAAAGAGTGAGGAAGAAAAACCGAGGCAGAGGCAATTGTCCAGCCATGGCTTCCACTTTGCCCACCATTGTTGATGAGATTAGAATAAGTGAAATAATGAACAATTGTCCAGCCATGGACAATTGGTCTGAGAATGTGTAAGTTAGAAAGGATAAAAGGGGAGGCGGTTGTTGTAGGTTGGTTAGTGGCTTGGCCGCTGGTGGTGGCACGGCAGGAGGGCGAAGTTCAAGGTGGCTCCGGGGCGGCCGGCGTCGGGTCTACAACTTTAGAGAGGTGGATGTAGTGGTTTTCCAGAATGTGGGGGCTGCTCTGATTTCTTTCTCTTTCTCTTATTAGTTAATTTTTGTGGGTTAACTTAACTTGAATGTTATATTGTTATGTTCCCTTTTAATTTAATAAAAGAGAGATAATTAATTAATAAAAGATAGTTAATTACTTAATAAAAGAAAGTTAGTTGGTATGTGGGGACCACAAACGGAAAAATTAGTGACTTGCTGTTAAGAGGTGGGAAGTTCTAAATAATTGGTAACGTTATGGTGGTAATTTAAAAAAAAAAAAAAGTTAAAGGTGGTAACTTTTAAAAACTTGTAAACAAAAGGTGGTAATATTTAAAAAATCCTTTATATTGTTATGGTTGCTGTCTTGTTTGGAATTTATGTAAAATTTGTCCGTCCTTCTTGAAAAAGGTTGCTTGTATAGGATTTTGGCACAGGTCGTTCCTATAAGGTTTGTCCTATGATACCTTATCAGGTTGTAAACTCGTGCTCTTATTGTTATAATAAATATGTTTCTTACTTACCGAAAAAGCAGACAGAAGATAGTTTTATTTCCATACAAAGATAATGTGGATGACATACAGACACACACAGTCTTAACACACCATAGATCATGATTAGAGGTGTCAATTAGGATAACTGAGTCGGATTCGGATTGACCTGTAACGGGTCGGATGTGATTGGGTCGGATTTATTCGGATCTGATTATCTGTCTCGGATCACCAATAGTCGGATCGAGTCGGATCGGTTACGGGAAAAGTCAGATCATGGTCTGGTCGGATACAAGTCGGATCAATATTGGATCGGGTATTAACGGATCGGCTAAACCTGAGTCGGGTAACTTTCGGGTTTATACGGGTCATTTTGGGTTTGGTGGACTTTGGGTCGGATCGATTTCGGTTTGGGTTATTTCTGGGTCGAGTCAATTTATCAGTTTTGTGGTCGATCTTAGATGTGATATTAAGTCGAATCGAGTTTTGTATAACTTAACTCGTCTCGTTAAGATCTCGAGTTGAACTTTGACCAAGTTTTGGCCAATTGGAACGAGCTCGAGCCTAATTCGACTTGAAACAATCTCGAGCTATTTGTGATATTTTCGGTCACCTTTACTCCGTAAGATAAATTATATAGAAAAATTAAATATTTTAACCCTCTATTATGTCATTCGAGTTTCTCGCTCGTATTCGGGTCGAGTTTTGTAAATCTTGACTCGGCCTCATTAGCATCTTGAGTCGAGTTCAAGTAGTTCACAAGTTGTATCGCTCGATTGGCACCCCTAGTCGAGCTCATGTTACGTGGCATATATTTGATTGTGTTTGTAGTATGGGTTGCGGGGTCAGCTTGTTATTGCGTGTTTGAGATATCGTCCTCGCTTTTACATTAACTCAATGCATTAGATTTATTTAGAATAAGATATTATAATTCAACTAGTAAACTAAGAAATATTATGTGATTTGATTGTTTTGTGAGTTTGTAACAATAATAATAAATAGTAATAGTAATAGTACGTAACGTGACAGAAATAGTAGTAGTAGTAGTAGTAGTTGTAGTAATAATAATAATAATAATAATAATAATAATAATAATAATAATAATAATAATAATAATAATAATAATAAGGAAAAATTGACATGAATAATCCCAACTATGACCGTTCCGCTTAGAATAATCTCAATTATGAGTTATTCTATAATAATCCAAAGTATTAGGGATATCTTTCCAAAATAAATCAAACTTTATTTTTCTTACCTTCAACGATCCATTTTGGGACTATTATACATAGTAGAATTAATAGTTTGGATTATTTTGAGAAGCTACTCCCAATAGTTTGGATTATTCTAGAATAACCCATATATTGGATTATTCTAGAATAACCCATATATTGGATTATTTAGAGATGAATTGTCATAGTTGGGATTATTCTAGTCTATTTTCCTAATAATAACAATGATACAAAAAACAATATTAATGGTAATATTAGTAATAAATTAATACGAATTACATTTTATCAATACATTAGACCAATATGATATGAGATAGTTAAGATCAATGTATTAGATCAATGAATAAGATACTTAAGATCAATATGTTATATACTAGATCAATCAAATAGTTAATACATATGTATTGGTTCAATCATCAATATATTAATCTATATATTAACTTACTAGACCAATCATCGATATACTAACTCAATATATAAGATAGTTAAGATCAATTTATTAGATCAATCATCGATAATATTAAATCAATATATACGATAGTTAATATTAGTATACTATATCAATCATCAATACATTAGTGTATTAGACCAATCATCAATATGTGTAGGGTAGTTAAGCTCTATATTTTTTTATCAATTATACATATATTAGATCAGTTAATAAGATAATTAATATTTTTATATTATATCAGTCTTTAGTACATCAATCACTGATAGGTAAGACCAATGAGCAAGAATGTTACAATTAACGTATTAGATCAATTGTCAATACGATAGTTAAGATTAGTGTATTATAAATCATCAATATATTAGATTACTGTATACGATAGTAAAGATTAGTGTATCATGAGCCTGAACGTGTTAATTAGCTTGATTGTAATTACTAGTGTTAAGAGTTATATAGTATTAGTAGTAGTTTAGTAATAGTTATGTATTAGTGATAGTAACATATCTAATAATAGGTAATAACAATAGCAATAGTTTTAATAGTAATGGTTAGAGCATCCACGGTTTTAAGATATTTTATTCCACGGAAAAAAGAGGTTTTATTGATACACCACTATAGTATTTGTTCAAAGATATATTTGGTAATAGTTATTTGTATAATCAGGTCATTTAGATGGATAAAAAGTGTAAAACATGTTTAGAACTAGTTTAACTACTAGGTACGTACTTACCAATCAACGCAATATATCACTTAGATGGGCTAGGATTAGTTTAAAGCTAGTTTTTGTGATATCTCATTGTAAGCATTGTAAATTACGGTAATATATCATGACTGATAGGTACTTAAAGCAATACAACAATTAAGTAATACTTATTATTCATTCACCCGTTAAAATACAACAACATAAGTACATAACATAACATATTTTTTAAAAATAGTAAAATTACAATAATATAAGAAGTTTATAAAGAAAACGAAACAAAAATACTAAATCAAAGCCTAACTCAAAAATGATATTGATTTTTTAATAAAATTAGTTCTAAATAAATATGACCTAAAATACCACTACACAAAAATTTGGAAATAAGAACTAACTTATTGAAATTCCAAAATTCAAAATCAAAATTTAGAAGATGAAATCTAAAATTTCAGGTCTCCTCCCCCCTATTTACCTCTAAAATCAACCCACCCCACTAATATAAAAGCTAAAACCCTAACATACCTTTTTCCTCCCACCTCTTCATCCCCCAGCCCCTCACGGCCTCACCCTTTCTTTCACCTCCCTTTCTCTTTCTGTTAGCAATTTTGTTTCACTTTAACTGTTGAACCAGTAGAACCATGTCAAGTACACGTTTTTCTGAAAATATTTATCATTCATTTAATTTCAAGAATTTTGAATGGTTAATTCACAATGAAAAAGAGATAAGTTTTACATCTCGATGATTTTCGGTTGAAGATCTTGGTTGCAAGAGGCTCTCACTTTCTTCCGTTTTTATTTTTTATTTTAATTTTCGTTTTCACTTGAATTCTTCTGGGCTTTGATTAAATTTCTATGTTTATTTTAAATTTATTTTTTCTCGGTATATTTTCGTCTTCTAATTATTCTGTTTTTAAATAATTGTTTGGTTTTTTTATATAGATTTCGTTGTTTATTTCAAGACTCTTCTGTTATGATTATGGAGTATCTGGTTCTTATTTTTTTGGTTCTTTGAATCTATGTTGATTCTTTTTTTAGGGTTTGAAGATCTTTGTTTTGTCTTTCAAATTATCTACTACATTTGATTTGGTTTGTCCATAGTTATTAATTTCGTTTATCTGATTCATTTGACCTCCATACCAAGAAAATTGCTGGATTCAAAAAAATTAAAGGAATAAGTGATAAACACTTCATTGTCTGCGTGACCTGCCAAGAGGAAAATTGAGTCTCTGGAAATTTGGAGATATACATACATGTAATCAGACATGGAAGTGTCTAGATGAAAATAGAAAAAATTAAATAGAATGGATGTTTGAGTATCAATAGGAAATTAAGGAAGGAAGGTGTTGCTAAAAAAATGGAAGAAGGTAATTGCACTTTTTAAATTATTTTTAATGCTTTTAGGTCAATTCAACTTCTAGTAATAGGCAAGATAACTTCATAAAAATGGAGGGTGGAGAAGTAAGTACAAATGCACAATGACTATAGTGTTATGGTAGAAAATTAGAAAAACCTTCCTATTTTAACCGTTTCAAAACAATTAAGAGTTTTTTCATTTTTTCAATAAGTGGAAACTGAATTTGGACTAAATTGAATTGGAATTAAACCTTAAATGATTGATAAAAGTAAATTTAGTAACTAGTAAATATCTAAATAAAGTAATGTAACCTTAAATAAATAAAGGATCTTATTGTTGTACGTGTGTCAATAAACAATTGCTTAGGAGTATTAATTAATATTCAATTAAATTTAAAATAGTATTAATGTTGTGTGTAAATTGATGTAATTAATACTTATGTTAATTTTATATTTTCAATTTTATACATTTTATCTAATGTCTTTTATCTTTTGTCTTAATAAAGTTATATTAAGTTAAAAAACGAATAAAATAAGAATGAGTTAGAATATAAAACTATAAACTTGAATTAGCTAAGAAATTCAAAAACTATTAAAAATGAGTATTGACAACACTATATCAAGTTAAAAAAATACTAGTTCGTGTTTAATTAGATTGTCTTGGATTATATAAGACTGGATTAAGAATAAGTTGAGTCTAATTGTATTAGATTGTATTAGGTTGGGTCAATAATGTATTAACGAGAATAAGCTGAGTCTAATCGGATACTAGTAGATAGGATTGAGTCAGTTCAGGTTGTATTGGATTGTATCAGTTCGAGTCAACAATTGATCATACGAAAATAAGCCGAGTCTAATCGAGAAACGACAGACCAGAACAAATCTATTCAGGTTGTATCGGATAGTATTGGGTCGGGTTAATAACGGATCGGGTGAGAATAAGTCGGATCTGGTCGGGTAAACGTCGGATCCAAACGGGTATCAGATAAGTTTCGGGTCGGATGCCGGTCGGATTCGGATATTATAATATCGGGTATTATCGATTCCGGGTAGACGACGGGTCGGATATCGGTCGGATACGAGTCAGATCATAGCTGGTTAAGCCAATATCGGGTAACAGTCGGGTCGGATGACGGTCGGGTTACGGATACATGCCAACTCGGATCGAACCAGATCGGATTATGGTCGAACCAAATCGGATTATCGGGTCGGATCAGTTTTTGACACCTCTAATCATGATGATAATGGAGTAAAAAAGAAACAGACTTATAAAGCTAACACATATTAGTTGCTAGTGATGATCGATCAACTAGACATCTCAAGCTTAATTAATTATGGAAAGTTTGACTTGCAATTCTCAGTTAATTACTGAAGGTTGCATGTGCAGTAAGACCATCAATCTCCGCGACTGTCTTGCCTCCAAGAGCAGGGTCAACATACTCACTCTTACTTCCAGACTGACCAAGTTTCACTTCAACAACATTCCAATCAACTTCACCCATAGGACCAGCTTCAGCATAAGCCTGAAAAAATAAGTTCTACATAAAGCAAACTAATACTATATATATAATCCGATCAGTATTCAACCAAATAACCACTAAAAGATTACTCCCTCCGTTTCATATTATATGATACAGTTTGATTGGCACAGAGTTTTGGAAGTATTATGTGACTAACTTATTTATTTATTGAGAGTAGTTGATTATTGGTATTTGTTTTGATACATAAATAAGTACATGTTGGTGGGGGCATATCATAGGGGTTTGGAGTGGGTGAGGTTATTAAGTTGATTATATGTTGGACCCATTAATATTAAAAATATTGTACTTGCATGCCATTTATAGAAGTTTATCAACTAATATGAAACGGACGAATAAAAGAAGTGTATCATTTAATATGGGACGAAAGGGAGTAGTTAGTTAATTAGCACAAAGGAGAAAAGTTTATTACCTTGCCAGCAGCAGTATCAAAGGCCACAACCCATTTACGATCAGTGGAGTCGGTACCAGTAGCATAGACAAAGCCCCACTTAACTCCTTCAGGAAGAGTTCCAACCTCCGTCGGAACGGAGTAGTACCCGGAGGGCAGATTAGGGAGATAAAGACGCTCACTCCCAGCCCAAAAATGCCTGTCAAATGGACATAGGAACACTTCCGTAAAAATTTGTGACATAAGTTTGCAATTCCACTTGTTCTGCAAGTAACTGGGCATCATCACTCACAGCCTTCGCTTTGCCCGCTAACTCTAATTTTAGCTTCTCATAATCAGCTTTTGGGTCCTCCAAAGGAACCGCTTTTGCTTCAATCCCTGCCATCTTTCCTTCTGCTTACCTGAAAAAAATACAAAATTGCTATAAACTCTTGACAATATGGACTTACTTAAGGGGTGCTAAATGTAACTTTCACACCCGGCCCATATTTTATTTTATTTTGTTCATCAAATACTTCCTCTGTTTTTTTAAGTGATACACTTGTTTTTTCACGCTTATCAAGGAAGCGATTTAAGGGTCTAAACAAGTAAATTATTCGATGAAATTTTAATACAAGCAACAATGAGACTCTATATTACTTGTTGTTTCTGTCCAAAAGTTTTGTACCTCTTTCCGGCGGATATGAGCAGTCCCAGTCCGAGCTCCGGCCAAGAACCTGCACATGAATCCCAAACCCCCGGGGGTGTCCCGAGGACGGGCTCTCCGACGCTCAAGTCAGTACTCATTTTAGATAGAGAGAGTGTGGGTGTAGGGAGAGAGAATGAATTCTGGCTCCTTTTACCTTAGCCCTATGAGGGGCTTATATAGTGAAGTGAGCATGGGCCTCATGTCCTTTGGGCCTTGGGCCGTATATTCGGGAGAGGGTATTTATACCCATACAATTTGCCCCCCTAGTTCGAGTGATAATCGTTGATTGAACTTGAACTATATTGGGCTTATTCACTTGGTTCCTCATGATATTGGACATGTATGTCTTCATGATGATTTTTGTGCGTGATCGAGTCTCTGCTGTGAGATATAACCTCTTTAGTCAGAGAGCTTGCTTCAATGAGCTAAGGTGTATCATCCTCTAAGTGAGGATCTTCTCATGTAATAAGAAACGAAGCTTCCTTTGCTTAGGAGTATGATAATCTGCCGTGTAGCATCCTTTAGTGAAGGTCTGCTCACGTAGTCTGTAATGTTGCTTCACCAATCTGAGTGTCTGTTCTGATGAGCAAGAATGTAGCATTGCCTAGAGCCTCTGCTAGTTTTGTATTTTTTGCGTTCTTTTGAGTAGTTTTTGAAAGAAAATATGCTATTTCTTTGCTACCTTCTTCCTCCTACCATACGTATCCTTGCCCCCCAGTCTGTCTGCTTTGCTTGCAGCGAAGGAGGCAGACTGAGATTAGAATTCTATAGACAAGTTCGCAATAACAATGATACGTGGACATGCAATGATGATGAGCAGGATCCTTCGTCTGAAGCGAGGATCTGCTATAATAAGGAGCATGATCCTCTGTCTGAAGCGAGGATCTGCTAATGATAATAATGGCAGAGCCCTCTATCTGAGTGGGGTCTACGATAATAATAAGGAGCATGATCCTCTGTCAGAAGCGGGGATCTGCTATGATAATGATGGCAGAGCCCTCTGTCTGAGTGAGGTCTGCGATAATAATAAGGAGCAGGATCCTCTGTCTGAAGCGAGGATCTGCCAATGATAAGGAGCATGATCCTCTGCCTGAAGCGAGGATATGCTCATAATGACGGTAAAGAACTTAGCTCTTCACTTGAGTCTTTCACTCTGCTTCTTTAGCAGAGCTCGATTTGTAACTATGACTTAGCTCTTCACTTAAGTCTTTCACTCTGCTTCTTCAGCAGAGCTCGGTTTGTAACTATGACTTAGCTCTTCACTTAAGTATTTCACTCTGCTTCTTTAACAGAGCTCTCTGCTTCTTCAGCAGAGCTCGGTTTCTTCTATGACTTAGCTCTTCACATTAATCTTTCATTCTGCTTCTTCAGCAGAGCTCGGTTTCTTCTATGACTTAGCTCTTCACATAAGTCTTTCACTCTGCTTCTTCAGCAGAGCTCGGTTTCTTCTATGACTTAGCTCTTCACATAAGTCTTTCACTCTGCTTCTTCAGCAGATCTCTCTGCTTCTTCAGCAGAGCTCGGTTTCTTCTATGACTTAGCTCTTCACATAAGTCTTTCACTCTGCTTCTTCAGCAGAGCTCTCTGCTTCTTCAGCAGAGCTCGGTTTCTTATATGACTTAGCTCTTCACATAAGTCTTTCCAACGGCTTAATAGCTCGTTGGAGTCTTCAATAATATATCTTTCCAGCGGCTTAATAGCTCGCTGGAGTCTTCGATAATGTATAAAGGAGCATGATCCACCGTCTGAAGCGAGGATCTGCTAATGATAATAATGGCAGAGCCCTCTGTCTGAGTGGGGTCTGCGATAATAATAACAGAATGCCTCTCTAGCAGGTTTAAGCCTGCCAAAGGGAAGAGATAAGATGTGCCTGCAATAATAATAACTGAATATATCTTTTCAGCGGCTTTATAGCCTGCAGAAGCCTTCAATAATATGTGCAGACTCACAAAATAGGTTCTTTCATAATCAAGCACTATAATGAATATTACAATCAAAATCGAGTTGGGTCGCATATACTCATCTGCCCCTCACTCTTAAGTTAAACTCGGGTCAATTTGAGAGTAGTATATCCCCAAGTAGACATACATGAAGGTCGAAAGACATCATTTGATCATGTCATGTAATTAAATAGAGTGAAAGTTGGCACCTCTTCAGATAATCATTCACAAATAATCAATGTTTGAGGTTTGTAATATATAGTAAGTGCAACATCCATCATGATATTCAATCTAATTTTGCGTCAAAAATAAACAAAATTGATTTCAATAATAGTGGAGGTGGGACACTTAGCTTGTTGTTATTTAGCCGAGTCTGCTCAAATAGCATATACAATACCAGATTTCAGGTTGGTAGGCCTCTGCTTTGTTTGATGCAGACCAGGGTGCGGAAAATCCGGAATTTGCTCTGTTATGTTCAGTACTTCTCGCTGTGGACTGCTCTACGCTTGCTTCCGACGCCTATCTGAAGTTTGCAGATCAAGAAATATCGTCTTCAGATTGGTGCAGATTGGTTGCATTGCTGCAGATTAGAAGTCTGTTTGGGTCAGGTCTGCATTGTTGTTTATATGATGTTGCGGATTTTGGTATTGCAGGTTCCCATGCTAATTTCGCATATTCATCTTTCAATTCGGCAGAGCTATGAGTTTCGAGTCTGCCCTTTGTTGTCTGCAAGTGGGGTCTGCTCTGCTAAGTGAGGCCATTCTGCTCTGATAAGCTTTCCTTTAGGCCATTATGCTCTGTCCGCAATTTTGGCTCGCACAGCCTGCCCTTCTCTGCCAATATCTAAGGTCTGCATTTCAGGCCCTGCCAATATCTAAGGTCTGCAGTTTGCATTCGTCCATTTGGAGCTTGCTAGGCGAGTCTGCAATCTGCTCCATGTGGTCTGGTTGCTTCGTTTGAGTCCGCTCATATCAGCTCACACCTCCATTTCACTCTGCCTTTTGGCAATATGAGCTCAAAATACGTGCTGCCATTTTTCCCAGACCGATATAGGTTGCGGGTCTGTATTTTCAAATGCCTTCTCACTCTAAGTTACTTGGTTCAGCCTAGGTGTTTGCACGCTGACTTCGTTGGTGCATTTCCTCAAACGCCTTGCGTGCACCAATTTTTTCTTTGAGGGAATGAGAGCATAACAAGTTCATCCATTCCCCATAATTTAGGATATGAAGATTAGTGCTTTACTCGAGGCCCTGCCCATCGAATCTCAACAACATATCGATGCGTAGAATGCAAAATTTTGTAGCAAGTATTGCAAGGGAAAAGGGAGTCTTAGCTGGGTGTAAAATTCCAAGCGAATGACTACATCCCATTGTTTTGCTGCTGTTGCTGCTGGACTTTCCATCTTGGCATCTTAGTGGACTTTCATCATTTATCTATGTAATGAATCATGTCCATTTAATTTGATGTGTTAGGGGGATTTCATATGGGGATTTCTTTGGGAAAATGGGTCTGTAAACTCCTTCCCCAGTTTACTCCTTCATGGACTTCTTTATAAATTCTTTTCCTTTTGGCTTGTATCATTTTGCAAGGTTCACCGCGGGTGTTGTGGTTTTGTTGCTATTTACTGCACCAAATTCATTTGAGTGGTTTCACAGTGGGAATAATTCTCAATTAATTCATTTGAGTGGGTTTGCTTGTTGCACTTTAGGATCAAAGTGAATTGTCTCCAGTGCTATTCGCCCCCTCTCTTGCTTTTTCTTTTCGGAGTTTTTGTAGATCTAGTGGATTTTGGTTTGATTTGGAGTATTTCAGACCATAGAATAGCTACTTTAGCAATGTAGCCATGGAAATGGTGGATCTCCATGGGCGCTTTTTCTCTTCCCCTCCTTCTAGCGCCAAATTGTTTCTGTCCAAAAGTGTTGTACCTCTTTCCGGCGGATATGAGCGGTCCCAGTCTGAGCTCCGGCCAAGAACTTGCACATGAACCCCAAACCCCCGGGGGTGTCCCGAGGACGGGCTCTCCGACACTCAAGTCAGTACTCATTTTATATAGAGAGAGTGTGGGTGTAGGGAGAGAGAATGGATTATGAGCCCTTTTACCTTAGCCCTATGAGGGGCTTATATAGTGAAGTGAGCGTGGGCCTCATGTCCTTTGGGCCTTGGGCCGTATATTCGGGAGAGGGTATTTATACCCATACACTTGTGTTAAAATTTCATCGAAAAATTCAATCGTTTACACCCTCAAATTGCTTCCTTGATAAGCGTGAAATAACAAGTGTATCACTTAATAAAAAATGGAGGAAGTACATGTTTTTTCACTTGAAAAACTCCAACAAATTCATAATACCCATTAATTTAGCTCTGAAAATCTCCACCTTTTCTTTTATTTAAAATAAGTGAGACACTAACTTCTTATGCGAATGGAAGGAGGGTCAACCATCAATAGGGCAACCTTATTCTCCACATACTCTTTTAGTAGGTTTTATGAAAGGGGCAAAACTGTTTCATTTACCCACCAGTTAGAGAGGCCTCACTAGGGAGAGCAGTTTGAGCGACCGCTCAAGTCCCCCAATTTTGAGGGCCTCTCACACATTAAAAATTACTTAGAAAAGAATTAATACCGAACTTTTTACTAAAATTTGAGGGGGGCCCTATACAAATTCATATGAATACTTCTTTGGTAACTTTTAGTTTTCCTTGATTATTCTCTTTCTGAATAGATATTTTGTTATTTATAAGGCTTACAATACCATTTTCGTTGAGGACCTCGAAAATTTTTGAGACGATTGCCACCAGTTATATGAAACTAACCGGTATAACAGCTTAGTGTTCAAGCTACATGAGACTAGTTAACTAGTAGAGGGAATAGTACTCTATTGTTAAATCTATATTCCACTAACTTATAGCTATAAACCCACAAAAGATTACAAAAACCAGAAAACAAAAAATCATACTATGTACTATAGCGGAAGTGGGAAAACGAGAGCTTACCTTAACTTTTAGTTTAGAGGGAATGCTACTTGTGGCTGCTCTTAGATTGAGGGGGCCTAACCATTGTATATTTATAGGCATTAGATGCATGTGTTTATACCAAAGAATATGAAAAATAATAGGGATCTGCTATGATATACTCCTATGATTTTACGTTTTCTGAGTTATATCCCATGATTTTGAAAACTCTTTATTGTACCCTTGGTCTTACATTTTTTAATCAGTGTACCCAAATTCAACTTGATGAGAATTTTTTTTCGGCGTTGCTGTTCTCAGTTAGATGATAATTTGTTTTTAAAATGTGATTTGATAGTTTTTAAGGGTTTTTGACATGTTTAACTACTGAAAAAGTGTTGCATGTTGGGGATTTTTGTTTGGGTACAATGGATTAAAATTTTTATATCTAAGGGTATAATAGAGAATTTTCAAAATCATGGGGTACAACTTAGAAAACGTAAAACCACGAGGGTGTATCATAGAAAACCCAAAATAATATTCAAGTCTAAATAGATGTGGGGTGGATGATGTATAATTAATTTGTAGGTCTCTATTACACAAGAGGAAGATGGTCGGGTCACAAAAAAAGAAAAACATAATTATCCTGAGCTAGTGCTTCACTAATGAGATAATTCCAAGCCAAAAAAACACAAAACTTAAAATAAAGGGGGAAAAGGTAAAATCTTAAAAGTACTAATGATACTTTTATAGTTTATGGGATGGTTAATAAATTTTATCATTAGAATTTTTTTTAAAATATAACTAAAACGTGTTCGTTGCTTTTCTTTTTGCTCAATGTTGTTGTTTTATGAAGAGGTTGAATGAGATAGATGAGTAAAGAGGATAAAAAATATGCGAGTTTTAGCTTGTTCCTTGTTGGCACAAGAATGATGGATGTAACTTCACGAAAATTATAAGTTATACTTGTATATGGTTTATTTGTTAAGAGCTTAATAATTTTAGGAGTAAACGGATTATATTCTCATTAGATTGAAAACTAATATATATACAACCTAAATTAACCTAATCTCCTAAAACAATAATTACAAAGATATGAATATCACAAGTGGGCTTAAAACATGAGTATAATACTTATGCTAATGAATGGAAGTGTATAGTATCTAGTATGCAAATATTTGGCTAATTGGTTATCTTGGTACTTATGTATCTTTGTGAATGTTGAGGGAAAAGTATTATGTGTTTGTCATCATTAAATAAGGGGAATTTGTTTTTTTTTTTTTGGTGCTCAAGTGAGGAGAGGCCTCAAAACAAAACGGAATAAAACTACATAGGCACTATCCGTGGCCAAGCCACACCACTAACATCATTTGCCATTAAGTGGCCTAATCCATTAGGAATTTCATTAAAAATGCTAAGAGCACTAGCTTGATCAACTCCATTGTTTGCTAACCAATCCGCTACTTTATTTGCTCCTCGATAACAATGGACTATACGAACCTCCCAATTTGGGTCTTCAATCAACTTCTCACTGCTTCTAATTAAGTGTGTACATTCCCCACAATACGAGTGTGGAGCATTGAAGAACTGCACACAAACTTTGCTGTCCATTTGCACAATCAGTTTCCGCACTCCTAACTCCATTGCACAGAGCAGATCCCTTTCCAATGCTCTTAGTTCAGCTCGCAAAGCAGTACATACCCCCAACTTCATAGAGAATGCAGCCATGAAGTCTCCTCTGCTGTTTCGGATGATCCCACCCCCTCCTGCTTCTCCTGGTGAACCAAGCGCAGCCCCATCCGTGTTGAGACAGACCCAGCCGTCAGGGGGAGCTTCCCATCGCACGAAAATTTCAGCTTTCTCACACACTTGCCGACTAAGCATAGGGGAATGCGTTTGGAGGGCATGTCTAACCTCTTCTACCCGAGTCCACAGAAAACTAATGAGTTCAAAGGGGATGTCTTGTGTACGGTCAAAAATAACTACATTTCGCCACCTCCAAATCCACCAAGCCGTTATACAAAAAATCAACGGCCACTCCACATTCTTCACTTCCTTCGTGTTAGTTAAATTCTTTGGAATCCAGCTCTATTGTGAGATATTAAAAAAATCAGGGACAGAAGCTAAGGCCCCCATTTTCACCAAAATCTTGCTCGCCATTCTGCAATCACGCAAAAGGTGCAGTATGGTTTCTTCCGGGCTGTCACAGAGAGGGCAAGCTGGGTTTTCCGTGAGCCTCCTCTTCAATCTATTAGCGTTACATAGCAATCTATCATGTTGGGTTGTCCACAGGAATGCACGTATACGCTGGTGAGTTGGGGCAGCCCAAATCCACTCCCAAGATTTCTCATTCACATTATCATCATCTCTTCTAATCATTTTTAAGGCTGTACGGATGGAAAATCCGCCTCTAGTTGCTCCATTCCAGTAAAGCGTATCACCCATCTCCGGATCAACTGAGATTTCAATAGCTTCAATCTTTTTTAGCACTACATTAGGAAGAAGATGTGCGAATTTCTCCCACTTCCAACCTGTCATCTCATCCCACATCTCACCCACTGTACTATCTTTAATCTCTGTTGATATTAGGTCCAAACAAACATCACGCAGCGGACAATCGTGGACTCATATATGGTCCCAAAACATCGTGCGAATACCATTACCTAGAGCTGTGCGTGTTCCCTTACGGATGAATTCAGCATTCTCTAAAATTCCACTCCAGGCGTTAGACACCCCCTTTTTTTTGACGAACATATCCACATCACAGCGATGTTGGCAATATTTTGCTCTCAGCCAAAACACGCCAACCCAACTTAGTTAGGAAAGCTGAGTTTGCTTGACCTGCTGACCGCAACTGCAACCCTCCCTGTGACAGCGGTTTTTGAACATTTTCCCATGAGATTAGATGTATCTTCCGCTTCTCATCGTCCCCACCCCAAATGAATATTCTTGTCTTTTTGTCTAGTGCATCACAAGTGGACTTGGGAATTTTTGCCGTTTGCATAGAATAGTATGCCAACGTGTTTATCGTTGACTTGGCCAAAGTTACTCTCCCTGCCAACGATAAATATTTAGTCTTCCATCCTTGCAATTTCCGATCAACCTTCTCACAAAGATGAGCAAAAGTTTCCCGAGTTACCCTCTCTGAAAGAGTAGGCATGCCAAGGTAGAAGCCCAAATCTTCCGTGGCATCCATCTCTAAAGCATGACAAATGGGTTGTGCTTCCTCCCTCGAAACATTGGAGAACGAATGAAGTTTTTGTGGAACCAATTCATCAACACCAACAACATATCACCATGACTGTTAGGCGAGTAGGAGAAATGCCATTGTACTTTTCGGCAGTTTATGCAAGCCCGGACCCTTTGAAAAAACAGGAACTTTGGCAGCATTTGAAGGATATTGCGTCCTCAATGCAATACCCTTGGCTCATTGCGGGAGACTTCAATGATACCCGATTCCCTAGTGAACGGAGTTCTTGTTGTGATGAAACACGTAAACGTTGTGAGAAGTTCAATGATTGGGTGGATGATATGAATCTGCTAGAGGTGGAATTCTCGGGCCCTTCACACACTTGGGCGCGGGGAAATTTTGTTGAAACTTGGAGGAGTGCCAGACTTGACAGAGCACTTTGCAATGATGCTTGGAGTATGCGATTCAGTAATGCAGCTGTTAAACACCTACCTGCTTTGCAATCCGATCACTACCCTATAATCATTTCTCCCAATGGTTTTGTGCCTATTGCAAGGGTAAATCGCCCATTCCGTTTCCAAGCGGCTTGGATGACTCACGAACAATTCCAACCGTTTCTTAGGGAACATTGGAGTACAATGGAGACTTTACCTCAAAAACTCTCTCACTTGTCGAATGGACTACAACAATGGAACAAGAATACTTTCCACAACATATTCCGAAAGAAGAGAGAATTGATTGCTCGAATAAAGGGTATTCAAAGGTCCCTAGCTTTGAGACGCAATGGTGGGCTTATCAAACTAGAATCTAAGCTTCGTCATGATCTAGACGAAATCTTAGAACAAGAGGAGCTGCTATGGTACCAAAAATCTAGAGTTGAGTGGATTAAAGACGGGGATCGCAATACCACCTATTTCCATTTGAGCACAGTGGCACGCCGCTGGCGTAACAAAATAGTGTCTATCAAAAATGATAGTGGTGATTGGATTACTGACAAGCAGGAGGTTCGAGATCATGTTGTGAATTATTTCACAAGTTTATTTAAAGATGAGCCACTGCCGGAAGAACACTCACTGCCAACGGGGATTTTTCATGAATTCCCGCATCAAGAATGGGTTAGGCTGTCCAGCCCTCTCACGAGAAGTGAGATCGAAACAACAAATAAGTATTTTGGGTCTCTAAAAGCTCCAGGCCCAGACGGATTTCAAGGCCTTTTTTTCCAGAAAAATTGGGAACTTGTTAAAGAAGATGTTTTTGGGATGACTCGAGATGTTCTAGAGGGAAAAGGGATGCCCGAGCGTGTGAATGAAACCTTTCTTTGTCTTATTCCCAAGGTAGAACATCCTGAAAATGCAGCTCAATTCCGACCTATAAGCTTATGCAATGTTATTTACAAAATCATTACAAAAGCGATAGTTAATAGGATTAAGCCTTTCCTCCCTCGGCTTGTTGCGCAATCACAGAGTAGCTTCGTCCCTGGTAGGCAAATCAGTGACAATATCATCATTGTCCAAGAGGTCATTCATACAATAAAGCGGAAAAAAAGTGGGAAGGGTTTTATGTCTCTAAAGATCGATTTCGAGAAAGCATACGACCGGCTTAGGTGGTCTTTCATTAGAGACACATTACAAGAAATGAATTTTCCTATTCTTCTTGTAAATGTCATAATGGAATGCGTCACTTCCGCTTCATTTCGTGTACTATGGAATGGTGAGCCCACGGAAAGTTTCCTACCATCTCGAGGCATTCGCCAGGGAGATCCTCTCTCACCTTACTTATTTGTCATGTGCATGGAACGACTCAACCAAGTCATTGAGGAGGAAATTATTAAACAAAATTGGAAACCGATTTGGGCTAGTCGCAATGGCCCAAATCTTTCCAATTTATTTTTTGCGGATGATATCATCTTGTTTGCGGAAGCTTCGGTGGAACAAGCCCTCGTCATTAAGGATTGCCTAACCAGATTTTGTTCGGCTTCCGGACAGAAAATCAGTCATGCCAAGTCCCGTGTCTACTTCTCTAGTAATGTTTCGAGGGGAATTTGTTGTGACTCTAAGCATATGTTATTTTAATGATGTAAGTCAATTATCGAGCCCAGATTCAATGAAGGTCAGGGCCATGAATAAATGGAAGCTTAGGACTAGTTATGTTGTTTGTCATGTAAATGAAATGTAATCAACTTATTGGAACTTTATGCTATGGTAAAATGAGAAATTAGTATAATTAACTATGTTCTTAGAGTTAAGAAAATAAATAATTATGTTAATTTTATGTCTTGTGCTTCATGAAAAAAAGGGGAGTTTTTATAAAAAAAGAATTTTGAAAAAGTTATTTTGTGGAAAAAATAGTAAGTCTGACATTTATTTTCAAAACCATGTGAAAAGTTATTTTTTTTTAAAAAAGATCGGAAAAGTTTTGTGAAAAAAAGATTTCTATGAAATCTATTTTTCGCATGTTTATGCTACGCTTCTGTAAAAAAAAAACAAAGAAAAATCTATTTTTTGGTTGGAAAAGATAAAGATGAACTCCTTTTCTTTTAAAAAGCTAAATACAGTTTTTTTTCCTTAGAAAATCTTGTTTTCGGTTTTTGAAGGAAATAAAATCGGTTTTGGTCATCACAAGATTTAAATGAGTTTGTTATGAAAACAGGTTCTACAAAAATCTTTTTTTAAGTCAACGTTATTTCTCAAAAGAAAAATATATTATCCCTTAGCTTTAAGAACAAGCTTATTCAAAAAAATTATCATATCTATTAGAGTGGCCCTTGGTCAACAAAATGATCGTTGTGAGGTATAATAATTAGCTTTGCCATTTATACGTTTTCTAGAAATATTTCGTGAGATACTTAAGAGCTGAAAACGTATCCACGTAGCACAGAGTTCCAGATATGTTTTGTTAAATAATATATATAATATTGTTGTGTGCTTTTATCAGATTGATACTTTGGGGATATTTGACAATTGGCTAGTGGCTAGTGACGGTTGGCTGTTGGTTGTTGGCTAGTGGCTTTATATGTTGGCTGGTTTGACGACTGGTTTTAGTGGTTTGTTTGACCAGCTGTATAATTATTGATTGTTAAATAAAGTGTTTGGTAAAAGTGGCTGTTATTGTTGGCTGTTTAGTACAAAATGGAAGCAAAAGTCAAAAGCCAGTCATAAAAGCTGGTAATAGGAGCTGTTGGCTTTGGGCTGAAAAGCCGGTTTTTCAGCCACTCCAAAAACTAGTTTTCAAACACTCTTTTTGCCTGTTTGACCAGAAATAAAAGCCGAAAGCAAATGAAAAAGCGGCCCAAAAGCCATTTGCCAAACACCTCATTTGTGATATAAATTCCACTGGTTGTGGAGTGATGATGATGATACAAATCATTATTGTATCATGTGTTTTGGCATGGTTACCTAGAGAAGACTTCTTTACGTCATTTGCGAGGAAGTGGTATGCTAATCGGATAATGATGTTGAAGGTATTGCAATTCTTTTGGGTGTCGAAAAAAGAAGTCATACATAGGTATCATGTAATCATGCATCTAAAAGAGTTACTATCTTTGTATCGTGAAATAAAGGCTTTCTCCTTGTGTTGTGAGACAAAATTTTTATCAACTCTATTTATAACGTGAGATAGTGTTACTCTAATTTGATTGGATTGTGATTTTACTCTAGTAAAACCAACCCTTAATTGTTCAAGAAAACCCGATACGTAATGTAAATTAGGTTTGCTCCAAACAAAGGAAACCATTAGTTCAAAAAAGTGAGCCTAGTTTTGCTCACCAAGGAAAACCGATAACTAATTTGAATTTGGTTTTGCATTAAAAACAAAGAAAACAAAGACCTAAGCACGGTTTTGCTCTACAAAACCTAAAAATTGAAGCCGAAATCACCAAATTTATGTATTAGTTTCAACATCATAGAAACTCCACTTTATTCGACTAGTCCGTAACTAATACTGATTCTTCATTTCTCCAATCGCCACATGCATGAGAATGCGTTTACTCTAATGGAGAAGGGTTGTAGATATATTTACGATAAATTGAAGATAAGATAACATCTTTAGGACATATAATTATATTAGAACAAAATTATCTTAAGAAAAAATATATTGTCGTATATTCAATGAGTGTCGGATTAATAATAGGATCATAATATCTTTTACTGATAACTTCGCAGGAAGAGTCCCTTTGTACTCCTAATCTATATTATACTCATAGTTCACTATTAAACATACATAAATCTGTTATATTATATTCGCCTCCCATATACTTGTCAAAGGTCACTAGCAATTCACAACATATTCGAGCTTATAATGAATATGGATTATAAGACAAATATTTGTGTTGATGTGTAACTGCTAGGTGCTTATTGTATACCATCTAAAATGCGTAATGAGTCAAAAGGTTATCTTTGAATATACTTCCAAGTATAGTATAAAAGTGCCCGTATGATATATCTATATATATATATATAAAAGCGTAAGCAAGCATTGGCACGTATCAACATACCTCTTTGAATGACATTCTATCCACTTCATTCTCATATAATAAAAAAATGTCTACGTGAAGACTCGAACCCGTGACCTTGAGTATGCAATAAGGAGTTTCAACCACAACTCCAACATTTTATTAGTGTTTCTTCTATCAAAATCAATAATGATGTAGGAATAGAAACCGAGAGTTAAGTTGTAAACTTTTTAAATGCATATTGTAAATGAGATGACTTTTCTTTTTTTTGATAATTTTTCACACTATATGACATCAATTATTTTAACTAATATTATTATATATAATATAAAAAAATCCCAGAGCATCGCCGGGGCTAAATACTAGTTCAAGGTTCAAATCATTATAAACCCCAACATAACGGAAGTATATTATTGCATACATAAGCTTGTTTAGTGTAATTGGGGATTGACCTTTTAATTTCAAGATCACCATGTTAAATCATCTCAACTAGGATAGGTACTTGGAGAAATGGATTCCCGAAACCATTCAAATTGAGGTATGAAGAGGTTTTTCTACTTATCATAAAAAAAGAAAATGATAAATACAACCGTAAAGGGTTGTATATAAAAACCTAAATAAGGAAATTTAAGTAGCTTTTTAATATTAATAACACCGATCCACGCGTAATTGTGGCATAAATTCCCAATTTAATACTTCCTCCATTTTACAATACTCGCAACATTTCTTGTTTGCACACTATCCAATTCAATACTTTAAACTTTACTATCTCTAATTATTAATCAGTAAAAATTATAAAAATTTAATATTATAATAGCATGTATTAAAATAATGTATTTAATGTTTGTAAACAACTCTAAAAATTGTATATATATCGTTACAAAAATAAATAAACATACGTACCCTAAGAAAATCTTCGCTATTCGAGCTTCGTGATACAGTGAAGTAGATGATATTGAATGCGTGTGACAACTCATGTGCGCCAAATCGTACGTATTGTCATTCTTCTTCAAATTCCGACGGATAAGAATTATTTCATAGATCAAATAAATGAGCTGTTGCCAAATCGCACATACTTGGTCAATCTGTTTACGCTACTCCTTCAAATTAGGATTATTATATGCTGAAACGTGATGAGATAATATTGAAAACTTCAATTGTGGACGGCAACCAAGATTGATCATGGCAATATCTGAAGGAGCCTATATTGGGGCATTGTCCACGCTAGGAACTGGGTTGTGGCTTTCAATACCACAAGTCAACAACCTGTTTTCAAGGTAAAATCATGTGTAATTAGGGATTAAAATTAGGAAAAATTGACCAGAATAATCCAAACTAAGTCCGTTCCGCTAAGAATAATCCCAACTATTTTCTATTCCTGTATAATCCTAACTACTGGGAGAATCCGCCACAAATGCACCTAGGTGACCTACAACCGGTTAACAAGGTAATTTTTGATTTCTCTTTTTATTTTTTCTCTTGGGACAATTAAAAAGAAAATAAAACAACCATCCCCATCTTCCCCTGCCACCTTTCCGGCCTTCCCCTACCCAGTCCTTCCCCTCCCACCCTCTGTCCAACATGAAACCACAGAGAACTGAAGCCACGAGCATCCCATAACTGAAAGAGAAAGAAAAAGATTGGGCCTTGCTCACGAGGAGCCCATAACTGAAGCACCAACCACGGAGGAATCCGACGATTATGGTGGCACAGTCGCATTTGATAAAAGGCGAACAATGGAGGGAAACAGGGCGGTAGCGCTGGAATGAACGGAAGACAAAGTAAAGGTGGACGGGGAGGACCCGAAAAATGGTGGTGGCAACAGTGGCCTTCGAAGTGCTCAGACCGCCGCAAGACACCTGAAGGATAGAGAGAAGAGAAAGGGAACCTGTGAGAGTGATGGTTGGGGTGGTGGAGGAAACCGATGGCTGGGGACAGGGTGGTGCTTGGGGCAAGCGAGGGGAGGGTGGTGATGGGGTGGTCCGGCTGGGTTTTAGGGGAGGGCTGGGGTGGTGCTTGGGGCAAGCGAGGGGATGCGTGGGGGTGGGGTGGTGCTCTCGGTGGTCATGAGTGGCAGAGGGGGTGAGGGAGGAAGTGTGAAGGGAGTGAAAAAATGTAAAATAAAATAATAATTGAAATAGCCAATGAACGCATAACACGTGGCCTAATTTACCAGTTAAACAAGTTTCTTTAGGTCACGGTGCATTTGTGGCGGATGGTCCCAATAGTTGGGATTATACAGGAATAACCCATAGTCGGGATTAATCTTGGCGGAACGAACATAGTTTGGATTATTCTGATCAATATTTACTTAAAATTATCAGTTGTTTAATTTTAAGATTTTTTTTCTGTCAATTCTTTTTACTTGCAATATTTGCATGTCATAGGCACTATTTATTAATCCATCTTGATTCTTCCCTATCCGATAATGACCCGCCTCAACATTATCCAAACCTGAATTTAACCGTCATAAACTGTTTTAGATCCGAATTGAACATGTGCCAACCCGACACTGACCTGATATGGGTGACCTAAATTCAAAAGGGTTAGCACCCGAGGCAACACGACCGCAAAGTGATTTGATTGGTAATCAACCCGATTCGACTTGACGTTTTACCAAACTTGACTCGATCTCAACGACACTCGACTTAACATGACTTGACCTGACCCCAACTTGTACACCCGAAGCGTACTGATGGGAGGATAGAGAAAGAGGAGGAAGGTGTAAAGAGAGATAAGAGCGAAATATGTTTTAGAATTACCTCTCAATCAGTGGAGGAGCCAGAATTCGAGGGTACACAATTAAAGTGGAAAAACATAGCAATATCTAAAACACGTGATTGAAACATATCCAAAAAAAAAGTATGTATATGGTACTACCTTCATTTCACAAACTTAAATTTTATAGTTTGATGCTATTCACAAATCTCGTTTTTTCCATCGTTGGTGATTTATATATAATGAACTATAAGAATATATAATAATAAATAATGTTAAAATAAGAAAGGGTTACATAACAATAATACTAAAACCAAAAGTTAATAACAAAAAATTCACAAAAATAATTGGGGTAAAACAAGGGAAAGAAAAAACAATTAAATTAAAGAAATAAGGAATAAAAGGGAGAAAACAAGTAAAAAAAGAAATGAGAAAGAGAAAAGAAAGAACAATCAACAAGAAGAACAAAAAAGAAAGAAAGTAGTAGAAACTAGTCCAAGAAATAAAGAAGAATGAATATTATTAAAAGAAACAAAATTGATGACAAGAAGACTAGAACTCATGACAAATGTTAAGTATATAGGGAATAATGATACAAAAGTCAATGATAGAGAAGTAGGAAAAATTATACAAATTAAATGATATAGAGCTGTTGCAAAAAATGATATAAACTTGTCCAAAAAAGATACTTCCTCCGTTTCTTTTTAATTGCAACAAACTCAAGTGGGTGGACTCTTAGGCAAAATTTTGGGGTGAGTGTGAAAGGGATGGAGAGAGAAAGTGGGGCATGTGATAAAGAGAGAGATAAGAAGAAATGACTTGTAAAAAAGGAAAGAAAACATTTGTTACAATTACTTTGATATTTCCATTTTTGGTAATTGTTGCAATTAAAAAGAAATGGAATAAGTATAAAATTATTGAAAATGACACAATTTTTTTCTGAAGTTGATACATATATAAGAGGAAATGAACAATGTTTGGTTGAAAGTGATTGCAAAAGATATGTTACTGAGATTAATGAGGAATATATTGAAGTTGGCCCTTATTGTAATATAATAAACTATTGCAGGGAGCTTGGGAACCTAGAGAACTTTGAGTTTCAGTGGACTTTATCAAGGAGAGGCAATGCAGTTTAAACCGTTTAAACCACCTTGTGTGGAGGCCAGAGTGACGAAGATTGGTAGCATTTTGGATGTGTTCTCCATTTTTATTTTGGATGAAAAACTTATTTATCTTTTGAACTTAGATTCAAACTTTACTAATCAATGTAATTTTGGACATGATGCTAGTATATGATGTAACTATTTTGATACTTTGGCTTTTGTCCCTTTACAATAATGAAAAGCATATTTTGCCAAAAACAAAATTTATCAACGATACGAAATTATTGGGAAATTATACATATGTCAGCATAAAAAGATAATATATAAAGAGAAGTCGGGACAATATATGAGTTTAAAATGACATAGAGTTGAAAAATGATGATGAAATATATAAATTTGTAAATAATGATATTGTAGGAAAAAGGATATAAACTTGTTGAAAATTTTAATTAATTTGTTGACAACTGAAAAAATGATATAGAATTAAAGAGTAATCATTATAACTGAAGGATAAAAGCTCTTTATATCATTATAACAACATGGTGAATAAGTCCTTTTTGGTGATTTGACACCTCAAAACCTTAAGAAAAGCTAGAGTTAGATAGAAAATGTGCGCGTTTGTTAATAATAAAAAATATCTATAAAAAAAAATTTAATTAAGGATCTCATACACTCTCTTCAAATTAATAGATAATAGATAAAGTATGATTTAAAAAGATAAAAATTGGCGAAAGTCCGGTAAATATAAAACTATTATTAATGTCATCCCCTTTTTGTTAGTATTATGCTCTTATATATTTTCCCTCAAAAAAAAAAATTTTCTTATACTCCCCCCGTTTCTTTTTGTACCTCCAAATGTTAAGGAGAGCTATGTCATAGGTATGTGGGTGGGACAACAATTAAAAGGTTCACTTATTTTATAGTAAATTGGTGATTAAAGTAGGTGAGAGAAGATTATAAGGTACATGTAGGACCAAAAAGTGATAAAGTAGGGGTAAATGGGTAATATAATTTTTTCATATAAGGAAAGATGAAAAAGTAGGATAAACAAAAAGAAACGGAGAAAAACGAAAAGTAGGACAAACAAAAAGAAACGGATGGAGTATATAATTATGTACAAAAATATAATTTTCCTATTGCATCTTCACAATTTAGATTATAAAATTTAACCTGGCCAATGGTACACTACAATTAAGTACTTATCTCTTCTCATTCTAGGAAAAGTAGGGTTCTGTTATATCTCGTTATATTTATTATTTTATTTAAAATTTTGATAATCAAAGCACAATTTATACCCCCTCTGTTTTTTTATTTAAAATGGAGATTTGTATTTTTCATGCTTGCCAACGCATCTCTTTGATAACAACTATTTCTAATTTCACATGACTAATAATTATAAAAGTCGATATTATACAGTCACACATTAAGACTAACTATGGGCGACGGAGTATAAAACAAGATCCCTTATAAATTTTGTTGCCTTTATTTTATAAATATTATACGATGGTCAAAGGGTAAAATGTGAATAGTAAAATAAATCAAAATGCCCTATTAGATAAAAATAGAAGGGGGTATGTGATAACTATGGGCAACGGCGACTGGGTTGTGTGTTTTAGGGTTGGGGTGGGAATATTAAGAGAGAGAAGAGAAGGTTACGTATTAATGGTGGTTTTTGGTGAGTTTTTGGGTAGAGTTTAGTGGTGGTGTTTCAACAGTGGTGGGGGAGAGAGAAAGAAGCTGTCATGAATGGAACAAGGCTGAAGAAAGGTGGGAGGGTTAATGGTAGGAGAGAAAAGAAAAACAAAATTCAAAAAATATACATATTCTTCAGGTCATCGGTCATTTGGACATGTTAAAAGCGGATACCCTCAAGAGGTTTACTTATTACAGGATTATCCAAAGTTTCGCTTATAATAGCAGGCCGCGAAAAGGTTGAATTATTGTTGACAATTTTTCGAAAAATAAATAAATAAACAATGGCAATTTACAAAAAGTTGCACGTAAAAAGATGGTATATTCAAATTTTCCTATATAATACCATTAGTTTTCACTACCAATAAGTGGTTCTCTGGCCAAAATGAGTAAATTTCCCACAAACATTAACAATTTTCCGGTCAAAACTACCCATTGGTAGTGAAAACTATTGGTTTTACATATAGAAGGTAGTTAAAGTGAAAACAATTAGAAAAGAGGGTTCAACTAATAACTCGCATTATATTAGATGGTTTTTGACAAATAATCTTATTATATATATATAAGCTTGGTTTAGAGTAGCTGGTTGGCGATTCGCCTTATAACTTCAAAGTCACAAGGTTGAAACCTCCCAACTCTGTACGGTGCTTGGTGTGGATTCCCCATTTCCCGTACCATGCCCCTTATTTCCACAATGGTTCATAAATACTGGCAAACACCGTGCAAATTAAGGTATAAAGAGGATTTCTCACCTTATTACAAAAAAGGGGAATACGTACTCTAAAAATCATTTGTTTGCCCATATCTTATTTCCTTGGACTCAACGAGAGAAACAATAGCTCTTAAGAAAATTAAGAAAATCTTCGCTATTCGAGCTTCGTGATACACTGAAGTAGATGATAAATTGATAATGAATGCGTGCCAGTACTTCAAATTCTTACGGCAAAGATTATTACTCCCTACGCCTCAATTTAAGTGCCCCATTTTGACCAAAAAGTATTCTACTTTTTGGTCAAAATGGGGCACTTATATTGGGACGGAGGGAGTACATAAAATAAGGATACAAATGATTTTATAGCTATTGATTGTAGATCAAGTAAATGAGCACGTATTTTATAGCTATATATTGATTGTAGATCAAGTAAATGAGCACGACTAGCTAATCTGTTTACGCTTAATCCTTTAAATTGGGATTATTTTATGATGAAACGTGATGAATTGATATTATAAACTTTAATTTTGGAAGGCAACCTAGATTGATCTGTTGCATGGCAATATCTGGAGGAGGATATTGGGGCGTTGTGCACGCCAGGAACTAGGAAGTGGGTTGTGGCTTCCGATACCCCGACCTGTTTTCAAGGTAAGATCATGCTTAGTTACACATTAAAATTATCAGTTTTAAGGTATCTTTTATTTCTTGCAATCTTTTCACTCGCAATATTTCCATGTTATGGACACTATTTATCATCAATGAACCTTGATTCTTACCCCCATCTGAACATTATCCGAACGCGAATTTAACCGCCAATATCCGTTACAAACTCGAACTGAACAAAACGACCCAATACTAACCTTATCCGAATTCGACCTAATCTAGACTGACCTGGAACTAAAACAGTCTTGACCAGATGCAACCAGATTACAAAGTGATTTAACTCGTAATCAACTAGATTCGACATGATGTTTACCGAACTTGATCTGATCCGAACGACACGCGGCCTAACATGACCTTACCCGACCCCAACTCATACCCAAATTCACTGCTCTAGGCGTGTTGGTGGGATGATAGAGAAAGAGGAGGGTCAAGGTGTAAAGAGAGATAAGAGCAAAATTTGTTTTAGAAGCGCCTCCCAAACTGGTTCCAAGTCAAGTGAGAGCATTTTCGTAAGACACCCCAATGTAGTTAGGATTATTTCAAATTAATTTAAAGTTGGGATTATTTTGAGATAATGGATCGGAAATGGGATCATTAAATCTATTATATATAAAGAATAAGTAATAAAATGAAAAAACCTTTTAAAAAAATACATCGTTCTTCGAAGAATATACAAAATTGCTTAAAATGATTGAAATTTTTTTGGAAAATGATACAAGTTTGATGAAATTGATATAGGAGTGAACAAATTTGATAATGATTTAAGTTTTTGTGTAATAATGATAAAGTATATAAAGAGTTGAAAATGATAAATATATAGGGAATAAATGATAAGAATCAACTAAAATATTAAGCTCTTTGTTATAAATGGTGTCAGTTTGTATTGCGAGAACTCAAGAACTATGGACTTAAAAGATATTGTTGGAAAATGGTAGAGAAACAAGTAACAATAGTATAAATTAATGGGAAATTAACAAAGGTACACTTCTAGAATTGTCTTCTTTTAGTGGTATACTTCCACCTTTTTGACTTCTTAATGCTACACATGTAGTTTGAAATCCTTCCTACCGTGATCATTCCGTTAAATAAAAGGTTAGTTTATTCTTAATTAAGGTTAGGGGTTTGTCTAATTTTACATGCTTTGACTTTTTCAAGGATAAGATGACGTTTTTTTCGAAAAACGAACACCACTGTGCATCCTTTATGGGTAAGAATTTTGAGAATCCTTACAAAACATATTTTCGACATGATGTTTTACCGAACTTGATCTAACCCGGACGACACCTGACCTAACATGACCTTATCCGACCCCAACTCGTGCCCCAAATTGACAGCTCTAGGCATGTTGGTGGGAGGATAGAGAAAGAGGAGGGTCAAGGTGTAAAGAGATATAAGAGCGAAATTTGTTTTAGAATTACCTCCCAATCAGTGGAGGAGCTAGAATTCGGGGGTACACAATTAAAGTGGAAAAACATAGCAATATCTAAAACACGTGATTGAAACATATCCAAATAAAGTATGTATATGGTACTACCTCCATTTCACAAACTTAAATTTATAGTTTGACGCTATTCACAAATCTCGTTTTTTCCATCGTTAATGATTTATATATAATGAACAATGAACGATAAGAATATATAATATTAAATAGTGTTAAATTAACTTATAGTTGCGATTATTTTGAGATAATGGATCGAAAATAAGAATTATTAAATCAAATATAATGAATAAGTAATAAGATGATACAAACTTGTTAAAAAATAAGTATATAGTTCTTCGAAAAATAAACAAAATTGTTTAATAATTGTAGACACTAAAAATTTATTAGTGTTTTACATTAAAATTAAATTAATTAGTTTTGAGCTAAAAGAAATAATAGCCCAATTTAATTAATTTAATCCACCTAAATAAAGCCCAAATTAATAAACATAATTTGGGTTGTAAAATATTTGGGTCAGTCCATATTACTAGCCCAAAACAGATGGTTAAATGGATAAACAAAAAGACTACCAAGTCATAAAACGAGCCCAAGCCCACACCACCAAAAGTCCATGAAGGGTTTCCATCCCCTATAAATAGACCTCCCCACCTTCAGTTACAGGGTCGGAAAAATCATTATTCTGAAGAGCTCACAAATTTCTCTTGGAAATCCTCTCTAGAAGTAGTCAATAAGCACATCAAATTCGTGCCGACTGTTCAGAGAAACTCAAACACATTCGACTGAGATTCAAGCTGTTTCAGCCCCCATTCGAATAAACCCAAACAAAAACTCAAACTCAGGTTGACGTTGACAAAACGTCACCCTACACTCAAACTCAGGTTGACGCTGACAAAACGTCACCCTACACTCAAACTCAGGTTGACGCTGACAAAACGTCACCCTACACTCAAACTCAGGTTGACGTTGACAAAACGTCATCCGACACTCAAATTCAGGTTGACGTTGACAAAACGTCATCCAACATTCAAATTCAGGTTGACGTTGACAAAACGTTGTCCTACACCCAAGTCAAGGTCGTCATCAACACGTGTCGACATCAAGCTGCGGAACAGAATCAGAGGACTTAGTTTATTTTATATAAACTGTAATACAGAGATTGTACCCAACACATTATCAATATAAATTTATCTTTGTTACGTTATTTCTTGGTTTATTTATTTAGACTACGAAATTTGCCGTATACAATTTTTGGCACGCCCGGTGGGACATCTCTGTTTCACAAAGAAAAAAAATCGACTACTATAAGATCAATGGCCTCAAGGAAGAACATTGTTGAGTTCACTAACAACTTTGACGCTACCCAGCGAAAGACTGTGACGCTGGGTGATTTCATTGCCGACCAGACTATTGGTGTAAACACAAGAGGAATGAAGAAAGTTGCTGTCGCCACTGCTGCTGCAAGCCTTCGAGCTGCGACAATCCCTACCCGTCAACGCAAATCAGTTAGGCAAACTGTTTCTGAAAATGCCATCACGTCTTCTTTTCGCAAAGAGCGTGAAGTGCCAGTGTTTGGCTCTAGCTCTGCAGCTGAACCTGACCAACCATCTGTTGCTCCCCTCAAATGGAAGCAAACTGCAACTGAACGGTCAGAGAGATTGGTCGTTCGTACCAGTCCCCTCTTTAGCCCATTTAGGGTTGACGGTGATGCTGAATCCAGTAGTGATTCCTCTGCCTCTTCACCTCTGGAGACCCCTGACATAGAAAGATCATCTCAAGTCTCTAAGTCATTCACTGCTGCTGTCATGGTGACTTCAACAAAAACTGTTGAAGAGCAACTTGCTGAGATGAATAATCTACTGCAGAAATTGGTAAAAGATGGAGAAGAAAAGGATGCTCAAATCAAGCTTCAGAATGATCAAATCGCTACCCTGAACAAGAAGCTTGAGAAAAGTTCAATGGAGGGATCATCTAAGCATAGTGACAGTGAAAGCGGAAGTGAGAGTGATAAATCTGTAAAAGACAACTCTCACATTCCATTGACTGCTAAACAAGTCCAGGATATGATAGCTAACGCTGTCAAGGGTCAACTTGGGGAAGGTTCTCAAGGTAGTCAGCGCTATGTGAAACCTTACACCAAGAGAATCGATAGGTTGCGTATGCCTCAGGGTTACCAACCCCCCAAGTTTCAGCAGTTTGATGGGAAGGGAAGTCCTAAACAACACGTCGCCCACTTTATAGAGACGTGCAATAATGCCAACACTACAGGCGACTTGCTAGTTAAGCAGTTTGTTCGCTCCCTCAAAGGCATCGCCTTCAACTGGTACACAGACTTATCTCCGGAATCTATTGATAGTTGGGATGAAATGGAGATAGAGTTCCAGAATAGGTTTTACAGCACTCAACGTGTAGTTAGCATGATTGAGTTAACTAAAACTCATCAATGGAAAGACGAGCCGGTGATTGATTACATCAACCGATGGCGCGCTCTGAGTCTAGAGTGCAAAGACCGTTTGACTGAAGTATCTGCTGTTGAGATGTGTATACAGGGAATGGACTGGGACTTACTTTATATCTTACAAGGTATAAAGCCTAGGTCTTTTCAAGAGTTGGCTACTCGAGCTCATGACATGGAGCTCACCATAGCCAATAATCGTGGTAAAAGTCATGCTTCTTATGAAATGAAGAAGGAAAAGAAAGATTTCAAGAAAGGCGACAAATCTTCGAAAAGTTCAACTAAGGAGTCGATGTCGATCACATCCACTTCTGGGCCTGTCAAGATTTCTGGAAAGGCGTGCACTGAAGACAAAAGGAGCTCATCCTCAAGAGAGCCTAAGAAGGATAGGCCCACTTTAAAAGAATTGCAGGCAAACAAGTACCCATTCCCAGATTCTGACTTGTCTGGAATGCTAGATGACTTGCTTGAGAATAAGGTCATCGAGCTTCCCGAACCTAAACGGCCTGCGGATGTTGGCAAGACTGCCGACCCCAACTACTGCCGATACCATAAGATGGTTAGTCATCCCATCGAGAAGTGTATAACGCTTAAAGAAAAAATCATGCAGCTAGCAAAGGATGGAAGAATCGAGTTGGACCTTGATGAAACAGTTGAGACTAATCACGCATCCGCCGTGATAGAATCTCCATGGCAAGCTCAAATTTTGCAGTTCGGAAGTTTGGAGCCTGTGATTGTGTATGTGGCAAGACCAAGTACTCCAATGGCCAACATGTCACATGTTGAGCATGAAACTTTGGTTATCGCCCCTCATGAAGAAGATGACGAAGGGTGGACATTGGTCACAAGAAGGAGGCCTAGAAAGCAAACAAGGCCACAGTCACAACCTTTCCGCCGACAAAAGAAGCAACAAAGGAAGAAGGGCCCTAAGCGCTCGAAAGGGAAGAAGAAGCCAAAAAAAAGTGTCAAGACACAAGTCCTTCCCATTGATTTACTTGAACAAGAACCGCTTACGCCCATAATCTTAGAGGAATTCTTTCCTGAAGATTACTTCACTGTGGTTACTGTCAACATTGTCTCCTTTGTGGAGAATGAGCAAGAAGTAATGGAGGACAATGAGGAAGATAATTCTCCTACTGAAGAGAGCAAAGTGTCTTTCAAACTGACTCTTCAACATTCCGGAACTGAAATGGACCCAAAAGTTTTAACTGTATTAGAGGCCCTTCCAACGCGGATGGGATGGGGGCAAATCTTCAAATTGCCTCGAGAAATGTGTCAGCAAGTGGCTCATGCACTTCAACAACCAGAATTATATGTTGACAAGATAAAAGGGGTTGAGGAACTCATTGAAAGCTCTGCTAATTGTGCATCTTGTAACTCTGCCTTAGCCTTTACAGATGAGGATCTGTTGTTGGGTTCAAAACCTCACAACCGACCATTGTTTGTCTCTGGCTACATACTTGAGCAAAGGATCAACCGCATTTTAGTAGATGGAGGCTCAGCTGTCAACATCATGCCAAAAAACACCATGATTGAATTAGGGATTACAATGGAGGAGTTGTCTAATAGTCGTATAGTGATTCAAGGATTCGATCTAAATAGTCAGCGTGCAATAGGCATCATACGCCTAGACCTGAGTATGGGAGAACTAACTTCATCCACCCTCTTCCATGTGATTGACACAAAGACATCATATAAGATGTTGCTTGGAAGGCCTTGGCTACATGAAAATGGTGTAGTCGCATCAACCCTCCATCAATGTCTTAAGTACTATCGTGGAGGAGAGAAGAAAATAAATGCCGATGTTAAACCCTTTAGCAAAGCAGATTCCTACTTCGCTGATGCTAAGTTTTTTGAAGATGGGGGAGCCTCAAGTGAGATGTTACCATCCCAAATTACCTCGACAGGTAAAAGGGGCGTTAAGAAAAATGAAGATGTCCCTTCATCTTCAAACTCTAGCAAGCCACCTAGTAATGCCAAGCAACAGTACATGGGAATGACGAATGAACAAGGTGTTACTCAACCTATGAAAGACGTGGGGGCAACGTCAAGAACTCCAGTCTTGAGATATGTTCCTAAGTCTCGTCGTAAGGAAGGGGAGTCCCCATTCACAGGATGCCAAGATACAAAAGTTGAACCAAAGATAAATGCACTGGTGGACGTAGGTACTCTTCAAACTTTGAAGACTGAAATAATGCTTCCCTTGTCTAAGGCCAACCAAAGTCAAATTTGCAAGCCTCCAATCTCAGAATCTGAGGAGACAACTAGAAGAAAATGGCTTAATAAGGGTAGATTTGATCCTAATGCCTATAAGCTCTTGGCAAAATCTGGGTATGACTTTGAAAACCCAGCACCTATGGGGAAGCTAATTGAAGCAAAATCTCATGGACTTAATGACACGCAGAAGAGATTACAAGAGCACGGTATTGTGGTTCAACCGACTAAATTAGGTTTGGGGTTCGATCCTCCAAAACCTATCCGGATTTCTGCACTACATAGGAAGAATATTCCTTCTACACAGTATATTACTGCTGAGGAGGCCGAAGAAAAAGAAGGTGAAAATAATGCAGCTAATCCAAGGGTGTCAGTTTTTGATCGATTGCAACGACCTGTCCCTAAGAAGCGTGAATCCGTATTTGGAAGGCTTAGAGGGAATGGAAAGAAAGAGAGTGCAGTTTTAAAAGGTCACATTCCACATCAAAACACTCTCCCTTTTAAGAAGAAAGCACAAGTTTTTGATCGTCTAGGCGTGTCAGCCTCAAGTAACCATCGACAAAGGCAATCAGTGATGAGTCGCATTGGAAGGAGGGACGACAAAATTAAAGAAGACAGTGAACTTAAGAGTGTTGTGCCTTCTCGCATGAAGCGCACACAAGTGGTAGACATCATCGAGCATGGACCCTTAAAAGTGAAGGGGAGGGTTGTGGTACATACCAACCAGAGTACCCCGTCTGACAGAAAAGAAGAGGAAAATTTTGAACTTGTGTCTTCAAATCATATCACGGGCCATGAAGCTCATGATAGCGACGAAGAAGTAGAGACAGATGAGGCACCTAAATCTCTCGAGGACGGGGGGCAAGCCACCGTGGATGATCTAAAAGAGTTGAACTTAGGAACTCCAGACGAACCACGCCCCGTTTATATTAGTGCTCATCTATCACAAGAAGAAGAAGAAGAGTACTTTAATCTGCTCTCTGAATACAAAGATGTCTTTGCATGGAGTTACAAGGAGATGCCCGGACTCGACCCAAAAGTCGCTGTCCACCGAGTGGCCGTCAAAAAAGGCATGAGCCCAAAGAAACAGTCCCAAAGACGTTTCAAACCTGAAATGATTCCCGAGATTGAATCTGAAGTAAACAAGCTCATTGACGCAGGGTTCATTCGTGAAGTTAAGTATCCCACATGGGTAGCAAACATTGTCCCAGTGAGAAAGAAAAACGGGCAACTGCAAATCTGCGTAGATTTCCGTGACCTAAATGAAGCTTGTCCAAAAGATGATTTCCCACTTCCTGTGACGGAAATCATGATTGACGCTACTACTGGTCATGAAGCCTTGTCCTTTATGGATTGTACAGCTGGCTACAATCAAATACTCATGGCACCTGAAGATCAAGAGGCCACCGCTTTTCGTACCCCAAAAGGAATATTTTGCTATGTGGTCATGCCATTTGGGTTAAAGAACGCTGGAGCTACGTATCAACGCGCAATGCAGAAAATCTTTGAAGACATGATGCACAAAATTGTGGAATGTTATGTAGATGACTTGGTGGTCAAATCAAAAAAGAGGGAGAACCATTTATACGACCTTCGTAAAGTCTTTCAAAGACTACGGGAATGTCAACTGAAAATGAACCCTCTTAAGTGTGCGTTTGGCGTTACCTCAGGGAAATTTCTAGGTTTCGTTGTCAAGCATAGAGGTATTGAAATTGACCAAGCCAAAATTAAGGCAATTCAAGAAATGCCTGAACCAAGAAACCTTAAAGAGTTGCGCGGTTTACAAGGACGTCTTGCGTACATCAGAAGGTTTATCTCCAATCTAGCTGGGAGATGTCATCCCTTTAGTCATCTCATGAGAAAGGATGCCCCATTTGAATGGGATGATTCATGTAAGAAAGGCTTTGAAAGCATAAAGAAGTACTTGTCTTCTCCTCCTGTCTTGGGGGCACCAGTAAAAGAAAAGCCGCTCATTTTGTACATTGCGGCTCAAGAGGGATCCCTGGGGGCAATGTGTGCCCAAGAAATAGAAAATGGCAAAGAAACGGCACTTTACTACTTGAGTCGAACCTTGGTAGGTGCCGAGCTGAACTACTCACCCCTGGAAAAAATTTGTCTTGCTTTGGTCTTTGCAATTCAAAAGTTAAGGCATTACATGCAAGCTCATACAGTCCGTGTCATCTCAAAAGCTGACCCAATAAAGTACATCCTTTCAAAGCCAGTATTGTTTGGAAGACTTGCGAAGTGGGCCATGCTTATGAAACAATACGACCTCGTGTATGTCCCTCAAAAGGCTGTCAAGGGACAAGCAATAGCCGACTTCTTTGCAGATCATCCAGTGCCAGCGGAGTGGGAACTTTCAGATGACTTGCCAGGCGAAGATTTATTTTTCATTGACATACTCCCGCCTTGGAAAATGTACTTCGATGGTGCTGCTCGTCGAGACGGCGCAGGGGCAGGAGTTGTCTTCATATCCCCAGAGAAGCATGTACTGACTTACTCTTTCGTGTTGACTCAATTATGCACAAATAACATGGCTGAGTATCAAGCGCTCACACTAGGTCTACAAATGGCAATTGAAATGGGACTCAAAGACTTAGACATTTATGGTGACTCGGAGTTGGTTCTAAAGCAACTTTCAGGGGAATATGAAGTAAAAAAAGAAGATTTGGTCCCCTATCAGAAATAAGCATTGAAGTTACTCGACAAGATCGATACCTTCAAGTTAAAGCATGTCCTAAGGAGTGCCAACAAAATGGCTGACGCACTTGCTGGGCTAGCAGCCACCTTGGCACTGGGGGCAGAGGACACTACAGTAGTACCCGTTTGCAAACGCTGGGTTGTCGCTCCAGATGAAGAAGATATGGAAGAAGTATGGATTGCCGCCTCGGACGAAGAGGATGTTGAAGAAGTTGACATCATATCCGTCTATCAAATTGACGAAGAAGATTGGCGTCAACCAATTTTTGATTATTTGGCTCATGAAAAACTGCCAAGTGATGCAAAGCACAGAATGGAGATCCGTCGTCGAGCCCCACGCTTCATACATTATAAGGGAACACTGTACCGACGATCCTTTCATGGACTATGGTTGAGATGTCTAGGATATGAAGAAGCAAAGCAAACAATAGAGGAAGTTCACTCTGGAGTATGTGGTGCCCACCAGTCAGGTCCAAAATTGCATGACCGAATAAAAAGGATGGGCTATTACTGGCCAACTATGGTGCAAGATAGCATGGATTATGCAAGAAAATGTGAAGCTTGTCAATTTCATGCTAACTTCATACATCAACCTCCAGAGCCCTTGCATCCCACTGTGGCATCCTGGCCCTTTGAAGCATGGGGACTTGATGTAGTTGGTCCACACGCCAAAATCGTCTTCGGGACACACATACATCTTGGCAGCTACAGATTACTTTTCTAAATGGGCAGAAGCGATCCCTCTTCGGGAGGTCAAAAAGGAGAATGTTGTTGACTTCATTCGTACTCACATTATATACAGGTATGGAGTACCCCGATGAATTGTCACTGACAACGGAACGCCATTCTATAATAAGTTGATGAAAAATTTATGTGAGAAGTTCAAGTTCACTCAACATAAGTCATCGATGTACAATGCACCTGCAAATGGTTTGGCCGAAGCTTTCAACAAGACGTTGTGCAAGTTGTTGAGCAAAGTTGTTGCCAAATCCAAACGTGACTGGCATGAAAAAATAGGGGAAGCTCTCTGGGCATACAGAACAACATACAAATCCGCAACACAGTCAACCCCATATGCGTTAGTGTACGGTGTTGAGGCTGTTTTACCCCTAGAACTCCAAATCCCTTCATTACGAATAGCCATACAAGAAGGTTTGACAAGTGACGAAAATGATAGCCTTCGACTGGCCGAGTTAGAAGCACTTGATGAAAAAAGGATTCAAGCACAACAAAAATCAGAGTGCTACCAGGCCCGTCTGTCACGCGCCTTCAACAAGAAAGTCAGACGTCGCTCCTTTCAAGTGGGAGATATGGTTCTAGCTGTAAGAAGGCCCATCATTACTTCTCGCAAAACAGGGAGTAAATTCACTTCAAAATGGGATGGTCCTTATGTGGTACAAGAGGCCTACACTAATGGAGCCTACAAAATTGTCGACGCTGAAGGATTACGTGTAGGACCTATCAATGGCAAGTTCCTAAAGAGATATTATTCTTAGAGTTGTAAGCTCATGTAAGCTCCTAAGTAGGAGGGTAAACTGCTCATGCATAAAAGAAAAAAGAATTTGCATCACCCGAACTACGTTGGCTTGATCTTGCAATGACATTTGATAATCATTTTGCAAGTACGTAGGCAGCTTGAAAAATAAAAAAATTTCAAGTGCAGCCACTACACAAAAAAAAAATCATTGTAATACTCCTGGCCCGCAAGAGTATGAACTGTGAACGGCGAAACAAAAAAAAAACATTGTAATACTCCTGGCCCGCAAGAGTATAAACTGTGAACGGCGAAACAAAAAAAAACCTTGTAATACTCCTGGCCCGCAAGAGTATAAACTGTGAACGGTGAAATTTTTTTTTAAAAAAAAAAAAAAAAAGAAGCAATATTGTTTGTTAAATTGGTGGAACATGTATCGAAACAAATTGGTTGAGCAAGCAAATAATCACTTCATGTACACAAAAAGGGGGGTTAGGCCACATACCTTTAGAAAATGGAAGCAAATACCAAGATCAGATGGGTTACAAGGACCATCTAAAGATGTCAGGTTCACCGTGTACACACGATGACCTGAGACCTCTGATTGGCTCACATGTGTATTCACGAATGGCCAATCACGATGAAGTCCCCTCTTCAAGTCTTCATAAGGACCATCTGAAGATGTCAGGTTCACAGTGTACACACGATGACCTGACACCTCTGATTGGCTCACATGTGTATTCACGAATGGCCAATCACGATGAAGTCCCCTCTTCAAGTCTTCATAAGGACCATCTGAAGATGTCAGGTTCACAGTGTACACACGATGACCTGACACCTCTGATTGGCTCACATGTGTATTCACGAATGGCCAATCACGATGAAGTCCCATCTTCAAGTCTTCATAAGGACCATCTGAAGATGTCAGGTTCACAGTGCATACACGATGACCTGACACCTCTGATTGGCTCACATGTGTATTCACGAATGGCCAATCATGATGAAGTCCCATCTTCAAGCCTTCGTAAGGACCATCTAAAGATGTCAGGTTCACCGTGCACACACGATGACCTGACACCTCTGATTGGCTCACATGTGTATTCACGAATGGCAATCACGATGAAGTACCCTCTTCAAACCTTCGTAAGGACCATCTAAAGATGTCAGGTTCACCGTGCACACAAAATGACCTGACACCTCTGATTGGCTCACATGTGTATTCACGAATGGCCAATCACGACGAGATCCCCTTCAACTTTTCTCACATCCTGCAAAACATCAGGAAGCAAAACAAAAAAAAATGCAATACATATATGAAAAAAGGGCATTTAACTAAATAAAAGAAAAATAGAGACATACTCAAAATGTATCCCGTCAAATTTTATGTGTCAACGGCAAAAGGTGAGTCGCGCACAAAGAAGAGAAAAGCTACAAAAAAAAGGGAAAGAAGGCAAAATTAACACATGAATCATCACTGATCATAGATGTTAATTCATATTTGTCAATGACTTGACGTCAGTCAAAAAAAAAAATATTTTTTTGCAAGACCGTGAAACATCATACAATCAATATCGCATGGTAATGTGATGATTAGTGTAGTTACAAACAAAAAAAAGGGAAAGTTCGAATGTGCGTTAATGGCATAGGCTATTAAATAAAATCAAAGATGGCACATAAATTATTAGTGACCTCCCAAATCAAGAATACCAAAGCAGTCACACATGTGATAAAATGAGAAAATAATTCCTGCCCATCTCCTAAAAAACCAACAGTTTCAACAAAATAACCAAAACCCACAAATTCCACAAAAAAAATCACCATATGGAATTACCCTACAAAATCCATACTTTTAATCCTGATGATCCAAATCTACGATTACAACAATCAAATCCACTCCAAACTACTATGGGTAATCTACTCCACTGTAGAAATCACATTAGCAATCCGAGCAAAATCAACGGACTTTTTTCGTCCGCATAAATGAACCACTTTTATCAACATCACTCCAAGATTTCTATGATAAAAGATGCTTGTTAAGATGGAATTGTAAAACAACATTGCTACTACTGCAGACTCATGAGGATACCAAAGAGAAAGACAACCATTGAAAGTTACTGGACTATTGTGGACATGAAATCATTAATCATGGAGATGTGTATGAAGTGTACACCAATACAAAGAAATAAAAAAGGCAGGCAAATTTGATCGTGATGCACCTGATTAATTATGTTGAACATAGACTTATTGAAACTGACGTTCAAACTGCCGAAGACATTGGTTCAAACTGCCGTTCAAAGAAGTTATCACCTGATTACGGCAAATTTGATCATCATCATTCTTGGGAAATCCTGCACTTTGCGTTGATTGTTCCCACCTCACTTATTCTAATTGCACAGAAACAAGATACATCAAGCCATGTGATAGACTACAAAGGAGCAATCAGAAAAGTCGGATATTGCAATTGCCCTTTTCGTTTGCTGTGTCTTTGCAAGTCATTGAGGAAGAAAAAATAATTTCACAATCAAATATCCTACGAAATATATGCTTCAGTTGGTTAAAAAAGATATAGATAGATTTTCTTCTATCATTAAAAGAAACAAATCAATTACGATTATGATTAGGATTCTTGGTTTCCAAAGACTTGTTAGAGTTATACTTAGTCTCTCAAAAAAGAAAATCTCAAATCAAAATCAAATACGTCGAGACCCTGTCACAATTAAACACCTCAAAAACGTGTACGTGACATAGTCTCGAGGGGGCAATTTGTAGACACTAAAAATTTATTAGTGTTTTACATTAAAATTAAATTAATTAGTTTTGAGCTAAAAGAAATAATAGCCCAATTTAATTAATTTAATCCACCTAAATAAAGCCCAAATTAATAAACATAATTTGGGTTGTAAAATATTTGGGTCAGTCCATATTACTAGCCCAAAACAGATGGTTAAATGGATAAACAAAAAGACTACCAAGTCATAAAACGAGCCCAAGCCCACACCACCAAAAGTCCATGAAGGGTTTCCATCCCCTATAAATAGACCTCCCCACCTTCAGTTACAGGGTCGGAAAAATCATTATTCTGAAGAGCTCACAAATTTCTCTTGGAAATCCTCTCTAGAAGTAGTCAATAAGCACATCAAATTCGTGCCGACTGTTCAGAGAAACTCAAACACATTCGACTGAGATTCAAGCTGTTTCAGCCCCCATTCGAATAAACCCAAACAAAAACTCAAACTCAGGTTGACGTTGACAAAACGTCACCCTACACTCAAACTCAGGTTGACGCTGACAAAACGTCACCCTACACTCAAACTCAGGTTGACGCTGACAAAACGTCACCCTACACTCAAACTCAGGTTGACGTTGACAAAACGTCATCCGACACTCAAATTCAGGTTGACGTTGACAAAACGTCATCCAACATTCAAATTCAGGTTGACGTTGACAAAACGTTGTCCTACACCCAAGTCAAGGTCGTCATCAACACGTGTAGACATCAAGCTGCGGAACAGAATCAGAGGACTTAGTTTATTTTATATAAACTGTAATACAGAGATTGTACCCAACACATTATCAATATAAATTTATCTTTGTTACGTTATTTCTTGGTTTATTTATTTAGACTACGAAATTTGCCGTATACAATAATGATTGAATTTTTTTGGAAAATGATACAATTGGATGAAATTGATATAGGAGTCAACAAAAATGGCATTGATTTAAGTTTTGTGTAATAATGATACAGTATATAAAGAGTTGAATAATGATAAATATAGGGAATATTTATACAAGAGTCAACAAAAATATTAAGTTCTTTGTTATAAATGGTACTCCCTCCGTCTTTTTTTAATATGTACCTAAGGCTTTGCACTAGAACCAAGGAAAAAGTGCAAAAGTAAGAGAGAAGGTTAGTAAAAGTAAGGAAAAAGTGAAAAAGGTAGAGAGAAGGAAAGAAAAAGTAGGAGAGAAGTGTAATAATTAGGTGGGCCAACCTTCCATTTATGGCAAAAAGTAGAAAGATACCAATTTTTAAAAAACACCCCAAAATGGAAAAATGTGCATATTAAAAAAAACGGAGGGAGTACAAGTTTGTATAGAGAGAACTCAAGAACTATATTTAAAATGATATTGCTGGAAAATGCTATAGAAACAAGGAACAATCTCTGTTCTATAAGTGAAGAGGAGGGGGACACCAAAAATCAAATTTATCTTTTTTTTTAAGGAAAAATTGCCTAGAATAATGCAACCTTTGGGCGATTCGCAGATAATAATGCAACCTTTTGATTATTCTGGAATAATGCAACCTTAATACCCCATTTTTTTTTAACAAGACAAACAGGTCAAAGACCTCTTTTAGCCGGTGAACATGGTGACGTGGCAGCAATTATGTTTGGCTGTGTTATTACCGTTGCTATATCTTCTTTCTACAGCTTCTCCATCTCCATTTTTTGCTTCCTCCTTCTTTCTTCTCCATCTCCATTACTTTATTGTCCATCTCCATTTTTTTCCTCCATAATTCATCTTCCTGCCTTTAAAAACTGAGCATTATTTCCAGATTTTGTTTCAAAAAATTCGTTGCCCTCCATGAGTAGCCGAAAACAAGTTTCTTTTGGGTCGAATTTTTCATCCACTTCAAGGGGTCAAGTAATTTGCAATTGTGGCGGTGTTGCCGTTGTGAGGACTGTGAAGAATGGGCCTAATGCTGGAAGGAAGTTCCATGGATGCCCTTTATGGCCGGTAAGTTAAATTTCCGTTTTTTAATTTGTTATAAGTGTATTAATTGGGTATAAAAAAGGGTTTATGTGTATTGTTAATTGATTTTTCAGGATAAGAAATGTGACTTTCTGAAATTTATTGACGAGATAAATTGTAGGGAGAGTGAATTGGAAGATCTTCGGTTTGGATTATTAGAGAAGGATTCAAATATATGTGAGATGGAGTATGAACTAAAGTTGAGGGATGATAAATTCAAAAAATTGGAAATGAAGAATGCTAAATTGGAGGAAAAATGCCAGGAGATGAAGAAGGAGATTACCAAAAAGTCTGAAGATATGAAGCTGGAACTAAACCGAGCACAAATTGCATTGATGCTTTCGACAAGGAACGAGAAGAATCTGACATTGGGGTTGTATTTGTCATGGATATTGTTTGCTGTTTTGGTTTTGATGTTCCTTAATTAGTTGGTACTTTCGGTAGATGTTGTTTAATTTGCAAGATTATATGTAATGGTTTGTCGTATGGTTTGTGGGATGTAATCGTTTTTTGGATGAACGCTTAGTAAGCTTAGATGCTAACATTAGTAGGACATGATAAGGTTGTTTTGGATGTTTGGATTTAAATGAACTAAGAAATGTAATGGCCTATTTTTTGCAATCGTAAGTTTTTTGTAACATTTGACATGCACGCTTAGTAGGTATTGACAAATAGAGGCAAGATTATTAAACTTGTACCATGATGCTCCTGTAATATTTTTCAAAAAATTACACCATCATTTGTCCAAAATGTAGCAGGATGAAATGCACTTGTAGTGCACCCATACAGTAGCAGCAACAACAAGCATAACAACAACAAATTACAGCAGCAGCAGTAGGTTCTAAGAGTCTAATAAAACAAAAAAATTACACATCGAGAGCGGCAACACTACGCAACCATAGCAACAAAAAAAGCCGACTCATGCACATCGAGAAGAGGCACACATCATTGAGTAGGTTGAACAACACTGGACTGTTGGCTTGACTGCGAGCCTAGTGGCATTGTGAAGCATTGATCAGTGCTTGCTCTTTGCCTTGTAGTACGCTGCCACCACAAAAAAAACGTAACGAATTAAGCAAGGAATTAAGCTATATGCATCTAGCCTTTTTCATCATTAGTGTATACACAAGAAAAGCACGGTTAAATTAGACTCGTACCTGAACTTGGTTAGATCCATCAAGTGGTGTAAAAACACCAACACCACGGATTAGTTGATTTCTTCCCCTCCCTCTCCCTCTTTGAACAGGAGCTCTGCCACCAGAACCCCTCCCTGAACTACCACCAGAACCACCACTGACATTACCCCTGCCACCACTCACATTTCCCCTGCCACCACTAATATTCCCCCTGCCACCACTCATATTCCCCCTGCCACCACTCACATTCCCCCTGCCACCACCACCTCTTCCTATTCCACCCCTTGACCCAATCCCACCTCTGATCATCCTTCCACCTCTGCCTAGTACACTTGGTTGAGCTGTGGCAGAATGGTGAGCTGTAGATGTCGATGCTGCATCGGTCCTGGGTTGTGGTGGTTGGCCATCATTTCTAGGCCTCCCCCTAGGCCTTTTAGGTGCCGGTTCCGGAGGAACGTAAGTAGCCTTGAGTGGGCATTTCCTTTTATTATGACCCTTGACATGACATATCGTACATGTCATTTCCATTCCGACCCTTCCCGGACCTATCTTTATTGGGGGAGGAACTATATCACAATCCACTTTTGGCCAATGTCTTTCTCCCGCACAAGGCGGAATTGACCCTACACAGTTATTACATCATTAGTGTCGGTAAATTATAAACGAAGGGTAAAAACTCAATGAGATACTAACAATGTACACATACTAACCTCCATATGCTTGAAGATACACATCCCTCTTGTAATAAGAGTGGACAAATTCTTCTGCTTCCTTGTTGATGAAGTAAATGCATGAAACGACATGACAGCAGGGCACACCGGTCATATCCCACTTCCTGCATGTGCAAGTCATAGCCTCGAGATCGACAACTAACTGATCCAAGTAATAGCTTACATTGAACAAAGTGTCACTCGAGGGCATGACTTCGCAGTTTGCAGCTTTGGTCTTCTCCTTTTCCAGTGTTGCTTGAATCCTCGGACACAATTCCGATGTTGTTTTTTCCATTGCTTTCCTCTTCATGACAAGTCTTTGCATTAGGGCTGCTCTAATATCCTCCATCGTATGCAGCAGGTGCTTCGTTCTCGCATTGATAATGTATCCATTGAACGTCTCGGCCATGTTGTTTGTTATTGCATCAGTCTTCATTCTACTGTCGAAGAAAGCTCTACAGAATACCCGAGGGTTGTATGCAATGAAGCCTTCAGCAGCTTCTTCACTAATTTCCCTGAGCTTTGACATAGCATCTTCAAAGTCAGTGCTGTTGTAAGACTTAGCACACCTCCAAAAAGCCAGCTTCAAGTCATCCCCCTTGAATGATTTATGCCATAATGCATAGATATGCCTCGCACAATGACGATGAGGCTTTTGGTAGAACTCTACTAACAGCATTCAAGATGGCCTAAAAAGAATAAACAACATAAAAAACACCTATTAAGCCACATAATAATGGGATTACTGTACATATACTTAGGCACATGAATTATTTAGAGGAATTAATGCATAATGTGAAAAGTAAAGGAATTAATGAAGCAAATAAAGTTAGAAATTAGGTAACTTACAGGATGCTCATCAGACAAGATAGCAATTCCATCACCATCTCCTAGTTGCAAGCAACTCTGCAAATGCACAAAGAACCAGCCCCAAGACATGTTGTTTTCACCCTCTGCAACCGCCCACGCAATCGGGAACATCTGCTCATTCCCATCTCTACCAACAGCACACAACAATTGTCCACCCAAAAATGTTTTCAGGAAACATGCATCCACACAAATGACTTTCCTACAGCCCTGCATCCAACCCACTGACAACCCCTCGAAGCACGTAAACAGTCTCTGGAAAATAGGTGGCTGGTCTTGTACGCGCACATCAGTTACCACATCGAACACACTCCCAGGGCTGCTATCTTTCAAAGCCTTTAAGTAAGGCAAAACCTTCTTATAATGTTCATGCATACTTCCATGTAGCATCTTGCGTGCAGCATATTTTACCTTATAAGCAAAATCCCTTTTCACAACAACCCTATATGCTCTTCTAATTGTTTCCTTAATCTCTTTAGCCGGCCAATGAGGCCTAGCCTTAAAAACATCCAAGAATTCATTTGCAACCCATCTTGTTTTCAATTGTCTGTTCTTAGACATGTTCCTACAACAAGTGTGCAACTCTTTCACTGTCCTAACAACCAAAGTGGCCCTTCTTGTGTCCCAAGCAGCATAAAGATAAAAAGGACACCCCTCTATGCACCTAATTCCTATTTGTTTTTGTCTATTCTTGTTACTCAGAGTAACACTCACGTTCCTCCCTTGAAAGATTGCATATTTTGCAACAGCAACTTTGAATTCACTAGTATTTGCAAACCTTTGACCAACTACCCACCTAAATGTTGTGAAATTTGTGTTAGGGCCCACAATCACACTTGGTCTTCTCCTAATTCCCTGACCTTCATCCCCACTTTCAGGAGGAGTTAGTTGCTCATCTCCACTCTCCTCATAGTCACTGACATGCCCACTAGTCCCTGGGATATCAACCCTAGCTGCTTCTGTTTGTTTTACAGAAGATAGCTTACCCTCTGCAGCCTCTCTTTGAAGTTGCTCAACTATATCATGTAGCTTGATGTTGCATTTCCTCACCTTATCCCTAACTTCCCTGTACTCCTCATCACTGTTATCTGAGTTTAAAACCTCATCCTCATAAGCTTCCTCACCAAACTCTAAAAAAACCTCATTCTCCAACTCTAGATCATCCTCTCCACCTCCCTGATCTTCCTCTCCATCACCAACAGCTTCATCCCCAACTTCCTGATCACCCTCTTTCTCTTTAGGTGGCTGATATAAAGGGTCACTCACATCTGTATCATCACCTGACAGATCTGAGTAGGGGTCTGCAGTTTCAACTTGAGTGTGAAAGGAAGGGAGGGGCTGTGTTTTCTGCTGTGTAGTTTGCTTGACTGATGTACTTGGGTTGTGATAATCTAGGGTTGAAAAGGATGGGGTCAGTTGCAAAGGATATGGTTCAGATTTGGCATTTGTTGCTGAGGTGGAAGATTCTTTAAGAGTGGATGATGTGGCAGTATTATTTAAAGGTACAGCAGTACAAGCATTTATAGGTGGGGGGGTTTCATTTATTTTTTGCTTCCTAGGGCTACATCTCACACCTACTTCACCTTTGGATGGTCCCCTCCTTGGTGTTAGTTTTTGGGTAAGTCTTTTCTGGGAAACAGTGGCAATAGGAGTTCTAGCTTCCTGTGATAATGGTGGATCACTAGGAACTACATTTGGCAACCCTTTCTCAGCGTGACAAAGAAATACATCAATAGACCTGTTTTTAATTGCTAATGCAGCCATCTCTAAAACCTCATTATCATCATACACATGCTTCAACCCAGTTAACATACTCATACCAGGTACCAAGTAAAAAGCTCCAAAAAATTTAGCATACGCTCCACATTCCCTACCTAATTCTACTAAATACCAGTAACAAAGTTCATCTGGGTCTACACTAAATGTCCTAATTTCACCACCTTCATACACCATATCACCATTTTTAACAGCTTTAAAACCACCACCATGCCAAATTCTAAGAGTAACATTATCCATCCTAGAAACAGATTAAAAAGCATCAAAATTTGAACTTTGAACTTTTCACAGTAACAAATAACTCTAAAGCATGCAAATTTCAAGATAATTTCACCACAAACAGACCACAAACAAACCACAAACAGAAAACGAGTGTTAATCGAGGAATTTCAAAATTAGGGTTTTTAGATTTACCTTTTTGGCGACGATTAAAAGGCAACTACGAACTGGACCAATTGCGTGCCTTCTTCTCTAGCAATCCAAGCTTCAATGGAGTTTTTTTTGCAAAATGAAGGGGTTTTTTTCGAAGACAGAGAGAGAAGAAGATGAACAGGGTGGGTTTGGGAGGGAAAGCAACTGCTGTGGTCAACTTAGTAAAAGTTTTACCTAGTCAACCGGTTTTAGGTAATTTGTCTTGTAAAAAAAAAGGGGTATTAAGGTTGCATTATTCCAGAATAATCAAGAGGTTGCATTATTATCTGCGAATCGCCCAAAGGTTGCATTATTCTAGGCAATTTTTCCTTTTTTTAATTCCTAATTTAATGGAACAACTCTCTCCAATCTAACTCTTTTCATATTTCTAAATTTCGAAAAAAGAAATACAAAACACTCTAAATAAATTAAAATGTTATATTTTTATGTAGAATTTTACCTGATTTTGCATGCATAAGTGCCTATAAAACTAGTGGTATCTAAATTAATTGATATAGAACTGTTGCAAAACTAATATAAACTTATCGAGAAAAGATATAGGGTTGTTGACTAATGATTTAAAGTAAGACCATTTTTTTTTAATTTATCTTTTGTAATGTAGGGATCTTTATTATTGGGTATGCATTTGTGACGGGTGTTTCAAAGACATTCGTTGACTCAACCGAAAAATAAGGTACTGAGAAACAAGGTAATAAATTTTACCGGCTCGATTCATAAGGAACTCGTAAATTCTAACAAGGTGAATAACTCCTTCGATTCAAGACTCAAAAGCTTAAGGTGAAGGAAAAGCTAGAGTTGAGTAGAAAATACGTGCAGTTGGTAATACTACAAGAAATCTATAAAATTGAATTATAGTTCTCATACACTTATTCTTTAATATAATAGATAAAGAATGAGGTATGTTTTAAAAAGATAAAAATTGGCAAAAGTACCTTAAATAAAAAAATATCAATAATATCATCCGCTCCGTTTTTTTTGGAAGGTAATGTGGTGGACCCATGACCAGATCTCAACTAGCACAGTTTCTTGATCTGGTGTTTGCGGGGCCCGACATATGGGAGTAGGGGGGAGTGGTAAGGGAATCCCGACCCCCAAATGCCCCTAGTGGGATTTGATCCAATGACCTTGAAGTCATGAGATCAAACTCTTAACCACTAGGCCAAACCAAGCTTGGTATCATCCCCTCTTCGTTAGTATTATGCTCTTTTTTTTTTTTTTGATGGTAATGTGGTGGACCCTTGGCCAGATCTCAACTAGCACAGTATTCTTGATCTGATTTTTGCGGGGCCCGACATTTGAGAGCAGGGGGAATGGTAAGGGGATCCCCACCCCCAAATGCCCCTAGTGGGATTTGATCCCATGACCTGAAGTCATGGGATCAAACATTTACCACTAGACCAAGCCAAGCTTGGCGTTAGTATTATGCTCTTATACTACTATATATATATATAAATATTTTTTTGTAAGGAGAAGTGGCCATAACCCCGCTCGGGTCCTATTGGGCCAGGCACTTGAGAGTAGGGGGGAAGGGTAAGGGAAATCCCTACCCTTAAAGTGCCCCTAGTGGGGATTGAACCCCAACCTTGAGGTTGGAAGGGTACAATCCTTTCCACTAGACCAAGTACTACTTGGTATACTACTATATAATTATGTACAAAAACATACTCTTTCCACTGTATACGTGTATGTATACTTTTTGCATCTTCACAATCCAGACTATAAAATTTAACCTAATGGAACACTAAAACTAAGTACCTGTCTCTTCTCATTCTTGGAAAAGTAGGGCTCTATTACACTCTTTTATCCAATAGCTATATCATATTCTTTATGTCACATTTATCGTCTTATTTAAATAATTTGATAATCAAAACACAACTTATACTCCATTTGTTTTTACCTAACAATGACATTTTTATTTTTCATGCTTATTATCAATGCATATCTTTGACCACATGTACCTCTAATTTCACATGACTAAAAAATATAAAAAGTCGATATTTATAGTTACACATTCAGACGTGTCAAATATGATCCCTTAATAAACATTTTCCCCCTTATTTAAAAATATTATACGATGTTAAAAGGGTAAATTATAAATAGTAAACTAACTCAAAATATACCTATTACTTTATTACGTTGGGATAATAGGGTGAGTTTAGAGGTCAGTTGTTGATTGTGAAGACCCAAAACTAGGGTTTTATAAGTAAATTAAGTACTACCCTAGATCCACATGGTTCAATCCTTATTTCTAACACCAAGTTCCCTTTTCACTGCTATATAAAGAGGTCAAGTACTCCACTTCTATTTGCATCAAGCTCAACAAAAAAAGAAGAGAAAAAAAAAGATTATAAAGGGAGAGCATAAAATAGATGGAGATGATGATGATGAAGAAGAGGGTCAGTGTGAGTTTTGTGGTCATGTTTGCTATTGTGGTGCTGTTTGCTAAAACCGAAACCGCCTCAGCTGCTCGGCAAGTACTTGACCCCCGCCTGTCACAAATTATGCTTGCTGAGGAGCTTCTTAGCAACGCCCAACGTCCACTCACTTGTGGTACCGCAGGGAATATTTGCACTCCCTTCACCCCTTGTTGCCAAGATTATAATTGCTATGGAATATGTGTCGCCAAATGTTATCCTAACTGTGTCAACACCAACACCAACACCAACACCAACACCGGTGGTGTTATATGAAACAATTTAAGATTATATACTCCAACCATAACATTCAACTAGTTATCTTTAAGAGTAGTAGTAAATAAAGTTGGAGTATTTGGTTCTCCCTTCATCTTGTTGTTGTTTTCATTTTGGATGATATCTCCATTTTGTTGTTGTATGGCTTCACTTTGAGTGCATGTAATGTTAATCATCATCAATGAAATGGTAGTTTATGTTTTATGTATGTTGTATCTTGATAATAAATTGTCTCGTCCTCCTTCGACTTCTTTTTATATAATACAAATATAGTAGAATCGTAAAATTGTAGATTCTACGAACACGCATATACATATATCATACATATTTTATATGCTTTTCTTTTTGCTCAATATTGTTGTTTTATGAAGAGTTTGAAGGAGATATATGAGTAAAGGGATAAAAAAGTATGCGGGTTTTGGCTTATTTAGGAATGTTAGATGTAACTTCACGAAAAATTATAAGTTATACTTGTATATGATATTTTTGTTAAGAGCTTAATAATTATAGGAGTAAACGACTTAGGTTTTCATTAGATTGAAAACGAATATATTTACTGCCTAAATTAACCTAATCTCCTAAAACAATAATTACAAATGATATGATCATCACAAGTGGGCTTAAGAGATAATCACACTAACAAGATTACAAACGATATCTTATCAAAAGATATACTTACTTCCTAATAGTACTCTCCCCTCAAGTTGGAGCATGAAATTGCCTATGCGCAACTTGCAGAGAAGAAAATTGAACTGTCGTCGATCAAGCGGCTTAGTGAGAATATCATCTAATTGATGAGCAGTATGAAAATAGGCGGTAGAAAGATTACCAGCAGAGAACTTATCTCGAATAAAATGGCAATCTACTTCAATGTGCTTCGTACGATCATGGAAGAAAAGTTTTTAGAAATATGAAGAGCATATTGACTATCACAAAACAGACCCATGGCAGAAGGATGTTTAACACAAAAATAACAAAGATTTCAACCATTTTAATTCACAAGTCGTAACAACCATCGAACGATACTCAACCTCAACATAAGATCTAGAAACAGTATTGTTGAGACTCTAAGTCCATATTATTTGGATGATGATAAACACTTTGTATTATAACATTTTGATGTGTGTAACAGAGTTCTAAGTGAAATGATGAGCATGGACTTCATGGAAGCTCAAGAAACGGAAGAAAAGAAGCTTATGACTAGTTATGTATTTAATATGATGTAATTAATGAATTGGAACTATGTCCTAATGTCATAATGTGAATTTAGTATGATTGATTATTTTCTTAGAGTTAAGGAAATAATTGGTCATGTTAAATTCACATGATGTTAAATATAAAGGGGATTTGGGATTTAGTAACAATTATATTTTCGAAAATAAGAAAAACGTTTTAATATAAATCGGATGTAGTTTTTGAAAGTGGGTTTTGAAAAGAAAAGGTTTGAAAAAATATAAAAGGATTTTATTTGACAAGGAAAAACTTTAATGATGACAAATAAGTCATATGATTGAGAAAATCCCAAAGCTTAGTTTTCTGAAAATGATACAAAGTTCAAAAAGTTTCATAAAAATCAATAAGACATAAATGAGGCAAATACAAGCGCCTGCAAAGAGAATGCAATGGAATGGAATAAAGTCAGGAATACATCCTTAGGACCATACCGCCCTAGTCTAAGTATGGCCACACTCTCAAACCCAGCTCACGGATCATGCCACTCGTGATTAACGCTAGAATTTGAACGACAACACTCAACAGACCATGCCGCCTTTGAGTAGACCCATGGACCATGCCACCCAAGGACCAACATATATACTCATATCCGGGGACCATGCCGCCCTTCCAAACTGCAAAAACTCAACGGATCATGCCACCTGTGAATAGAACCATTGGACCATGCCGTCCAAGGTTGGCTTGCTCATCTCCTAGGACCATGCCGTCCTAGGATTAACTTGCACAACTAACACACAAAATTCCTAGGACCATGCCGTCCGTAGGGTTCACAAACGAAGTTCTTAGGACCATGCCGTCAGTGGGATTAATAAGCAAAATTCCTAGGACCATGCCGTCCGTAGGATTAATAAACATAATTCCTAGGACCATGCCGTCCGTAGGATTAACATAACACAATTCCTAGGACCATGCCGTCCGTAGGATCAACAAATCACAAGAGAAGGTTTACACGTCAAGGTATACAAAGAATTCCAAATAACCAACAAGAGCATACGCGTCAAGGTATACAAGGGATCCAAACTACATTCACGATGCATACACGAGAAGGTATACAAGGGATCCAAACTACATTCACGATGCATACACGAGAAGGTATACAAGCAAATCAAAATCATAAGTCGCCAAAATGTACATGTTAAGGTATATAACACAAAAACGACATCTGAGTTTGGGTACAAAGTTAAATATGACTAAGGGCGAAGAGATGCTAAGGGCAGTGTTATCCTCCCCCGAGCATTTCGACATCGACAACTCAAAGTATACACCTCAACACTCATCAAACCAAACAACTTCAAAAGCTATCCAACAATGTAGGGCACATACCCTTAATATATAAGTTCAAATAAATGAAAACATGCTCCAACATGCTTAACATGCATATATAAATCCATTAATCAACAAATAAACATGATGTAAACACATTTGGAATTAACCCAAACTTTGAACAAACAAGGGAGCAGAACCCCGTCGCGAGTTGCGACCAGGGTCGCGAGTCACGAGCCTGCTCGTGGGCCGTGAGCAACGGATGACTACTTCTTGCGGGCAGGGCTCGTCTTTCCTCCGATGAACATTCATGCATATGCCAAGTCATGAGTAGCCAAACCAACCATTCCACATCAAAACTCATTCAAAATTAAATTACTAGCATGAGGTATTAACAACACACTTCATCCAATTCCTCAATTCACCATAAATCAATAATTCACAATTTCATTACATCCACGATTCCTCAAATTCAACAACCAATAGTTCAAGGAAATAACAAGATCATATAAACATGTTCAATACATGAAAATGAAACATGACAACAATCCTAAACATGATACTATGAATATCTAGATACATACAATCACCTATATTTCACCTAGCATGATCCTAAGTTCTCTAACGCGATTCTAAACACCCTAAGTTTACAATTTATTCCCTAACGTGCTAGAATAATGCTAATTACCTCGATCTTCGAGAGGAGCAGAGAAACATTATATAATAGCATAGAAAATGTGCGGATCATCAAAACCTTCTTATACCTTGAAGACTTCTCCTCCATTGAACAATGTATATCTCTCTTAAACAACTTTAGGGTCCTCTAAAACAGTCATGAAGTTCAGACCAAGATTTTCGTTGATATAAAGCTCGTAATAAAAATTAATCCAGTCAAAATGAAGGTCTAGATGTTGTGCACATGCTTTCCAAATTTGAAGACGATCCAACGGTTAGATCTCCTGAGATCTCCATTTTCGTGAGGGTGTGCAGGGGAAAATCGTGAAGACATCAACTCTTCCTTTTCTTTCTTGAGGAGATGTGTGTGGGAAGACCAAAGGGAAGAGAATGATTCTCTTACTCTGATTATATGGACGGCAATAGGGATGGGCTTAATAGGGTTATTAATGAGAGTTAATGGTGGCTTAATGGTTAACAATTAGGAGGTATAATGAGGGAGTTTAATGGAGGGGATGAAGAGGCACAACCCTTAGCCTTTCATGGTTACAAAGCAAAAGGATGGACAATTTATTGTAGTCTTCTAGAAGCCTCTAGATGGTTCACCTTTTCGTCCCTATCAGAATAAAAGTGGTGGACTAATGTTCGTTACATGGTCCGCTAAAACGACGATTAAGCTAAATTAACATATTAGGCTAACTAAGACTAACTCAAATATTATACATAATAATATAAATAATAAAATATATGATCACATTTTCATATATCAAAATAAGCCCAGCTTAAAATAAATAACATTAAGTTATAGCTTAACTTACAAATCAAATCGTTGGAGCAATTTTATAGATAGTTGCACCCTATAAAATATAAGCTTAAAGAAATATGATATAACTAAATAAATTAATAAAAACTTAAAATTAAATCAAAGAACACAAGTTAAATCAAGAACCAAGGGTCTAAATGAAAATTAATAGTCTTATAGATAATTTAGCTTAAAGGTAGAGCTATGTAATTTTATAAAATATAAATACTATGAACGTCGTAAAATAATTACGCGTCCATCGACTATACTCATTTTGAAATTAAGGTACGTATGCGCAATATATTGGCCACCGAAATATTTTTTTGGTTTACAACACGACCATTTATTTAATAGAATATAGTTTTTACCTACGAAATTATATTTAGATTTAAAAATAACCCTGTAGACCATATAAATTAATTTTGCGTGAAATTTTCTAGTGAAATTACGGGGTGTTACAGATGTGGTTGATGTGATTTGCCATGATAACATGCCCCAAGCTCTCTATGGAGACCCCTTAGAGGCGGTACTTTGTCTTGATTCTTCAACAGGTGATGGCAGTATTTGGAGCAATGAAGTTGATGCTATTGAGAAAGCTCTAGCAAGTGAAGAGTTTGACCTTGATGGATGCCAAAAGGTAAAGAGGTTAGATCGATCTGTGTGTAATGTTGAGGTAAAGAAACCCGAACTTAAACCTCTCCCCTCTCACTTGAAGTATGTGTTTTTAGATGAGCAAGATTAAATCCTGTGATTGTCAGTGCTGCACTCGATGATAGCCAAATTTCCAAACTTCTAGTTGTTTTGAAAAATCACAAGAAGGCTATAGGGTACAATATTGATGATTTAAAGGGTATTAGCCCCGATTTTTGTATGCACAGGATACACCTCAGGATGATCATAAGCCGTGCATTCAACCACATAGGAGATTGAATCCAAACATGCAGGAAGTGGTTAAGAAAGAGGTGATGAAACTACTCGATGCAGGTATTATCTATCCTATTGCTGAATCTAAGTGGGTAAGTCATGTACAAGTAGTACCAAAAAAGGTGGCATGACTGTTGTGAAAAATGAAAACAATGAGTTAATTTCTACTAGAAATGTGACTGGATGGCTTATGTGTATAGACTATAGGAGAGTCAACATGGCCACTAAAAAGGACCACTTCTCTCTGCCTTTTATTGACCAAATGTGAAAGGTTGGCTTGTCATAAATATTTTTGCTATTTGGGTGGGTATTCAGGTTTCTTCCAAATTCCCATTCATCCTGATGATCAAGAAAAGACAACATTCACATGCCCTTATGGCACTTTTGCATATCGTAGAATGCCCTTTGGTTTGTGTAATGCCCCTGCCACCTTTCAACGTTGCATGATGAGTATCTTTTCCAAGTTCATAGAGTCTATCATGGAAGTCTTTATGGATGATTTTAGTGTGTATGGTTCTACATTTGATACATGTTTAGTTAATCTCACTAAAGTCTTGAAAAGATGTGAATAGTGTAATTTGGTCTTAAACTGGGAAAAGTGTCATTTTATGGTGACTGAAGGAGCTGTTTTAGGCCATATTGTTTCTGATAGGGGTATCCAAGTTGATCGAGCTACGGTCCAAGTGATCGAGCAATTACCCCCACCAGCTAATGTTAAAGGGGTACGAAGCTTCCTTGGTCATGCGGGGTTATATCGTCGTTTTTATCAAGAATTTTTCAAAAATTGTTTAAACCACTGACCCAAGTCCTTCTTAAGGATGCTCCATTTGTTTTCACTGATGAGTGTCTTGAGTCTTTTGACAGGATCAAGTAAGCTTTGATAACTTCACCTATTATCCATTCTCCCGATTGGGAACTCCATTTCGAGATAATGTGTGACGCAAGTGATTATGCAGTTAGAGCCGTGCTCGGTCAATGCAAGGATAAGGTCTTGGATGCTATCTATTATGCTAGAAAGACATTTAAGTCAACTACACCATTACAGAAAATGAGCTTTTGCCTATTGTTTATGCTTTAGAGAAGTTCAGATCTTATC